>BSBM01000493.1:4235000-4835000 GCA_027924585.1 Larix kaempferi | reverse complement strand
AAATTAATGCTCGAGCCGTCACTTTTCCATGGTGGCGACATCTCACGGTCACATCACTGGTGGGAAGATAAATGCACACATGCTTTCATGAGTTGGCCGTCGTCGACTGGGAAGATAAAGTACATCCATGTTCGTGTCAATCATAAAAGTGCACGGTGAACAGGAGATCTTTTAATGTCACACGTGGAAACTAGAGCAAACTAGCAATGACTAGTAGAGATAGAGTGATCTTTTAACTGTAGAATTAACAGATTCGCAGCCAAAAATTGGAAATATCTGGAGTAGTCGCAGTTGTGAACTAGGAAAATTTGGCAAGATTTGGCAAGATATGACAGAGTCGCAGCTGCAGGAATAGAGAAAATAGGCCAGATTTAGCAGAGTTGCAGCTGTGGAAATAGGGAAAATAGGCCAGATTTAGCAGAGTTGCAGCTGCAAAAAAGGGAAAATAGGCCATATTTAGCAGAGTTGCAGCTGCGGAAATAGGGAAAATAGGAAATATTTTAGCAGAGTTGCAGTTGCGGAAAAGGGAAAATAAGCCGGATTTAGCAGTGTTGCAGCTGCGAAAAGGGGAAAAATAGGCCGGATTTAGCAATGTTGCAGCTGTGAAAAAGGGTTGGCAAAGCTTTAGCTGGGTAACTGGAACTGCAAAATTATTCATTTTTCTTTCAAGGATTTGTCCAAAGATAGGAACATCAACCAGAATCCCGCAATCACTTGGCCTAAACTGCGACTGCTTCTGTTCGAATGAACCTTCACACATGTACTGTACAGAATTCTAAAAACAAACCAATCAAATCTTAAAAATAAAAGAAAACAACGATTTATTTATATACAAAAAAAATTTGTGCGGAATTGCAGTAGTTCTTTTAAGAGTTATCAGGGACAGGGAAAAATCCTTGCTCCTGCATCAGTTGGTAATCTGGATCAGCTGCAACATGCGAAATGAATGCATTCTTTGAAATCGGTTTATGATACAGTCACAGCTGATGACCATTGGAGAATAATGGTGTCTAGTTTTCATCAATTGTGGTCAAGCGGACTGTTCCATTGTCAAACACTTTGTCGATTTGGTAGGGTCCTAGCCATCTTGTACGCAATTTGCCTTTAAAATCCCTCTTAAACCGTGAATCATACAATAAATCCCAGTCTCCTTCGCATAAGACTTTCTTCTTTATGAACCTGTCATGCCATTTGGAGCGTTGTTGTTGAATTAACGTTGTATGATGCACAGCAGTTGTGCGCTTCTCGTCAAGTTCATTTAGTTGATTCAATCGGTTCCTTTGAGCCTCTATCAAGTCCAGGTTTGCTTATATGGTTGTCTTTAGGGTTTAATTTCAAATTCAATGGGAAAGACAACGTTCTTAACGTACACCAATTTGTATTGGGAGAACCCTGTAGTGTTGCGCCATGTGGTACGATATGCCCATAATGCCTCTGAAAGTCTTTCATCCCAATCCTTGCGGTGACTCTTCACCGTTTTTGTCAGAATAGCCTCAATTACCTTATTCATGCTTTCCACTTGACCATTGGCCTGTGGATGATATGGTGAGGTTATCTTATGGTGAATGTGATATTTCTGCAACAGGGCTTCCAATTTATGGGACAAAAACTGCGGTCCTCCATCTATAACTATTTATTTGGGTACTCCAAATCGGGTGAAGGTCTCTTCATATAAGAAATCCATTACAGCTTGATCATTGGCCTTGACCAAAGCTACAGCTTCCACCCACTTGGTCATATAATTTGTGCAAACCAAGATATAAACTTTCGGCTTCGAGGGAGGGTTGATAGGCCCTACAAAATCCAGAGCCCATCTATCAAAAGGTTGAACCACCAGCTATTGCTGAAGAAGCATTTCATCTAGTCTATTTGGTTGTCCCATTCTTTGGCAGCTGTCACAAGCCTGAACATATTTCTTCGCATCCTTGAACACTATCGGCCAAAAATATCCCATCCTTAATGCCTTGTGACCAGTTCTTTTGTCAACAAAATGTCCCCCACAGGGCTCATCATGGCAAGCTTTCAAGATACTATAAATTTCATCCTCCCATACACATCTTCTGATTTCCAAATCGGGACCTATGTAGAAAATATTTCCATCTATCCAATAGTATCTAGCACTCTGTTGTATGATCTTTCTTTTTTCTCTCTTTTATAGGTGTGCTGGAAGCTTTCCCGCAGCCAAATAGTTAGCAACATCTGCGTACCATGGGGAATGAGCTGAGATTGTGAACAAATGTTCATCAGGAAAAGAATCTTCGACTGGTGCATCATCAACATTGTTAGTAAGTCTAGAAAGAAAATCAACAACTACATTTTCTTTTCTTGGTTTGTCTACAATAGTAATGTCAAATTCTTGTAACTGTAACAACCATCTAGTTACTCTAGCATTAGTGATAGATTTATTCTTTAAGTACTTAATGGCTGAGTGATCAGTGTGCACGAAAGTAGGATATCTAGTAATGTAATGTCTAAACTTATTAATGGCATAGACAATGGAAAGGAATTATTTTTCTGTAACAGTGTAATTTAGTTCAGCAGTGTCCATATTCTTATTGATGTAATAAACAACATATGGACTGTGACGTTCCTGTTGTCCCAACACTGCTCCAATGGGAGTGTCTGAAGCATCTGAGTAAATATGAAAAGGAAAAGCCTAGCTAGGTCCTCGTAAAATAGGCGTTGTGCAAAAACTTTTCTTGAGCTCTGCAAACGTTGTTTGACATGCATATGTCCAAACAAACTGTGCATCCTTCATCAATAAAGTAAATAAAGGAGAATCTAGTTTGGAAAAATTTTCTATAAATCTTCGGTGATAACCAGCATGCCCAGGGAAGCTACGTACCTCTTTCCATTAGAGAAATTTTGAGTTCTAAAATGGGCCTCCTAAGGAAAATTATAAAATAATAGTGGAAATAATAAAATAATATTAGCATATCTCATCAAATTTTGGAGGAAAAAAGAAAAAACTCCTTCTTCAAATCGTACTTTCAACTTATCTCCATGTATATTCACTCAAATTTCGATCTGGAGCAGTCATTGGATGGGGAATTCAATTCCACATCCAAGGAGTACCCACTCGACATACTTTTGATGGACCCCGCTGCCCCAAAAACAAGAAATACTTGAAAAAACGTGATGATGATGTCGTCATCATGTTTTTTCAAGTATTTCTTGTTTTTTGGGGAACGGGGTGGACCATCAAAAGTATGCCGAGTGGGTACTCCTTGGACGTGGAATTTAATTCCCCATCCAATGACTACTCCGGATCGAAATTTGAGTGAATATACAAGGAGATAAGTTGAAAATACGAGTTGAAGAAGTAGTTTTTTTACTTAGACCTTTTTACCTTTTTACCTTTTTACCCTTTTTCCCAAAAAATGGTGATTCATCCCCCATGGTTGACATCATCACCTTGAATCCTATTGGTTGATTTTTATAGTACATTTCTTTTGTTTTAAGGCCCATTTTTAACCTCAAAATTTCTCTAATGTGTGTTCCAGGAGTGGGAATATTTGCAATTACCTTAATTTCCGTTGGGTCTACCTGGATACCTGCAGAAAAGATAAAGTAATCCATAACTATACCCTCATCCATCATCATGTGGCACTTTTCAGTGCTCAGAGACAGGTGGGTTTTTTCACAGCGTTCTAAAACTCTTTCCAGATTCTTGAATGCTTCATAAAAAATAATTCCATATGGAGTGAAATCGTCCATAAATATTTCCATGCAATCGTTAACCATCTCGAAAAAGATCCCAATCACATCTCTCTGAAATGTGGCTGGTGCATTGCATAACCCAAAAGGAAGCACCCTGTAGGAAAAGGTGCCCCAAGGACAGGTGAAGGTGGTTTTGTCTTGGTCTTCGAGAGTTATTTGGATCTGATTATAACCACTAAATCCATCGAGAAAGGAAAAGAATTTCTTTCCAGACAGGGTATCTAAAACCTGATCAATAAAAGGTAAAGGAAAATGGTCTTTCTGCGTTGCTTTATTTAGTTTGGTCATATGATCTATCTTCTTGGTCATATGGCTAGATTTCCCCACTACATTTGGCATCATTCTCTCACCAATTCGAATTCAAGGTGAATGGTAACATACTTGGGGAAGTCCAAAATGTATTATTCATGGCATAACTCATCCAAGGTCGAAATATAGAGGAAGAGTAACTCCCATGGAAGAGGAAGAGGCAATTTGGAGCTAGTGAGACACTTGGGCTAGATTCCCTAGCTCTATGACAACAATGATGAAGATGCTATGACACCTATGACACAAATCAGACCTGAAGGCTGACATATGACATATATGACATGTCAGGGCTAAAAATAGACTCCAAGAGGGCGCTCAAGGGTGTTAGGGCAGCTAAGATGCTTCCACATGTGATTTGGTGGAAGTGGGAGACTAGGAATTGTTGTACAAGTGGCGTTCTTTGGAATCTCTTCCCAACTTGAGTTGGCATGAGTCTCTTGGAAGGAATTCGACCCATGGAGGCCATTAGAACTTTATAAATGTCAATAACAAAGAAGGAAACCAGCTTTTGATCATTTGTAGAATTTGTAATTGCATTTGTGAAGAGGGAGAGCTAGTGGATGACTAGTTTCTTGCCTTAGCCAATTTCAAGGGTGAAAGATTCCCATCCAAGTTGGTAATTGGAAAGGCCATTCAGACCTTTCATTTGGAGCTTTAATGGAGTCTTTATTTGCAGGTGTAAGCTTCAGGGCAGATCATGGTTTCTTCTATTGCAGCTCACTCCTTCAACCATTTCCGGTTTTGATGGCATATTCTTGATCCTTGAGGGAGGGCGTTTTTGGTGAGCTATTGTACTCTTTGGGGAAGCTTTTAATGCCCCATTTATTTTGTAATATGAAGTAAATACTCTGTTCTTCATCTCCAAAAAGTTTCAGTTCGAAATTCCAAGTAGAAATGTATAAATCTCATTTTTAATGGAAGAACAATGCCATTTCCCCACTACCTTGTTGTGAGCCAATGTATTGATGATGATTTCGAATGGATGGATGATTCTCTGATATATTTGTGGTAAATATAATTCCATGGATGTCTTCTACAAGTTTCATGTACTGTACTTGAGCATTTGAAGTATTTTTACTTAGTTTAATTGCACTGGGAGAAGAAATAGTGCCATTTCCCCAAGGGTCGAATTGGTGATTTTTGCAGTTGAATGGGAGAGGGTTGGAACAGATATAATAATCAATTAATGGTGCACATGAGACCTTAATAACATCCTTAATACATTCCCTACCTCTGTTCATAAATTTGAGTGGCTTTGGAGGCATTTGGGAAGCCATTTTCAATACTTACCCCAGGGGGATTTGAACCCCAAATTACTAGTAAAATTGCATACTTGGTCCAGAATCTTAAGAGAGTTTGCAGAGGTATTTTGGTGGCCATATATCATCCATGAACATCATATTCAAGTATTAATATCATTCATACACCTTCCTTGAAGATTTGAAGGCATTTGGAGTCAATTCGAGACATAGAGACCAATACTAGTCAAAGGCAAATTACTAGTAAAGTTCCCTACATTGGCCAGAATTGAAAGAGTATTTGCAGAAGTATTTTAAAGGTCCAAAGGCATCCCTGAAACACATATTTATGTTCTAATATCATTCATATACCTTCTCAGAAGATTTGGGATCATTTGGGGCAAATTTGGGACCTAGAGATCCAAACTAGTCAAAGGTCGAACTAGGGAAAAAAGTGGAAAATTGCAATTTTAATAAAATTCTTAATAAGGGACATTACAGAAACCCACTCACTGTCTGAAATTGGGTAGATAAATCCTTCCTCCAAGAGTTTTTGGATTTCTTCCTTCACGATATCCCTTAAATTCGGGTTCATTCGGCGCTGAAGTTGGCACACTGGTCGGGAGTCACTTTTGATATAAATATGGTGGGTACAAAAATTAGAGGGGATACCCCTAATATCTGTATATTCCCATGCGAAGGCTCCCTTATGTTTCTTCAGCAATGTGATCAAATCTTCCAGTTCGTCGGGCGCAAGATTCAGATTAATGTTCAAAGTTTTTCCCAGCTTGATTTCTACTGGAACACTTTTCAATTTTTTAATAACTGGGATTATTTCGGCATCACCAACTAGAGTCTCTTTAGTCAGATTTTCTTGTTCTTTTTCACTTAAGGTACTGTTCAGAATTTGATATGCATGTCTCGTGACAGATGTGGGCTCACTAATGAAACTGTTGATGTCATCGTCTTCAGTTTCAGCTTTAAAGGTCAGGGCATTCCCTATTGTTAATAATGGCTGAATGCCCTCTTCTTCCTCCAAATCCACTTATACTGGATTTTCAGCGTTAGAACTTGATCTAGCTGGAGGATACAGGGTTAGGTTTTTTATTTCAGTCCCATCATAAATTGTCATAGAGCCTGATCTACAGCTGATACATGCGTCTGCTGTAGCTAACCATGGTCTTCCTAGTATTAACCATGGTCTTCCTAATCTATAGTACTCTTGATATTTGGAAAGGA
The DNA here is from genome assembly GCA_027924585.1 of Larix kaempferi. NCBI lineage: Eukaryota > Viridiplantae > Streptophyta > Pinopsida > Pinales > Pinaceae > Larix > Larix kaempferi. The sequence continues at coordinate 4,828,494 of BSBM01000493.1, read as the reverse complement.
AAGTCTGTTTCATTTGATCCCAAGTAGTAATAGTCTCACGACCCAAACTCGTGAACCAATGTAGGGCCTTTACCTTGAGAGTAGCAGGAAATAGTTTCAACTTTCAAGCGTTGTAGGTATAGTCATAGCTCCGACAGAGGATATCAAATTCGAAGAGGAATTCATCTGGATCTTCGGAGGACTTACCATGGAAGTTCGAAAGAACCGAGGGTGAAATATTATTCATGGGGGGCGCCCCTAGTGTTTGGAGGATAGGGAATTCAAGTGTGACAACACTTTCACCATGCTAATTATCTTTCAACTCCTCTTCATGATTATTTCCATGTTCATGGTGATCTCCATGTTCTTCATTATCCATGTTTCCCTGGTCCTCTTGTTCGTTCTCCCTTCTTTCCTCCTCTTCTCTTTCTTCTTCTTCTCTCCTCCTTTCTTCTTCTTGCATTCTTTCCTTCACTGCTTCTTGATGATGTTCTATCCACTCTTCCTTTGTCACTATGCACCCGTTGATTCGATAGATCTCCTCTTGGCCCACTGCACCTGCAGCACTTCCTTTGTCTTCAGGAGGTTTCTTCTCGGGAATGGGAGTTGAAGGTCCCATTGCATTCTCCACGGTTGATCCAGATGTTTCAATATTAGGGAAAAATAAGTTTCCTCTTCCTGAAGATGCTCGCGGTAGTCTGGTAGAGGAATCATCTCTGGAAATTATTTCATCAATGAATGTCTGTCTTCTCAAACCTTGGTTACCGCCATGACCTCTTCCACCTAAAGGGTTAGTATTTTGGGGGGGTTCCTGAGTTTTTATTCTCGTATTCATGCATGCTTCAAATAATCATAGCTTAACGAAATCAAGAAATCAACTACCATCTATGTCTATCAATTACCATCCGTGGCAACGACGCCAAAATGTTAGTCACTCTATATGCTAATCAACTCTACTTAACAGACAAAATGCTCAATATAAATTGTCAACCTAGGTAGGTCTTTTTATTTCAAAGGCAATTAGCAAAATCTATGCATAAACACTCAAGTAGTTGATTGAATAGAATGAAGATCAATTATCCTACTTAATGTTAATTTTTTAGCATTAATTCAATATACTCTAGGATCTTTACTGAGAGAATAACATGTACAGTATATCAATGCATATCAATCATAACAAGCATATCAATCATCACAAGATGCAAACATAAGAGAAAATAGACACACAGAGTTTCCGTGGGGAAAACCCTAAGGTGAAAAACCCCACAACTTCCTCAGAGATAGATAGAGCAATGATACAACCAAAGTACAACCCAAGTACACAAAGATAGTCTCCTCCTAGCAGTTGATCCTCCTCCTCACATGTGCGCCACTTTCCGAGTGATGGATAAGTGAGTAATGAAGTGATCAAAATAGAGATCTACCGATCTCTATTTATACTTGTCCTGACTTCCCAATAAACTTATGGGGCCGACTTGTCTAGCTTAGCATAATAACCCAAGATTAACTTAATCAGGTCCGACCCCACACATGGTGGTCTAATAACCCATCGACAAGTTATGACACTTGCAACACTTGTCAATACAAATGACGACACTTCCTTATAGAGGAATAACACATCTCTATAGGAATACAATATACATAAATGAAATACATAGGTGAAATACATTCCGAAGTTACCTATACATCAACACTCCCTCTTAACTAGAAAGGTATTTCTCGACACAGATCTGCTAGCACAAGTCTTCTTCTCTGGATCATCATCAACGAATCATCGTCCTCGAATCATTGTCATCATCACTGCTGCTGCTATCTCAATCAATCTATGAATCTACTCGTCATAGGAAGTTATACAGAGCTAGTACTTTTTCATACTAGATGTAGGCCCACCACCTGCAGGTCTTCAACATCACTGGCCATACTGTGGAATCTTCAGGACTTATTACGTGCATCAACAAAACCTCGAAAGAGCATCCCAAGCCTTTTACGAGCACATGGCTCAACCTATTGATCTCCCAGGATCTTTTACATGTGACTATCATAAAAACTTAAAAGGGTTGTCTTTGTTGAGATATTGTAACTTCAAAGAATATTATATTTGTACTTTATTATTCTGGAGATGTTTCATTCCTCCTTGAAGACCTTATTGTATATCCGGAGATGTTTATTCCTCCGTCAGATTGTGGTAACTTGGGTTATTAGACTTCCCTAGTGGGGGTCGGCCCTGTATGTGTTATGTGGGTCAAAGGGTTATTAGACCACCCTAGAGGGGTCGTCCCAGTCAGTTGTAGTGGGGTATTTAACCCAATGGTTAAATACGAGCCTACATGTTTTGTGTAAAAGACAAGTCGGAGTAGTGTATAAATAGAGGAGGTGTATTCCTCATTTTACACACACTCACTCACTTGAGAGTGGTGCACTTGTGGAGGAGAGGTCTACTATGGAGAAGGATGAGTTTATGCTCAGGGTTACATCTTTGTATATTGCTGGTCATCTATATTGAGGAAGCTTTACTGGGTTTTCTACCCCATGAGGGTTTCCCAGGATAAATTTGTGTCTCTTGTGTTTATGTTGTGCTTGTTGTTTCTTCAGCGATCCTGTATATGATATTATTGTAAAATGGAATGCAATGTTGCTATTTTATGTCTTAGCATATTAAATATTAAGATGGTATCAGAGCTAACCTGAAGGAAGGCAAGGTATGGCACTTACGACACTTGCTTCTCTTGCGACAATTTGAAGGTTAGGGTTTTATATAGAAAAAACTAGTCATTGTGGAACTTTCACTATAAATCCATTTATGAGAAGTTTCAGGATCTGAAAAGTTTACAGGTCGTATATAACATCCCCAGGTACCTTGTGTCCAAAGGGAACCCTCAGAGTCGTTGTACTTTGTGAGTTATGATCAGTACAAGTTAGGGATTATGCCTCTTCCAAATCTCAGTCAAAATCAGGTGACCTAGGAAAAAAGGTCATAACCTGGGCTAGGAAGCTCCAAATGAAATTTAGTAAAAAGTCACAGGTAGTACACAGACTGTACTATCTCAAGAAATGTTTCCAAAGGCCTAAAATGAACCAGTGACACGTGGCACGCCGTACAAGTGCGCTCTCCTGTTTTATCCCATAAAAAGGTCACGTTGCGACACTTGGCATAACTTGGGCTAGGAAGCTCCAAATGAAATTTCGTAAAAATTGAAAGGTAGTACACAGACTGTACTATCTTAGGAAACTTTTTTAGAGGACTAAGTTGAACCAGTAACATGTGGAACGCCTTACAATTTTGCTCTCCTGTTTTATCCCATAAATAGGTCACGTTGCGACACTTGGCATAACTCTCTCTCAGAAAATCCAATTGAGGTCAGACCTATCGGGATGGAAAGATGACAGGTCAGGATACCACAGAAAAAAAAATTTCAGACCCTGTGGAGTGAAAATTTCAGAGTTACAACAGAAACAATCAGGTACATATTTCTGTCAAAACATAATTATTTTTGGAGCACCTTCATTCATGGCTTCCGAAATTTAGGGTTTTGGAGAAAGTTAGAATTTTTGGAATCGGAAACCACGGCTGGAAGCTCCTCAGAAAAATAAGAGTTTAGAGCCTTGGATCGAACCTTTTGATTGGACAGAAGGGTGGGCTTCATCAAACCCTAGTTCGGGTTCCTGTCCAGAAGATCCAGAAGTTTCGAAGGCAATTTTGAGGGGTCAAATTTTGGAGATTTCAAAATTGAAATCGAATTTCAGGGGGAGTTGAGGATAAGGCCTTACATAAGAAGACTGCAAGAAGTCTCAACAGGTATGACTTAAGGAGGTTCAGGTATGTCTTGAAATCTAATTCTTGATTAAGTTCATAATGTGTTTGTCTTCATATTATTTATTAGTACAATCTTGATTAATGTTAGAATTGTCTTATCACCCTAGTAACAGTATGAATACATGTGAATGATCGAAGACATTCATTGATTAGGGCTATATGATTGTACTAATGCATTATGGTGTTGTGTGAGGTTGATGTTGTCTGCTAACAAGATACAGGTACATCACAAAAGACAAATCAAGTTCCATGACCATGACAACATGAAGACAAAGACTCATCCATAATCTTTGTTCTACTTACGAGGTATGTATGACTTTGTTATATTATGCTTAACCTATGAGACATCCAGGTTCTAGCCTAGGATCTCTAAATCATTGAAGAGATTGTTTAGGCATGTTGTACATAACTAAGCAGGTTTACTAATCCAGGTATGTTTTCCTATGTCAAGTTAGAATCTTACCTTGTGTTACAATCCCTTATATAAGTATACTTGGTATGATTGGTTATGCTTATTCATAAAGTTAGTAATCAAGGGTTTATGCATATTATGTCTGTTATCTTGATGATTTAATTAACCAGAAGAGTACTATGATCAAACAAGAATATGCATGAGTAAAAGAAGACTTCCTTGAAACCCTGAATACTAATGATCATGACTATACATATTCAAGATTATTTAGAATTAGAATGTTTTAATAATATTGAGAATATACTAATGAATGTATGTTTGTGTATGAGATCATGATGATGACACTAGTGCACAGTGGTACAGAATGAATAGAAGTTCAAAAGACATATAGAAGATCAAACGAGAGGCAACCACACAAACATAAAAGATAAGTATTTGAGTTGTTATTTGAAATAGTAAATGATATTGCTTGTATGCATATTTGTATTCCTAGAATATATGATGCTGAGTGTAAACATTCATAGAGCATTGAACAGTATACTACTAATATGCATATGATTGGTAAGTTGGAAAAACATTCCATTGTTGCTTTTCTAGAATGAAACCTCTTTGCTGACATGCTGAGAGTTGTGCACACTGTCGATAGTATGTTCTGGTAGAGATGGAAGGCATCTAGATAGCCACTGTATGCATACAGGATATGGGAAAGTGTTGTGCCAAAGTATTGGTCAAAATAGTTGCATAGCTATGTAAATGATATCTGTATGCATAATAGGTTATCATGTCAATATGATTTGATGATTATGAAGTATTACTAATCATGTACTTAATTTTGATTTGTAGGAAAGATCATGATGAATGATGAACACTGAACAAGCGATGGATGTTCAAACAAACAAACAAAAAAAATTCAAATCAAACACACTATAGAAGGCTTGTGGCTAGAAGATTCTCTTAGAAAGAGGAAGAGAATCATGATGAGATGTTTGCTCCAAGTGGCTAGATAAGACCATTCTCTTAATGGTGTAATTAAAGAAGAAGTGTGAATCAGGTTATGTATGGGTTCCCAGGATCGATAGTAAATTGATGAGAATACATGTGAGGATTGCATCATCCTTGAACACAAGTTCTAAAGTGAGCCATAGACAAGTGTCTCCGAGAAAGAAGAGGGATTGTATCATCCTTGAACACTTGTTCTAAAGAGAGCCGTAGATGTATGTCTTCGAAAATGAAGTCCTTGGTGGACATGAGAGGATTGGATCATCCCTGGACTTCAGTCCTAAAGAGAGCCATAGACATGATGTCTCTGAGAATGAAGTCCTGAATGAACAGGTAGGGGATTGCATCTTCCCCGGACTTCGGTCCTAGAATTGAGCCGTAGACTGATGTCTCCGAAAATTGAAGATAGGACTGCATCGTCCCTGAACTAGGTTCAAAATGTACGTGAGGACTGCATCGTCCATGAACTGGGTTCAAAATGTACGTGAGGACTGCATCGTCCATGAACTGGGTTCAAAATGTACATGAGGACTGCATCGTCCATGAACTGGGTTCAAAATGTACGTGAGGACTGCATCGTCCATGAACTGGGTTCAAAATGTATGTGAGGACTGCATCGTCCATGAACTGGGTTCAAAATGTACGTGAGGACTGCATCGTCCATGAACTGGGTTCAAAATGTACGTGATGGGATTGCATCGTCCCTAGACATGAGACTTGTCTTAAAGTGATAAGGACTAATCATCCTGTAAGTAGATTGGGATTGCATCGTCCCTAGACATGGTGAGGTGTCTTAAAGTGATAAGGACTAATCATCCTATAAGTAGATTGGGATTGCATCGTCCCTAGACATGGTGAGGTGTCTTAAAGTGATAAGGACTAATCATCCTGTAAGTAGATTGGGATTGCATCATCCCTAGACATGGTGAGGTGTCTTAAAGTGATAAGGACTAATCATCCTGTAAGTAGATTGGGATTGCATCGTCCCTAGACATGGTGAGGTGTCTTAAAGTGATAAGGACTAATCATCCTGTAAGTAGATTGGGATTGCATCGTCCCTAGACATGGTTAGGTGTCTTAAAGTGATAAGGACTAATCATCCTGTAAGTAGATTGGGATTGCATCGTCCCTAGACATGGTAAGGTGTCTTAAAGTGATAAGGACTAATCATCCTGTAAGTTGATTCCGGATTGCATCATCCTTAGACATGGTGAGGTGTCTTAAAAGGATAAGGATTGATCATCTTGTAAGTTGATCTGGATTGCATTGTCCATAGACATGAGAGATGTCTTAAATTGAGAGGGATTGATCATCCCATAAGTGGATCAGGATTGTATCATCCTTGGACCTATGTCCTAAAGTGAGAGGGATTGACCATCCCGTAATTGGATCATGTGTGTTGCAGGGTATGCTGCTGTTGTGTATACTTGTATCGGTGTGGATACTTGTATTGATAGATGTATTAGTGAGAATACATGCTTTTGATGATAGATGTATTAGTGAGAATACACGCTTTTGATGATAGATGTATTAGTGAGAATATATGCTTTTGATGATAGATGTATTAGTGAGAATACATGCTTTTGATGATAGATGTATTAGTCAGAATACATGCTTTTGATGATAGATGTATTAGTGAGAATACATGCTTTTGATGATATATGTATTAGTAAGAATACATGTTTTGATGATAGATGTATTGGTGAGAATACATACTTTTGATGATACATGTATTGATTAATGTACTTGTATGGTTGAGGATACTTATGTTGTAGATCGAGATGATCCAGATGTTGTAGATCGAGATGATCCAGATGTTGTAGATCGAGATGATCCAAATGCTGTAGATCGAGATGATCCAGATGCTGTAGATCGAGATGATCCAGATGCTGTAGATCGAGATGATCCAGATGTTGTAGATCGAAATGATCCAGATACTGTAGATCGAGATGATCCAGATGTTGTAGATCGAGATGATCCAGATGTTGTAGATCGAGATGATCCAGATGCTGTAGATCGTGATGATCCAGATGTTGTAGATCGTGATGATCCAGATGCTGTAGATCGAGATGATCCAGATGCTGTAGATCGAGATGATCCAGATGTTGTAGATCGAGATGATGAGATGATGCTGATCGTGTTGATCTAGACAACGATGTTGATCATGTGATGACGATGCTGATGATTGTGTGATGACGATGATGATGATCGTGTGATGACGATGCTGACGATCGTGAGGATTCAGATATTGATGTTGCTGTAGTTGTTCGAGTGCTGCAGAAGATGAAGACTCAGTACTGAATATGTTGATGTTCCAGTATTGAAGATGTTCCAGTAACTGCTTGAGTTACTGATGATGTTGAGAAAGCTTCCAATGATTTATAGATGTATCATGTATGACGTTGATGACTCCTTGCTCATGCAGATGCTGTTATAATATCCTTCTCGTTAAGGGGGAGTGTTGAGATATTGTAACTTCAAAGAATATTATATTTGTACTTTATTATTCTGGATATGTTTCATTCCTCCTTGAAGACCTTATTGTATATCCGGAGATGTTTATTCCTCCGTCAGATTGTGGTAACTTGGGTTATTAGAATTCCCTAGTGGGGGTCAGCCCTGTATGTGTTATGTGGGTCAAAGGGTTATTAGACCACCCTAGAGGGGTCGGCCCAGTCAGTTGTAGTGGGGTATTTAACCCATTGGTTAAATACGAGCCTACATGTTTTGTGTAAAAGACAAGTTGGAGTAGTGTATAAATAGAGGAGGTGTATTCCTCATTTTACACACACTCACTCACTTGAGAGTGGTGCACTTGTGGAGGAGAGGTATGCTATGGAGAAGGAGGAGCTTATGCTCAGGGTTACATCTTTGTATATTGCTGGTCATCTATATTGAGGAAGCTTTACAGGGTTTTCTACCCCATGATGGTTTCCCAGGATAAATTTGTGTCTCTTGTGTTTATGCTGTGCTTGTTGTTTCTTCAGTGATCCTGTATATGATATTATTGTGAAATGGAATGCAATGCTGCTATTTTATGTCTTAGCATACTAAATCTTAAGAGTCTTGCCAAGCAAGAACCCTAAAGAGCATCTAAGGCCTTTTACATGACAAGCACAACCTGTCCAAATCTCCAGGTCTGATTACATGTGACCCCTAACACAAAACCTTAAAAGGGTGTCTTGCCAAACAAGAACTCTAAAGAGCATCTGAGGCCTTTTTCATCCTATCCAGATCTCTAGGTATAATTACATGTGGTCCCCACAAAACCTTAAAAAAGTGTCTTTCCAAGCAACAACTCTAAAGAGCATCTGAGGCCTTTTTCATCTTATCCAGATCTTCAGGTCTGATTACATGTGGTCTAGCAAAACCTTAAAAGAGTGTCTTTCCAAGCAAGAACTCTAAAGAGCATTTGAGGCCTTTTACGTGACTAGCACAACCTGTCCAGATCTCCAGGTCTGATTACATGCTACTCCTACACAACCTGTACATGGCCACAGAGTATCAACCTGATACTCACCATACGTCATCCTGATGTACACATGATCATCCTGATCATCAACACTGCATCATCCTGATGCATGTCATCTAGAGCAACATCCTAAAGCTCGTCAACCATGATCATCCTGATCATACAATGCATCCTCCTGATGCATACACAGTATCTGCATGATACATATCATCATACATGATCTACCTAATCATACAATGTATCCACCTGATACATCTACAGATACATACACATGATCCAACTGATCATATCCAGCATCCAACATGATGCGTACATACATATAAATGATCGAACTGATCATATCCAACATCCAACATGATGTGTACATACATATAAATAATCCAACTGATCATATCCAGCATAAAACATGATGCATACACATACATATAAATGATCCACTGATCATATCCAGCATCCAACATGATGCATACATACATAGAGCAGTAACTGGAGCATTGCCCTGATGCTCATCATCCAGTGCTTAAATCCACAGCCATGGGAAGGATCCTCCTCTCACCATGCTTGGAATGGCTCCAGCAAATGTCTCCATCACTTCTTCCTCGAAGTGTCGTCAATCTGAAGAACACCAAGCCTCTGTCTGAAGTACTCGAACTTCACTCTGGCCAGTGGTTTCCTCAACACATCTGCAACCTGCTCATCTGTCACAACATACAGGAGCTTCACTGCTCCTCTTTGCACCATATCCCTGATATAGTGATATTTGATCTCAATGTGTTTCGACCTGTCGTGGAACACCGGGTTCTCAGACAGCTTCACACAACTCTAGTTGTCACAAAAGATACCAGTAGCCTCCAGGGAAAGATCAAATAACTCAGACAGTAGCTTCCGGAGCCATACTGCCTCACAATTAGTCGAACATGCTGCAACATACTCTGCCTCGGCTGTACTCAGTGCTACGCAGGACTGATTCCTGCTAAAACAAGAGATCACACCTGATCCCATACTAAAGCAGCACCCAGAAGTGCTCTTCCTATCTGCAGCACTTCCTGCCCAATCTAAATCAACATAGCCCTGTAGGTTAAACTTTTGATTCGCATCATATTTGAGCCCATAATCAACTATACCCTTCAGATACCTCATAATATGCTTTACAGCAACCAGGTGAACACCTCTTGGATCTGTCAGGAACTAGCTCAATGTGTTCACCGCAAAGCAAATATCTGGCCTTGTGTTCGTCAGGTACATCAAGGACCCAATCATCTGATGATACACAGTAACATCAACCGGCTCAAATGAAGCATCACACAGAAGCTTTAGGTTCGATGCCATAGGTGTGGCCATGGCCTTGCAGTCCATCATCCCGAACCTATTCAGGATATCTACTGCATACTTTCCTTGTCCAAGGAAGATACCATCTGCACTCTGCCCCACCTCCATACCTAGAAAATAGTGCATCATCCCCAATTCCTTCATCTCGAACTCGACAGCAAGCTTCCTCTTGGTATCAGCAATCAAACTATGATCACCTGTAACAAATAGGTCATCCACATACAAGAGTAGTATCACAGGATTGCCTTCCTCAACCTTGTAGTAAAGGTTGGAATCTGCTTTACTCTTGGTAAAGCGCAAACTGGATAGAAAACTATCCATCCTACCATACCAAGTCCTAGGAGCTTGCTTCAAGCCATACAAGGCTTTCTTCAACCTACACACATATGACTTCCTGTCATGTGTCTCAAAACCAAGTGGCTGCTCCACATACACTTCCTCCTCGACTACACCATTCAAGAAGACTATCTTGACATCCATCTGGTGTATCTTCCATTTCATCACTGCAACCAGAGCAAGTACTGATCTGATGGAAGTGTACATGGCTACAAGAGGAAACGTTTCTTCATAGTCGATTCCTTCTTTCTGTGAGAAGCCACGAGCTACAAATATCGCTTTGTATTTTTCTATGCTGCCATCTGTAGCATGCTTGATCTTGTAGATCCATTTGGAAGTCACAACAGACTTCCCTTCAGGTCTTGGGACTACATTCCAAACATCATTCTTCATTATTGATTGGTATTCCTCGACCATGGCATTCTTCCATTCTTTATTTTCCGTTGCTTCTTCATAACTGGAAGGTTCTTTGTTCATAATATCACGGAGTAAAGCAACATAGCTGGTATGTGATCTAGCTCTCTTCTTTGCTCTGTGTTCTTCTTCTGGAATGCCATATCTTTCTGCATCTTGAATGAGCTCTCTAGCCCATGCAGGTTTCCTTTTGTGAGAGTCCTTCTCATGAGGTGGATCTACAGGTTCTTACGGATCTTCAATTTCACGATCAACATCTGGAATTGCTTCAGTCATAGTAGTGTATTGAAATCTGGTTTCCTTTGGTTCTTCATGATCTTCAACAGGTGTCTTCCTTGATTTGATGAATGTTGAGTTTTCATCAAATGTTACATCCCTGCTGACATCAATCTTCTTGAACCCTGGAAAGTATATTCTGTAAGCCTTCGAGCTTTCACTGTAATCCACAAAGATACCCTCTTTCCTGAAGGATCTAGCTTTGTCCTCTTTTCCTTTGGAACATGTGTATATACTGGACACCCAAATATCCTGAGATGGCTGACTTCAGGTCTCTTACCAGAGAAGACCTCTTCTGGTGTCTTGTTGTCTAATATCTTGGGGGGTGTTTTTTTCTGCACATACACAACTGTCCTAGCTGCTTCTGCCCATAGATGCATAGGCAGATCCTAGTCATGCAACATTGCCTGTGCTGCTTCCATGATTGTTCTATTCTTTCTTTCTGCAACTCCATTCTGTTGTGGATTATAGGGAGCAGTCAAATCCCTCTTAATTCCTGAATCACTGCATAGTTTCTTGAAATCACCTGAAGTGAATTCACCGCCATTGTTGGATCTGAATGTCTTGATCTTCTTGTTAGTTTGATTTTCCATCAAGGTTTTGAATTCCTTGAACTTATCAAATACTTCATCTTTGTTTTTCAAGAAGTAGACCCAAGTCTTCTTGGAGAAATCATCAATGAAAGAGACATAGTAAACATACCCACTCAGAGAACTGGATGACATCGGACCACATACATTAGAGTGGATGATTTCCAAGATTCCTTTTGCCTTGCTTTCACTGCTTGGAAATGCCTTCTTTATGTTCTTTCCTTTTGCACATCCTTTGCAAATACCTTCATGTTTGGTCTTGATTTCAGGAAGACCCTCTATAGCTTTGCTTGCAATTGGTAGTGCTCTATAGTGCACATGAGCAAGCCTTATATGCCAAAGTTCACTTGGCTCCATGGATTCATGTACCATGGCATTTTCAGGTTGTCCTTTCAATTTATACAATCCTCCCTCTTGCTCTCTAATCACCACTACATAATCAATAGTTTTACCTTTTGGCCACATTAGGACTTCGCCATCTACAAATGCAACCCTCATGCCCTTTGCATCTAATGCAAAGATGGAGAGTAGGTTCTTCTTGATCCCAGGTACAAATAACACATCTTTCATCTTCAAAGACTTTCCAGAGTCTAGGTTGTAAGAGGCTTCCCCACTTCCTTTGATAGGGTATTGATAATCATCCCCAAGTTTCACCTTATGGGGTGATTCATGTTCAGATAAATTTACAAAAGATTCTTTAAACCCAGTCATGTGTTTAGAAGCCCCACTGTCAATTAACCAATCATTACAACCATGAGAAATAGTACCTATGAGAGCAGAGATTAGAACATACTCTTCTTCGCTTGATGAGTCATCATCATCACTTCTGCTCTAGCCTTCTTCTTGGGAGGTTCATTATCCTCAGCAGCATGAGCATGATATCTCTTCTTGTTTCCCTTCTTCTTGTTGTTGTTGGAACCCTTTTTGTTCTTGGGACAATCTATAGCAAAGTGTACCTTCTCATTATAGGTGAAGCATCTTATATCCTTCTTACCCTTTTGGTGGTAGTGAAAAGATTTCTTGGGATGAGATTTCTCCTTCTTGGGTTTGCTCCTTTTGGTGTGAGCCATGAGAACTTGGTCTTTATTCCCCATCTTTTCTTCTCATGACACAATCCTAGCTTCTTCTTGAGAACATTCTTCCTGCAGTCTGTTGAAGGAGATCAACTTCCTTCTTGCACAAATTCCTTGAATAAAGGAATCCCATGACCTGGGTAGGCCATTTAGAGTGGTCATGACAACTTCACCATTCTCCACCATTTCATCCACCACTTCTAGTGTTCCTTGATCTGAGAGACCCTAGAAAAATAAGATTGAATGGTTTCTCCATTCTGAAACTTTACCCCTTTCAATTGGTTCCGCAGGGTCATCTTCCGATTTATGTTCTTCCCTTCAAATAGCTTGGTCAGGGAGTCAAACATCTCTTTGGGTGTCTTTAGAGATGACACATGTGGGATGAGATGGTCCTTGATAGAATCAGCAATGATCCTCTTTTCCTTGACCAAGTTCTTCTTGTGGAGGGCTTTAGCCTCTTCTTCCTTTGGGACAGGGACCTCTTCCCTTATGTAAGTGTCCAACTCATTTTCTTCCAGGATTAACCCAATCCTATACTTCCATGCTCGGAAGTTATCAGCCCCTTCAAGCTTATCCTCAAGGTTGGTGTGGTGAGACATCTTAAAGAGTACTCAAATGGAAATAGAAAATATTTAGGTCTTACCACTTGATTTGCTAAAAACTGGATCTGGTCATGGATTAGGGTTTGTTAGAGAAACCCTAAAAATTCAAAATGTGAATTTCAACTTTCTGAAAGGATAGAAAGATGCGCCTTGATGAGATGATCATCCTAGTGTATTCAGAATTTGAGATCTGTAAAGATTCACCCTTCAGAAATGCCTTTTAGTCTTCCCGAGTTCACTGGGGATGACCCTGAATTTTGAGTTTCCCGGAAATTTACCTAGCCAAAAATCTCAATCCAAAGCTCTAAACTTCGATTTTTCCAAGGAGCTTCCAGCTATGTCTTCAGATTTCAGAAATTTCTATTTTTGTGGAAACCCTAATTTTTAGGGCCAAACCTGAAAGTGCTCAGAACCGAATTCTGATTGGACAGAAAGATTCCCCTTGCTGAGGAGAGTCAATCTATCATATTGCTTTTCCAAAATATGTTGAGAGAAACCCAATAAACAAGAAACCCTGGTTTCCGCTACTGCACAATGTCTTCTTCTCAGGTTAGCTCTGATACCATGTTAATTTTTTAGCATTAATTCAATATACTCTAGGATCTTTACTAAGAGAATAACATGTACAGTATATCAATGCATATCAATCATAGCAAGCATGTCAATCATCACAAGATGCAAACATAAGAGACAATAGACACACAAAGTTTCCATGGGGAAAACCCTAAGGTGAAAAACCCCACAACTTTCTCAGAGATAGATAGAGCAATGATACAACCAAAGTACAACCCAAGTACACAGAGATAGTCTCCTCCTAGTAGCTGATCCTCCTCCTCACATGTGCACCACTTTTCGAGTGATGGATAAGTGAGTAATGAAGTGATCAAAATAGAGATCTCCCGATCTCTATTTATACTTGTCCTGACTGCCCAATAAACTTATGGGGCCGACTTGTCTAGCTTAGCATAATAACCCAAGGTTAACTTAATTAGGGCCGACCCCACACATGGTGGTCTAATAACCCATCGGCAAGTTACGACACTTGCGACACTTGTCAATACAAATGACGACACTTCCTTATAGAGGAATAACACATCTCTATAGGAGTACAATATACATAAATGAAATACATAGGTGAAATGCATTCCGAAGTTACATATACATCAACACTTAACTGCTCAGTCAAACTCAACTCATTGCTAAGGCTAATCTAAATTATCCATCTAAGAAATTCAAAGGACTTCTACCTTCCTACAATATCAATCCAACAGTTACTGATCTAAGAATAAATAAACTAGACTTACTTTTGCAAGAAGTTAAATCCTAAAGATATCACACTACAATAAATCAATCATGACCTATCTAATTCAACAAATTCTAAGAATGTAAATAGCAGTAATTGAACCAGAACTAAACTTGAACCATAATCTGATTAAGCTCATAAATTATAAGAAAGATAAATGATGGAAATAAATTAGAGCTGAGCTTGACTGTAACAGCGAATTAACACACTTGCATCAAAGGAAACTATCCTACACAGTCGACTGTCACACCACACTGTTGCAGCACGCCAAATGAAAATGCAATCATAAACACTACTGTTGCAACACACTGAAAATATACCTACTGTAATTCCACACCAAATTAACAAAAGAAAAACTAAAGCATCTATCTAAATCGGCGATCCCTATGAGAAGGAGGACCCTGGCCTTCTAATAGAGATGCCATGAAACTAACACAAATTAAAACACAAGAATATGATGAACTTTGCTCCTTGTATTAAAAATGGCAATTCACAGTTACAACACTCTGTTACAGCCTGTGTAATCAACTGACAAATAACCAACCCCAGGCTCAGAATTCCTTCTTACATTTATACCCAGATGACATAATTTCGTTTCACAAATGTCGGGCAACCATGAAGATCTACGATCTTTAGGCTACCGAATTGAAACAGAAAGAGTTACAGCCATAAATGAAATTGAATGAAGTTGTTGCATTCTGGATTCCGTTGTTACTAAGTGTTGTTAACGGACCGAATAGACTCCAACTGATTGGGAGAGAAGATGTTGGAGTTGTATCATGACCCAGTCACATCTAGCCTCGTGGAAGGATTCTTGCACTGTTGCAGCGATATATGGGACCGAATTGTGGAAGGAACAGTTGGCGCCACATATTCTTTTCCTCCATAGGTCCAGCGAGTTGCTACACCTGTGGTCTTTCCAAGGCTATGAACTATCTTATCTCAAATCAATACATGTTAGCACAAATTAGAAGATAAAGTTCATAAGAATAAACAATATTAGGCATTAACAAGATAAATCAATAATAGATTATACCTGTTGCAATTCATGCTTGACTTAGAAAGGTACCTTCTTGGGTTATGGAAAAGAGAGGCAAAATAGGGAAAAAGGTGTTGATAACTATAGGCAAAAAGGGGCTATTTTGGGGCCCAACAAAAGTGACTTTATATTATAAAATTGACTTTATATTTTTTAAATGGCTTAAGTGAAAAGTTAAGCTGTGGGTCCCAAAATATTTTGTGAGAATTTAATAATAAAGTGCATTATTAATGAGCATTTAATGTGATCCTTTAGATATAATTGATCTCAACCATTCATGAGTTAGTTGAGATTAATTAGTTAGGGTTTTGTGAAAAGAAAAATATAAAAAGACATCTAGGGGAGGAGAGAAAACATTATTGAAGTCACATTCTCATTAATTGAAGAGCAAGAGCAATTGATGCATTGAAGAAAGATAGAGCAAGAGCAGATTTCAAGCACGGTTTCCAAGAGAGCAGTCTGTACAACACGAGCATTAATTTCTAGGCCATACTGTCTTTTACACAGTTGAGAGGGAACATTTATTATTTCTGAGTCGTATAGTAAGTTCCAACACAAAAATCGAGGGTATTACATCCATTAATGAAGGTCGTACAGTTTCAGATTGACTACAAACATTTCTAGACAGATTTTTGTGCATTTTTTGCAAATCTGGACAGTCCGTACAGTGTACAGAATTGACAGAAAGGGAGCAGTAACAGTTCGTATAATTTCTAAAGTTTATGCTTGTCAAATAATGAGATAAGTACATTTTGAATGATTGTAATTTGTACTTGAAATAATAAGAATTTCTCTATCTTTGGGTTGCCTCACAGTCTGTGAGGATTTTTCGTGGCTTAAGCCTAATTTCCTATGTCAACTACTTATAGTAGTATCTACTTGGTTGATTGGTTCTTTAATTTCAGTTTTAGTTTGATTCCAATTCATTAAATGCATGTGGTGTAGTTGGTTCATTAATAACTCAGTTGAATGCAAAGTCAAGTGTTTCAGCCAAGTGTTTGACAGAATGTCTCATTGAATTTTTTCCTTCTGTTATAGAAAATTTACATTTGAGAGGTACTACTACCACTCATGCATTATGTTTTAGGGATTAAGACATTGTTCTAAAGGGATATGTTGATGCAAATATGGCAAGTGATAAATATAGAAGTAGGAACACCACAAGGTATGTCTTTACTGTAGGTGGAACGGAAGTAAGTTGGATTTTGAAGCTGCAAAAGGTTGATGCACTTTCTACAATGAAAGCAGAGTATGTTGTTGCTACAGAGGCTATTAAAGAGATGGTTTGGTTACAGAGGTTCATGGATGAATTGGGTAAGAAGCAGGAGAATAGAAAGTTGTACAGTGACAACCAAAGTGTCATTCATCTTGCAAAGAACTCAACCTTGCATTCTAATACTAAACATATACATCTCAAGTACCATTTCATACGGTATGTTCTAGAAGATGAACTGTTGAAGCTAGAAAAGCTACACACCAGAAATAATCTTGCAGACATGTTAACAAAGGTGGTAACCAGAGATAAACTGAGATCCTGCTCAATTTCAGTTGGCATTCAAGCATGAAGGTGAAGATGGGAAATTTGTCAGATCCAAGATTCATACATTAGAGGAAATTTGGGGCCTAAAATGGGCCTTATAAGAAAACGAGCCAACCATAATTTCTTGATGAGTTGGAATTCAAGAACCAATAGAATTTCAATAAAATGAGTCAACCATAATGGTTGACTTGAGATATTTGTCATAAAAAAATACTTTTTTGTTCGTATTTTCAACATATCTCCCTATGTTTTTACTCAAATTTCGAGCGGGAGCACTCGTTGGATGCGGAATTAAATTCCGCATCCAATGAGTACCCACACTGCATACTTTTGACAGACCATGCTTCCCCAAAAACAAGAAATACCTGAAAAATGTGATGATGATGTCCCCACTGCCCCAAAAACAAGAAATACCTGAAAAATTGGGTGATGATATCATCATCACGTTTTCAAGTATTTCTTGTTTTTGGGGAAGCGGGTTCCGTCAAAAATATGCAGTGTGGGCACTCGTTGGATGCGGAATAGGTAGCGGTGTCTGTCAAAAGTATACAGTGTGGGTACTCATTGGATGCAGAATTTAATTCTGTATCCAACAAGTGCTCCCGCTCGAAATTTGAGTAAACATACAAGGAGATATGTTGAAAATATGAACAAAAAGGTAGCTTTTTTCTTTCTTCCTCCAAAATTAATAAATATTATTTTATTATTTTAACTATTATTTTATTATTTTCCTTAGGAGGCCCATTTTAGACCTCAAATTTCCTCTAATGGCATAGTCCAACAAGTGCAGCAACGGTGGAGTTGATGTGATCAGTCTCTAAGTGGGACATTGTTGGTTGTGGAGCTTGATCTTCCTTATTTAGAGGTCGTGTTTCAGCTATGTATTTATCCCCCCCCAAAATAATAGCCATGGGGGGTTCGGGGGGGAGGAGACTAGTTTGGGATCCCCCCCCCGAGCGGGTTCAAGGGCAATGTCCCCGTAGTGAAAGTTTCAGAAAAAATGCCTTGTTAAATATTATAATTTTATATTCATGACGTGTTCGATAATGGGTGATTTATCGACCCATGGTATTGGGCGTTCCATAGTATTTTCCCATGGTAATCACTCTTTAAAAGGAAGACATTGTAATACGGTTGTGTATTGTAGCATTGTAAAGATCTCTATGATTGTGTGAGAGAGACTATGAGAGAGTGAAGAGGAAGTTGCAGCAGATGTGCATCGGGTTGTATCCCTTCATTTGTTGGATGGTATAATAATAAGGATTGACAATTTCTGTGTGGACGTAGCCCATCTTGGGTGAAAAACATTATATTGGTGTCTCTCTTGTAATGTTTTTTTATGTGATTTATATTTGCATCTTGTTTATTAGTATTGCTCTGTGATCTAGTTTTTCTAACAATTGGCATCAAAGCCAGAGGTCTATTTGGTAGATAAACTTGTAGGAAATAAGGGTTCCTAGTTCAAGTTGGAGCAATGGCGGAAGAATGAAAGTTTAAGATCGACAAATTTAACGGGAAAAACTACCAGTTATGGAAGATGCAAATGGAGGACTATCTGTACCAGAAGGATCTATTCCTACCGTTGGGAGGAAAAGCAAAACAATCGGTGACTATGAAGGACAAAGAATGGGATTTTCTTGACAGAAAGGAACTCGAAACAATATGACAGTGCCTGGATTCGTCGGTGACTTTCAATATTTCAAAATAAAAGACAACGGAGGGTTTGATGAGCGCATTGGGTAATCTGTATGAAAAACCCTCGGCCTCCAACAAGGTATTTTTAATGAAGCGTTTATTTAATATGAAGATGTCAGAAGGTGGATCTATTGTTGATCATTTAAATGAATTTAATACAATTACAAATGGGCTAATTTCTGTAAAAGTGAACTTTGATGATGAAGTTAGGGATCTTCTAATCTTGTGTTCATTGCCAGAAATATGGAATGGCTTGGTCATGGTTGTAAGTAACTATGGCTCTGGTTCAAACACTTTGAAATTTGATCATGTTGTTGGTGTTATTCTTAGTGAGGAAATGTGAAGGAAAAGCACCGGTGAGACATTAGGGAATGCATTGACCATGGAGAGCAGGGGAAGAAAAAGGGAAAGATGAAAGATCCCAGGTAATCGCAACAAGTCTAGGAAGGGAATATCCAAGTACAGATTGGGAAAGATAGAGTGTTGTAACTGTGGAAAGAAAGAACATTTGAAGAAAGACTGCAGATCTCTAAATAAGAAAGGAGATGGACAACATGAGATTAATCAAGAAGCTAATGTGGGAGGTGATGTGTTACAAGATGCTTTGATTCTTGTATTACATAACATTAGTGATTATTAGGTAGTAGATTCATGGGATTCATGTCATGCTATACCCCATAGGAAATTCTTTCATGATTATGTTCCAGGTGATTTTGGACATGTTTTATTGGGCGATGATGAACCATGTAAAATTGTTGGAATGGGTAAGGTAAGGATAAAGTTAAAGAATGGTGAATGACTGTTGAAATATGTAAGGCATATTCCTGCTATGAAAAGAAATATGATCTCAACAGGGCAGTTGGGATATGGCGGCTTCTTATCTACATTTGGAGAAACATGGTGGAACATCACTAAAGGATCAATGGTGATAGCAAAAGGAGATAGTATAGGTACGTTGTATTTATGTCCTCATAATACTGACTGTCTTATCTCTTTAGCTTCCATAGGAATAGATATAGCATTGTGACATCATAGGCTTGGGCACATGAGTGCGAAGGGGATGCATATTCTCCACTCAAGGAAGTTGCTTCCAGATATGAAGCAGGTAAGTTTGGAATTCTATGAGAACTGTGTTTATGGAAAACAGAAGAGAGTCCGATTTCTCAGGGTTGGGAAATAGAAGAAGAGTGAAAAGTTAGAGCTTGTCCATACATATGTATGGGGACCAACTCAGGTACAATATTTTGGTGGTTCTCGTTATTATGTTACTTTTATTGATGATGCAACTAGAAAAACTTGGGTTTATTGTAGTAGACATAAATATGATGTGTTTGCTACTTTTAAGAAATGGAAAGATTTGGTTGAGAATGAGAGAGGAAAAATGTTAAAATGTCTCAGATATGATAATGGAGGCGAATACTATGGAAAGGAGTTTGATAGTTATTGTTCATACCATAGCATTCATAGAGAGAAGACAATCCCAGGAAAACCAAAAGAAAATGGTGTGTCAGAAAGTATAAACGAAAAAATCATGGAGCGTGCAAGGTGTATGAGATTGCATGTAGGGTTTCCCTTACAGTTCTAGGATGATGTTGTAGATACTGTTGTTTACTTAATAAACAGAGGGCCTTCAAGTGCTTTGGATGGTGGTATTCCATAGGAGGCATGGACAGGTAAAAAGGCAAACTACTCTTTTATGAGAACTTTTGGTTGTAAATCATTTGTCCATATTGATAAAAAAATAAAACAAAGCTTGAGCCTAAATCCAATAAATGTACCTTTATTGGATACGGGGTTGATGATTTTGGTTATAGATTATGGGATTATGGGATTATGAAAATAACAAAATCATTAGGAGTAGAGATGTGGTATTCAATGTAAATTTCATGGATAAAGATAAGTTGCAGGGAAAGAAACAGGAAAAGCAAAACACAGAGAACACAGTGCTTGATGAAATCAAAGAAAATGAAGTTCCAAAGGTGTCGAAAAATTAAAAACAGCAGGAGGTACCTCAAACTCCTGCAAGTGTTAGAATATCTACCAGGTTAAGTAGACCCCCTAAACGATTCTCTCCTTCATTGTATTATTTATTGATGACTTATTCTGGTGAGCCATAATGTTATGAAGAAGCAATGTAGGTGGAAACTAGAAAGAAGTGGGAGCAAGGCATGAATGAGGAGATGGACTCATTGGTAAGAAACCAGACTTGGGATTTGGTTCAATTTCCTGAAGTTAAAAGAGCATTGAAGAATAAATGGGTTTACAGGTTGAAGGAAGAAGATGGAGGAAAGAAGCAGTACAAGGCCAGAATTGTTGTAAAGGGGTTTGCACAGAAGAAATGTATAGATTTTGATGAAATATTTTCTCCTTCTATTAAAATGACTTCGATTAGAATTATATTAAGTCTAGTGGTGGTAGAAGATTTGCATCTTGAACAGTTAGATATAAAAACAACATTTCTCCATGGGGATTTGGAGGAAGATATTTATATGCACAAGCCACCGGGGTATGAGGTCAAATGGAAGGAGAATTTGGTATGCAGGTTGAAGAATAGATTGTATGGCCTGAAGCAAGCTCCAAGGTAGTGGTATTTAAAATTTGACAGGTTTATGACAGAACAAGGTTATAGTAGATGTCATTCTGACCACTATTTTTATTTCAGGAGGCAAGATAATGGAAGATATATTATCTTGTTATTGTATGTGGATGACATGCTTGTTGCAGGGTCTAACATACATGATATAAATGTGCTCAAAAGGAAGTTAGCTAGCTCATTTGCGATGAAGGATTTAGGTGTTGCAAACCAAATCCTAGGTATGAGAATAACAAGAGACAGAAAAAATCACAAATTGACATTGTCTCAGGGTGAGTACATACAAAAGGTGTTGGAGAGGTTTAGAATGGAGAATGAAAAACCAATTAGTACACCTTTGGCCAGCCATTTCAAACTAAGTAAGGAAATGTGTCCCATGATACAGGAAGAGATAGACTACATGTCCAGGGTTCCCTATTCATCAGCAATTGGAAACTTGATGTATGCCATGGTGTGCACAAGACCATATATTGCACATGTAGTGGGAGTTGTGAGCAGGTATATGAAAAGTCCAGGTAATGAAAATTGGAAGGAAGTATAATGGATTTTCTGATATTTGAGAGGTACTACCACTCATTGATTATGTTTTGGAGGTTCAGACACTGTTCTACAGGGATATGTTGATGTAGATATGGAAGGTGATAAATATAGAGGGAGGATCACCTCAGGGTATGTCTTTATTGTAGGTGGAATGACAGTAAGTTGGATTTCAGAGATGCAAAATTTTGTTTCACTTTCGATAACGGAAGCAGAGTATGTTGCTACTACAGAGGCTAGTAAGAGATGATTTGGTTACAGAGGTTCATGGAATAATTGGGTAAGAAGCAAGAGAATAGCAAGTTGTACAGTGATAGCGATATTTCCATTAATCTTGAAAAGAACTCAACCTTCCATTCTAAGACTAAACATATACAAATCAAGTACAATTTCATAGGGTCTGTTCTGGAAGATGAACTCTTAAAGCTGAAAAAGATACACACTATCTAGAATCTTGCAGACATGTTAACAAAGGTGATAACCAGAGAGAAACTGAGTTCCTGCTCAGTTTCAGATGGAATTCAAGCATGAAGGTGAAGATGATAACATTTTAAATCCAAGGTTCATAGCATAGTCCAACAAGTGCAGCAGTGGCAGAGTTGTTGTGATCAGTCTCCAAGCGGGAGATTGTTGGTTGTGGAGCCCAATCTTCCTTACTTCAAAGTTCATGTTTTAACCGTGTCTGGATCCCAGCCCATTATGGGGGGTTTTGGGGGGGATTCCCCCCCCCAAATAATTCGTTGTGGGGGGTCCAGGGGGGGTGACGACTAGTTTGGGAGCCTCCCCCTAGCAAGGGTTTGGGGGCAGTGCCCCCATAGTGAAAATTTTGGAAAAAATGCCTTGTAAAATGTTGTGATTTCATAGTCATGACTTGGTCAATAATGGGTGATTTATGGGCCCATAATATTGGGTGTTCTGTAGTATTTTACCATGGTAATCACTCTTTAAAAGGAAGGCATTGTAATATGGTTGTATATTGTAGCATTGTAAAGATCTCTATGATTGTGCGATAGAGATTGTGAGAGAGTGAAGAGGAAGTTGCAGCGGATGTGCTGCAGGTTGTATCCCTTCATTTGTTGGATGGTATAATAAGGAATGACAATTTATGTGTGGACATATCCCATCTTGGGTGAACCACGTTATATTGGTGTCTCTCTTGTAATGTGTTTTATGTGATTTATATTTGCATTTTGTTTATTTTTATTGCTCTGCGATCTTGTTTTTCTAACAATTGGTAGCAGAGCCAAAAGTCTATTTGGTATATAAACTCGTAGGAAAGAAGGGTTCTTAGTTCGAGTCAGAGCAATGGAGAAAGAAGGAATTTTTAAGGTCGAGAAATTTAACGGCCAAAACTACTAGTTATGGAAGATGCAAATGGAGGACTATCTGTACTAGAAGGATCTATTCCAACCATTGGGAGGAAAAGAAAAATAGTCAGGGACTATGAAGGACGAAGAATGGGAGGTTCTTGACATAAAGGCACTGGGAACAATATGCTTGTGCTTGGATTCGTCGATGGATTTCAATATTTCAAAATAAAAGACAACAGAGGATCTGATGGGCGCATTAGGTAAGTTGTATGAAAAAACCTCAACCTCCATTAAGGTACTTATAATGAAGCGTTTATTTAATATGAAGATGTCAGAAGGTCAATCTGTTTCTGATCATTTAAATGAATTTAATACGATTACAAATAAGCTAAGTTCTATAAAAATGAACTCTGATGATGAGGTTAGGGATCTTCTAATCTTGTGTTCATTTCCAAAAAGATGGAACGGATTGGTCATGGATGTAAGTAACTGTCTATCTGGTTCAAACACTTTGAAATTTGATGATGTTGTTGGTGTTATTCTTAGCGAGGAAATGCAAATGAAAAGTACAGGTGAGACATCAAATAATGCATTTACTATGGAGAGTAAGGGAAAACAAAGGGAGAGAGGAAAGATCCCAGGTAATCGCAGCAAGTCCAGGAAGGGAAAATCCAAGTCCAGTTTGGAAAAGATAGATTGTTGTAACTGTGGAAAGAAATGACATTTGAAGAAAGACTGTAGATATCTAAAGAAGAAAGGAGATGGACAACAAGAGACTACTCAGGAAGCAAATGTAGCAGGTGATGTGTTACAGGTTACTTTGATTCTTGCATTAGATAATACTAGTGATTACTGGGTAGTAGATTCAAGAGCTTCATGTCATGCTACACCCCATAGTAAATTCTTTCATCATTATGTTCTAGGCGATTTTGGACATGTTTTATTGGGTGATGATGAACCATGTAAAATTGTTGGAATGGGTAAGGTACATGGTATTTTTTAAGTATTATAAAAGTATACTTAAGTATAGTATTCTAGGCGATTATTTTGGTTTGAATAAAACATATATATAGATTGGTAGACGAATATTAAATATGAAACATACAATTTATTACTGAAACTTGTAAATTTTGGTGAATATTATGATTAAAAAACATATTTTATGTAATTATAGGCGATATTAGAGTCTAAAAATGACCAAATAGCGAATTTATTTTTTGAAAAAATGCCCAAAAAATAGCCAATTGGCGAAATTTCACTCGTAAAAATTTCCCTGGTAAGGTACGGATAAAGGTAAAGAATGATGAATGGATGTTGAAAGATGTAAGGCATATTCATGCTATGAAAAGAAATATTATATCAACAGTTTAGTTGGGATATGCTGGTTGTTTATCTACGTTTGGAGAAACATGGTGGAAGATAACTAAAGGATCAATGGTGATAGCAAAACGAGACAGGATAGGTACGTTGTATTTATGTCCTCAAAATACTAACCGTTCTATCTCTTTAGATTCCACAATAACAAATACAACATTGTGGCATCATAGGATTGGTCACATGAGTGATAAGGGGATGTAGATTCTCCACTCAAGGAAGTTGTTTCCAGATCTGAAGTAGGTAAGTTTGGAATTCTGTGAGAACTGTGTTTATGGAAAACAAAAGAGAGTAAGATTTCTCAGGGTTAGGAAACATAAGAAGAGTGAAAAGTTAGAGCTTGTACATACAGATGTATGGGGACCAGATCAGGTACAATATATTGGTGGCTCTCGTTATCATGTTAATTTTATTGATGATGCAACTAGAAAAAATTGGTTTTATTGCATTAGACAGAAATCTGATGTGTTTGCTACTTTTAAGAAATGGAAAGCTTTGGTTGAGAATTAGACAAGAAAATTTTTAAAATGTCTCAGATCTGATAATGGAGGTGAATACTATGGCAAGGAGGTTGATAGTTACTATTCATACCATGGTATTCGTAGAAAGAAGATAATACCAGGAACACCATAAGAAAATGGTGTGTCGGAAAGGATGAATAGAACAATCATGGAGCATGCAAGGTGTATGAGATTGCATGCAAGGTTTCCCTTATAGTTTTGGGAAGATGTTGTAGATACTGTTGATTACTTAATAAACAAAGCGCCTTCAAGTGCTTTGGATGGTGGTATTCCAGAGGAGGCATGGACAGGTAAAAAGATAAACTAATCTTTTCTGAGAAATTTTGGTCATGAAGCATTTGTCCATATTGATAAAGAAAATAGAACAAAGCTTGAGGCTAAATCCAAGAAATGTACCTCTATTGGATACGGGTTTGATGATTTTGGTTATCGTTTATGGGATTATGATAATAACAAAATCATTAGGAGTAGAGATGTGGTATTCAATAAAAATTTCATGTATAAAGATCAGTTGTAGGGAAAGAAACATGAAAAGGAAAACACAGAGAACACAGTGGTTAATGAAATCAAAGAAAATGAAGTTCCGAAGATGCTGAAAAATAAAAAACAATAGCAGGTACCTCAAACTCTTGCAAGTGTTAGAAGATCTACCAGGTTAAGTAGACCCCCTGAACGATTATCTCATTCACTGTATTATTTATTGATGACGGAATCTGGTGAACCAGAATGTTATGAAGAAGCAATGCAGATGTGTTGTGGCCTCGGGTGTGCAAGATAGATGCAAAGTGTTGAATGGGTTCTGAGGCTCCCAACAGAGGGGGAAAACCCAGACTGAAAGGATTCAAAAGATCCTACGCAATGACAGTTCTATCCCCAACCTGTTTGGTATAGTAATCTCCCAGGTATATTTAGCCTCTGCTGGCACTCTATGAGTTGGTGAGTTTTGATCCAAATGATCAGTTTTCAATGGAAAAACTAAGTGTAAAAGGTATGTAAACACAAATCTACTTAAAAGAATCTAAACTAAGTTAGATCTACCCTAGGAAAGTGTCTTGAGATAAGTGCAGGTCACTTGATATGTAAATAGGTAAGAACATTCATCAATTAAACAGAAATGTGGAAGTATCAATGACTTAACTGCCCAAGTTACAATTAATCAATTAAAATTAACCAATGGCAAATTGAGGTTGTATTCATTCAAGATTTGACATGTAATTGATATGTTAATAGAAAAATTAACATCATTTATAA
The DNA here is from genome assembly GCA_027924585.1 of Larix kaempferi. NCBI lineage: Eukaryota > Viridiplantae > Streptophyta > Pinopsida > Pinales > Pinaceae > Larix > Larix kaempferi. Next base: position 4,802,035 of record BSBM01000493.1, on the reverse strand, counting down.
CTTACTGAAAGAACCATTTGTAGAAATCGATAAAAGTTTTAATTGAATAAACTCTTTAAAACCTCATGAGCACACAGATCATTAGAAAAGAAAAACCAGAACCATAGATCACTGTGCTTAATGAATTGCAAAAGATTGAAACAATATTTAGATAAGCAATTTGGAGTAAAATCACATTCATCAAATAAACTTGATAAATAGACAAAAGAATATCTGAAAATAACTTTACTGTATTTAATGACAGTCTATAAGAAATTACAAGCTTGTATCAAAACAGGGCATCTCCCGTCTCTCCTGTAGACTTTCTGCTCCAAATTCCATCCTCCCTCTCTACGAGAGTTCATCTCTTTAAATAAGAGTTACAAAATAATTATACGAGTAAATTCCCACAAACCGGGATTTACAAAATCAAAACTAAACTAATGGCCTAGAAAAGCTTGCCATTTGTCCCAAATCTCTAACAACTCATCCACATTCGGATAGTTAATCGACTCAAGCCCCAGCTGGGCATTACATTCGAATGTTTCCATCTCATTATTAGCTAACTTATGCCAAATACGGATGTAAATGTGGATTTTTCCTTCCATGGTGATCGGCTTCCTTATCAATTGTTCCACATCATCAACCTTGACTTCCTCAAGGCGCTGAATTTTCTCCTTGGCCTCCTCACACCTATGTTCTACTTGCTCAACCATCAACTTAGGCGGGAACGCATCTTCAATGAGCTCCAAGGCTGAGAACTGTAGCAATTCCAAGATGTTATCTGCTGCATACCATCACCTGTTGCACATAGCTTGTGCTTTCTTAAGGATGTCTTCAACTGACTCATTAAGCTCGATCCAAGTGTTTAATGCAGCTCTGATATTCTTAAACTGAAAACTGTTGAGAATATGGATGTTTTCCGGTATGTCCTTGATATACCTCTGCCACTCACCAATGTTCTGACTTGCTTGAGAAGCTTGCAGCCTTTTGCCTTTCTGCTCTTCAAGGGCACCATACATCTTACCAAAGGCCATGTGAGTTTCCCTAACCTCATAAAGGGTGTTGAACAGTTTCTCCAACAATTTATGATGTTCTTAATTGACCTGCAGGGCCAAATCCTTAAATTCCTGGGGTGAGAGCTTAAAGAAACGAGAAGAGGTTGCACTTGCAGTTGCATCCTCACATTTCTTTTCTAGTAAGGCTATCTTTTGTGTGTTGGCAGAATTCTCAACTTGTACATTACGAAGTTCATCTTGAAGGGAGCTATTGCTTCGCTCCAAATCCTCCAACCTATCTCCCCATAACCTGCTAAGATCAACAACATAAATCTTATGTTCTTCCTTGTCCTTTACTAACTCTTCTTTAAGCCTTTCCACTTCTTCCTTCTTCTGATCAATCTCTTTATTCAATAACTGGACTGAATCAAGGTTTGCACTGAAAAATGCCCCTAAGGCTGTCGTTGTCTCAATTGCTCCTGTCTGGGGTCATTTGTTTGCTGAGCCCATATTATTTGATTAGGAATAGATACTTCTAATCCACTTTGATCCCTGCTCCTCTTCTTACCCCTCTTTACCACTACTTTATTTTCCTTATTGTAGAAATAATGTCCAAGGGGGACTACCACATCATCTTCATATTCAGTTATTATTTCGGAATTAATTGAAATAACATTCTCTGTTGAAATCAATGAAGGTGTTTGAGTGACAGTGGGACCAGGTATATGCATGGTAACTTGAGGAGTATTCAAAGGGGTGGGGGAAATCTGAGGAACTAATGAAACATGGGTTGGAGAATGGATTGAAGTGAAGGCTTCAGAAAGTGGAACATGATCATCAGTAGCGGGTGATGATGGAGGGGGAGTCGATGGTGGCTCATTCACAGTGGGTGATGACAAAGTAGATATGGGTAATTGCAGGGGGACAGTCGAAGACTGGACTTCTACAAAAATAGATGGGGGAATGGAAAAAGGAACTGAGTTGTCTGAAAATGTGGTGGCTCTAGAAGTCAAAGTATGAAAAAGTTGTGATATGGAAAATGGTGGCATCACCCCTGGGGACAAAGCAGAAATATCGTGAATAGATGACAACAAAAGTGATGAAGTTGTAATGTCAGGAGCAGTAGTAACCTCCAATACCTTTTGATCAGAAAAAGAGTGATCCATCTCAATAGTATTTAGTAAATCTGTCACTGCTTGTGAATCTTCAGTCACCTGTTCAGTCACTTCCTCAATCACTTCTTGAGTCACTGATACTGGAGGATGTGGTCCATCATCGATATCACTGTCAATGATATCTACAGTGGGAATATGCGATGTAGGGATCTTGATTTTCTGTCTCTTAGCTGGGTTGGCCTCAACTATTATTAAATCATCACATACCTTTGCAACTGCAGCAGTCATTTGAACATCCTCAATAGTCTTAGGAGGTTCAACTGTTTGGGTATTCAATACTGAAGTTATCTGTGCTAACTCCTGTTTTAGATGATGAGAGGATTGCAGCAAGACTTTAACCTGCTCATTTGTTTTTACCTCAGGAGGATTCTCCATGGGGGCTTTACCTTTATCCCCATCTGGATAAGTAAGCATTAGAGGGGCATTAGCCTGTTGGTTCTCCTTTTCTGCTCTATCTTTTCTCATTTGCTCAAGCAGATTCATTTCAAATGTTTTGTAGCTCAAGACTTTAGCTTTAATCTCTCTCTGATATTGCATAATTTGATGTTGTTCATCTATGCTCTTGGCCCTAGCCAGGACCTCAAAAAATGTGTCCACTCCTTGATAGATAGAGTCATCTAGACGTTCCTCATGGACATAGTCCATCTTCATATGATATTGTTTAAAATGTGCATCAAGGAACTTCTTGGGATCATGCTTCCTTTTGGGAGAAAAACCCAACTTTAAAGGAGCCACCTGGTCACCAAGCACTGTAGACCAATTTGAGGTTGGGATGACTAATGGACCAAGGTTCAAAGACTTAGGCCATCCTTTCTTTTTGGGACCAGTGAGCTTTCTATAAACACCATCAGTAACAGTCTGGTAAGAGACTTCTTGAATAACCAATCTGTCAGGCACTATTCTAGGCAGAAGATGAATAGTGTCACTCCCCCAGACTCTGATATATGAATAGGACTCATAAACATACCAATCACCAATAGTATTAATGAAGGCCTTGGCATTGGCTGAAAAGGCAGGTGCCTCCTGCTTGAATATATTGAAATAAAAGGTGCCCATGAAATGGTCACAAATGTCATAAAGTAGTGGCACAAAATTGTTGTCCCATAATGCTGAGTGATAAATATGAATTGGTGGGTCTGAAGGGGTCCAATTCCATCCTAAGTTAGGATATTGGAACTCAGAGCAAAAGATATCAATAATGAAGGCTGACAAGAAGAAGTGTGGCTTTCTCAGGGCAGGTGCCTTTTGATAATCTTGGATTGTTGTTTTGAGTTCTGATGACAGAATAGATGCCCAAGGGAAGGATTCGTCGGTTGTTAAAACATGATGAGCTATTGGAGCCCACCCAGCCTTGAATACTGAACAATTTGGAAGGCCAAAGAGCCTGCACAGCATGGATTCTAGTAAAGAGTAAGGCTCCCTAAACCAGGAAATCGGGTAGAGGTTATCAACCTTTGGCACAAAGCTACTAGGTTTAATCATCCATCATTTCATCATTTCTTCAAAATTGTACCTAGTCTTATAGGATTGTATGAATTCAGGGCTAAGGGTTTGTATAGCCGGCTTAAGAGAAAAGGCTCTGATAAAGACTTCAGGGCAGAAGTTTGTCAATTATGACCCCGTACTATCATTGAATGACCAGTCTTTAGGGTTAGCATTTTCCACTATCCATTTAACTGGGTTAGTGTAAGGTAGGACAACTAGTCAGGCAGCAATGGCATGGATTTGAGAAGCCCTAATCTACTCATATGCAAGTCGGTCTTCCTTAATGTCAGAAAGTTCATCATTATAAAAAATTGAATAGATTTTGGCCCAGTCCATTTGATACATTTCAGTAACCCTCTCACTAGTATTTGAGAAGATACCAAAATTCGGGTCTTTAGTCAGCAAATCCCTGTAGACTGTCTTAGACCGAATGTTCCGTGACATCTTGGCAAAGCTTGGAAATTATGGTAAATAAATAAAACAAAAATCAAAACTAAACCATAAACAGGAAAACCATAAATAGAAAATGAAAAAATGACAACAAACCAACCTGAAAATAACTGAAAAATCGTGAGAATGACCCTGGTAAGAAATTCACAGTAAAATCAACGTAGCAGAGTAAATTCCGATAATGAAAATGATAAAGAAAAATAAATAAAAAATCATATATTTATCGATTTTTGGTCGGGTCACAAGTTTTATTTTCAAACTTTATTCAAAATTCCCGCAATTCGCAATTGCGGGTTTCGGGATTGCGACTTTGCAAAATGACGGACGTAAGTGTTTCCGCATCCCGCAATCCGCAATTGTGGGTTGCGGGTTTCGGAAACGAAAACAAACTTAGAAATAAAAATAGCTTTTCCGCATCCTGCAATCCGCAATTGCGGGTTGCAGGTTGCGGAAACACACAACGCCATTTATTAAAATAAGAACTTCTCGCAATCCGAAATCCAGAATTTCGGGTTTCGGGTTTCAGGTTGCGGAATCGAAATTTCCCAAAATATTAACAAAGGCTTCCCGCAACCCACAATTTTGGGTTGCGGGTTTCGGGTTGACGAAATTCCAAAAGAAAGAACAAACGATTCCTGCAATCCGCAATTGCGGGATTGCGGATTTCAGGTTAACAGGAAGAAATTTTCATTTTGAAAGAATTGAAGGCTTTCCGCAGATCAAGAAAACAACCAAAAAATCAGAAATTTTCAAAGGGAAAAATGATAATTACACAAACCAAAAGAAAAGGTACGAGATCACACAAACAAGGTTTCAAGAATCTCATTTTGATAAGGAACTTACCCAAATACCTTTGTATTTACAAAAATTGGGGCTCCCATGATCAAATGAAGTATGGGATCTGTTGTACCTACAACAAATGGCGACTGGCTGGGAAGAACTAGTTATCTCTGCCAACAAAACTTCAGTCAAATAAAGTATGTCAGCCAACTGATTTTCAACCTGAAATTTTAAAAAATGTTTATAAAAGGACAATCAATAAGCAGAATTAAACATAAGATTGATATACTCCCATCCATGATCAATTTAAAGATAATGCAAATCTGATAAGGAGATTTAAGAAACAACGGGAACCTTTTCCATTATGTAATCATAGGAAGACAACTTTTAGATGAACCTGGGGGAAGCTTCACAATACTCTAGATATCCAAATCAAAATCACCTTGACTTATTATTTGATTTATTTACATATAGATACATTACTTCCAATCTATTCATTTTCTTATTCCTCTTTTTTTTTTTTTTTTTGAAACAAAAGGGAAATTTGTACATAAGACCTTGTTTCTATAAGGCCAATGCCTTGACTTGGTGATCATATTTTGGCAATGCCATTCACAAACCTAACCTGGAAACTAAATAAGCTAGCTCAGTAATGAGACTCCTTGTCTTCCAGTTGTGACACTGAAAGAAATTATCATGGCTTGATGACCACATGAAGATAATTTCAGTCCAAAATTAAATCCATGATCATGGCAGGGATGGCTTGTGATAAGACCCCCCTATCCTTACATACAACATTGTCTTATAAAGAAAAGTAAAAACATAAATTTTATTAGGGTGTGAGTTATAGGACACCACCATGGCTTGGTAACCATATGACAGTGGCATTACTCACTGATGCTTTGCAGATCATGAATGGACCGACCTGTGATAGGATCTTCCACCTTTCAATAAACTGAAAGTCATCTTCTAAGTTTGGTGGCTTGGTGTGAAGATGTCATTCCACTCACATCTATGAACCTAATGGGTTGGCTTGTGATAAGACCCCCCATCCTGTAATCCACAATTAATAAATAATATCATTTTTCAAGGTGACTATGATAGGATACAGAGCAAATAAACGTTGACCAGGCTATTAAGATATGTTGTACTACACTAATGAAACATAGGGCAAGAAAGCCAGTCACTTTCTACAATCTCAATTAAACAAATAAAGCATGTATAAGATAATGACCAAGGTGTAAAAATATCAATCAAAATTCTGCAATTAATGATTGTCTATTCTTTGTAAAACAAATTCTGAGATAGGTTGAAGAAAGCCAAGATTGAAAGAACATTCCAAAACTCCAATTCAGATTATCCCAAAGACAAGCTGACCATCAACCATTACCAAATGTGTGGAGTTTATTAAAAGAAAAACCAATAAAAACAAAGAAAATGAAAAACACACCAAACCTATGTACAAAGTGCATCAAGTTGTTCAGACAAAATACTTTTTTAGCAAACAAACATTCACTGGATAAGTGTCAATGACCCCTTCCAATGTCTGTAATCGAACAATACTAGGACCAATATTTTCTGTAATAATGAAAGGTCCTAGCCAAAGGCACTGAAACTTGGTATAATCATTTTTATCCTTATATTGCTGCTTATCCCATCTCAATACCAAATCTCCTACTGAAAATTCCCTATCATAAGAGGATTTCTCATCGAACCATCTCTTAACCATCTGCTGATGATGATATAATTTATTTTTAGCCATTTTCCTATCTTCCTCCAACTTAAGAAAGGTATCAATTCTCTGCTGAAGAGGAGAGGAATCATCTTCTTGGATGGATTGGGCCAACTGTAATGAGGGAATGGTAAGATTAGATGGTAGGATGGCTTCCTTGCCATAGACCATACAATAGGGAGATTTTCCGATAGCTTCCTTTGGGGTAATTCGATCTTCCCAGAGAGCATTATAAAACTGTGTGTGCCAATCTTTGTGATGAGAGGATACTGTCTTCTTCAAAATATTAATCAGGTTATTGTTAGAAGATTCAGCAAGCCCATTACCCTAAGGATAATAATTGAAAGAAAATTTTAGTTTGATCCCTTTTTCAAGGGCATACTATGTCAAATCAATTGAGGAAAAGTAGGATGCATTATCAAAGACAAGATACTCTGGAGCACCAAAGCTTGTAACTATCTGGCTGTCAAGGAAAGAAATTACTTGGTTTGTGTTACACTACCTAAGGGGGACTGCCTCTACCCATCTAGTAAAGTAGTCAGTTGATGTAAGGATATACCTATGTTGAAGGGAGGAAGTGGGATTAATTGGTCCAACAAAATCCAGTCCCCATTGCTGAAATAGAAACTGAATTGTTACTGGTTGCAGAGGAAAAGCGAATTTTTTGAATTTCCCTGCACACTTTTGACATGATTCACACCTTCTAACATGAGCGTAGGCATCCTTAAACAAAGTAGGCCAATAATAACCAACTCTGAGAATCTTGTGTGTTGTGGTTTCACCTAAAAAATGGCCTCCAGCAAGTCCTGCATGAAATTGAAAAAGAATGTCATCAGTCTCATTTTTCTCCAAACACCTAAGGAAAACTCCATCATAATTTTTTCTAAACAGAAATCCATTAATAAATTGATAAGGAGCAGAATTTAATCTTAAAGCTCTGCATTTTTTGAAGTCAAGGGTTTCAGGAGAAAACCCATGGTTTAGAAAAAAATTAATATGGTCGTACCAGTCAGATGTTGGAGTATCTACGACATTAACAAAACCTGTAGGAACATTTTCCTCCTGCTCCCACTCAGTCTGCTGCTGAACAGGATCATTCGACTGGGAAGTAAGCAAGCACAAACCTTTCCCTTTTACAATCTTCGCAGCCCTGATTTCCAAGTCATATTCTTGCAAAGCTGTCATCCAATGGGCTCTTTTCTCGCCTAACTCTTTCTGGACTAGCACATTTCTTATGGCAGTGTATGGCACAATCACCTTGGTTCGAGATTTCAATAAGTAGGGCCTATAATTTTTAACAGACTTGTAAACTTCATAAGCCTGCTTGTAAATTTGGGAGTAGATAAGTTCTGCTCCCTTAAACGTTGAGCTCATGAACAAAATTGGAATCTCAGTATCACTGTCATGCTTTTGTGTCAAAACAACTACATAAGAAAAATCAGTAGCGAAAGTATATAGAATAAAATCCTTGTTGAAATCTGGGGACATCAAAGCAGGAGCTTCTGCAATCGCCCTTCGAATTTCAACAAATGCATCTTTTTGTTCCTGCAACCAACTATATTGTACATCTTTTTTAACTAACTGTTGCAAAGGCTTAACAATCTGTGCAAATTTTGGAACAAACCTACGTACAAAATTGATCTTACCGAGGAATGATTGCATGGCTTTGTGCGAACCAGGAAAACCAATCTTTGAAATTGCTTCAGTGCATTCAGGATCAATAATCATACCTTCCTTGGAAACAATGAAACCTAGGAGCTTACCTTCTGTTACTGCAAATATGGACTTCTTGGGGTTCAGCGAAATTCTGTACTTCCTGCAGCGTTCAAAAACCTGTTTCAAAGCAGATAAATGTTCATGTCATTTCTTCGAATAAATAGTGATGTCATCTAGATACACTACGACAGAATTATGCATAAAACCTATGAAATCTATGTCCATAGCTCTCTGAAATGTGCCTCCTGCATTTATCAATCCAAAGGGCATTCGCCTGTAAGCGAAGGTACCCCAGGGGGTTCTGAAAGTTGTTTTGAGTTGGTCATCAGGAAAAACCATAACTTGGTTGTACCCTGAAAAACCATCCAGGAGAGAGAACAGCTCTGACCCAGCTACCTTTTGCAGAATCTGTTCCATGGGAGGAACAGGGTAGTTATCCTTTTCGAAAGCTATGTTCAAATTCTTGAAATTGACACAAAGTCTGACAAGCTCGAATCCCTACTTGGCCAGAAAGATGATTTGAGGGTCATAAACTAGAAAATGAGCTCATCTCCTTGAGCCCAAGAAGTTTCGAAACTATCACTGAGTTTCTCAAAAAATTCAAGAACTTGATTTCATAGTTGAAGAGGTATGGGATTGAAAAGGAAGAAAAAAATGTGAAAATCCTCACAGCAAATCTAAGAGATGATGTATACCTCACAAGAAAGAATTTAGGAATAAGATTAAGAGTGGTCAATGCAGTAAGATGAGCAACAGAATAATAATACAGTAGAACTCGGATAGAAGCAAAAACACTTCACACACACTAATTAATTAATCACAATATGGACAAATAAGTAGTACAATGCATGAGGATTCGAATGCCTAAGGTGGCAATTCGAATTATCCTTCATGGAGTGATCAAAAGATCACTGGAGTGTCATCGGAGCACAACTAGAAGTCTTCATCATCATTAGTGGAGTCATCAATGCTCAAGTAACTGTCAACCATCAATCAAACTGAGTCTAACTGAGTGTGGTAGGTGTAACTGAGTGTAACTGGAACTAACTGAATGAAGGAAGCTCAATGGAGGGTGCATGAGGAGCTAACTGAAGTTAGAATAGGTATTCATGTCTCATCGGAGGTCAATCGGAGTGATAACTACAGTTACGAGTCAGTCTAGCCTCAAATCAAGGAAAGACTGGTGGCTAACTGAAGTAAACTGGACTGGTAGGTGAGAAAGGCGCCCTTCTTCAGTGGAAGGTGAGAAATGGGTGCATGATAGGCTAGGAGGGCTTAATCAGAGTGGAAAGTAGCACCCAAGTGTTGGAAGAATAGGGACTAGGTGTTGGAGGTGTCAACCTAATAATTGGGAAGCATGCATTGCATGTTGCATGCAGGAAATCATGCAAGACTGAAAATGCAAAGGATGAAAATGCTAGTAGGACTAGGATGGAGTATAGGAATATCCTAACACCCACCCTTAATCCATCCTGGGCCTTGGTAACTAAGACCAAAGGTCACCCAATACAATGAATAATAACAGTCAATAAACCGAGGAAATGGGGAAAACCTCATGGGAAAAATTCCCCCCCTCAAGATAGACTGTAAGGCACACACAAAAATAAATGCTCCAAACTCAAGCAAGTGTGATGCTTGGTCATATGTCTGGAGGTATCTTCTTCTTGGGAAGAAGTGGATCATGCTCAGAAAGCATGTGCTTATACTTGCTCTTCAGATCAAATGTGATGAGAACAAATCCAAAATTATGAGGATGATCCTTGAACCTATGATTCGAATCAGCTGAGGTAGGATCAAATCTATGAATGTGCAGATAGTCTTTTGTCTTCTCCTTCGAACCATCATGGGTGAGATCATGCCAAAAAGAACTATCATATGGTTACTTGAAATCCAAATCAGATTTAAGACTTCAAGAATAGTTTCTTGAGATCTCCTTTGAACCAGCAGGGGTGAGATCAAAACTATCATATGCATGATAAATTATCCCAAGTAGTGATTGCTTAGAATCCAAATTGGATCCAAAACTTGAATCACGGTTTCTTGAGATCTCCTTTGAACCATTAGAGGTGAGATCAAAACCAGTAAATGCATGAGAATTTATCCCAAGCGAATGGCAATGGTTTCTTGAGATCTCCTTTGAACCATAAGAGGTGAGATCAAAACCATGATGTGGATGAGAAATTATCCCAAGCGAATGTCAATGGCCATATTCTTCAATAACCTTCTGAAAGCATGGAATAGTGATCATATAATAGTAAATAAGAGGTGATAGATCAAGGAGAGCGAATGCATTACCTCCAATGACTGATTTTACCTCCGAAACATTCAATAGATCATGATGCAAACCAACAGACTCTGGTGCAAGAGAGGATTTAGGACCTTCTGCAATTTCTAGAGTGTGAGCTGGCACAGAATTTGAAATAGAATAAATTTGGAGCATGAGTGTAGAATATGCAAGTTCTTCTTCTTTGTGGATAACTTCAATATGAGATATGTTTGATACTGATTCATGATCTGAGAGACCATCAAGGGGATCGAATGCATCACTTTGCTTTCTCTTGAAAGGGTTTGGACCAATCCCTTCATTCTGCTTGCCAAAACTTTCATCCAGGTGGGCCCATAGCTCTTTTGGAGATTCAACATCAATGTATTGGTATATCATGTATTCAGGCAAAGCAAACATCATTGTTGCATAAACTCTGTCACCTTTATTTAACCAGTCAATCTCTTCTTCAGAGGATTCGAACTCTCTTTCAAAACAATGATCAAAGAGATCATTTTTCTTCAAATATGCTATCATTTTCGGTTTCCATTCATCATAGTTGAATGGAGAAAGAAGATCATAGTTGAATTGAGAAAGAGGAGGGATTTATTCTGAATACATGGAAGCTGTAGAAGACCTGCAAAAACAATAGAAAAGTCTGCAATTGCTACTGCTGCAAAAGATGCAGAAACTGTTACAACATCTGCACTCGAAATCTTGATAATAACCTACAAAAAATTCTCAAGAATGGAGATAAACAATACTCTCAACATGCTCTGATACCATGTGAAAATCCTCACAGTAGATCTAAGAGATGATGTATACCTCACAAGAAAGAATTTAGGAATAAGATTAAGAGTGTTCAATGCAATAAGATGAGAAACAGAATAATAATACAGTAGAACTCGGATAGAAGCAAAAATACTTCACACACACTAATTAATAAATCACAATATGGACAAATAAGTAGTACAATACATGAGGATTCGAATGCCTAAGGTGGCAATTCGAATTAGCCTTCATGGAATGATCAAAAGATCACTGGAGTGTCATCGGAGCACAACTGGAAGTCTTCATCATCATCAGTGGAGTCATCAATGCTCAAGTAACTGTCAACCATCAGTCAAACTGAGTCTAACTGAGTGTGGTAGGTGTAACTGAGTGTAACTGGAACTAACTTAATGAAGGAGGCTCAGTGGAGGGTGCATGAGGAGCTAACTGAAGTTACAATAGGTAGTCATGTCTCATCGGAGGTCAATCGGAGTGATAACTGCAGTGAGGAGTCAGTCTAGCCTCAAATCAAGGAAAGACTGGTGGCTAACTGAAGTAAATTGGAATGGTAGGTGAGAAAGGCGCCCTTCTTCAGTGGAAGGTGAGAACTAGGGGCATGACAGGCTAGGAGAGCTTAATATGAGTGGAAAGTAGCTCCCGAGTGCTGGAAGACTAGGGACTAGGTGCTGGAGGTGTCAACCTAATGACTGGGCAACATGCGGATGCATGCAATGCATGCAGAATGCATGTTGCATGCAAAAATGCATGCAAGACTGAAAATGCAAAGGATGAAAATGCTAGTAGGACTAGGATGGAGTATAGGAATATCCTAACAGGAAACAATGAAACCCGGGAACTTACCTTCTGTTACTACAAATATGGACTTCTTGGGGTTCAGCGAAATTCTGTACTTCCTGCAGCATTCAAAAACCTGTTTCAAAGCAGATAAATGTTCATGTCATTTCTTCGAATAAATAGTGATGTCATCTAGATACACTACGACAGAATTATGCATCAAACCTCTGAAATCTATGTCCATAGCTCTCTGAAATGTGGCTCCTACATTTATCAATCCGAAGGGCATTTGCCTATAAGCGAAGGTACCCCAGGGGGTTCTGAAAGTTGTTTTGAGTTGGTCATCAGGAAAAACCATAACTTGGTTGTACCCTAAAAAACCATCCAGGAGAGAGAACATCTCCGACCCAGCTACCTTTTGCAGAATCTGTTCCATGGGAGGAACAGGGTAGTTATCCTTTTGGGAAGCTCTGTTCAAATTCCTGAAATCAACACAAATTCTGACAAGCTCGAATCCCTAATTGGCCAGAAATATGATTTGAAGGGTCATAAACTAGAAAATGAGCTCATCTCCTTGAGCCCAAGAAGTTTCGAAACTATCACTGAGTTTCTCAAAAAATTCAAGAACTTGATTTCACAGTTGAAGAGATATGGGATTGAGAAGGAAGAAAAAAAATTGATTCTTGCCATCCTGTCGAAGCTAGGCCCTGATTATTCAGTGTTTGTTTCAACCTTCCAGTCAGCAAATTTTTCCATTCCAAAATGGAAATTCCCTTCGCTTGAAGAATTCATCCAATCTCTAACTCTTGAGGAGGAGAAACTAGTGCACATGGGAGTGATAAAATCCAAATTGGATTCAACTCTTGCAGCTACTGAGTCAAGGAGAGTGAATGGAAAAGGAAAACAAAAAATTTATGATAGAAATTCGAATGACCCGAAGCAGAAGGAGGCTCCCATACAGTCATACGGAGCCTCGAATCCTAAGAAGGACAAGCAAGCTCAGAAGGGAAAATCCAAGTGCACATACTGTAATTGAGGATATCACCCTGAGAGCTCATGTATGAAGAAGACCATAGATCTCATGGCTTCACTTCTTGAAAAAAATAATCTTCCAGTACCTGCATGTGCTAGAAAGAAAGAGAGTGAACCATCTGGATCTAAGAACAAAGAGAGATGTCATGCCCTCATGGAAGGTGCATCAACTCAATCCTCCTTCATCATAGATTCTGGATCATCAAGACACATGTATTCCTCCAAGAATCTCTTCACTGGATTCGAAGCTATTGTTGGACCATCCATTATGTTGGGGAATGATTCTGAGGTCTCTTCTGAAGGGATTGGAAGAATCAAACTAGATCATCGATACTTCTTGGATGTACTTTATGTCCCCACTCTCACTGCTAATCTACTTTCAGTATATTAGATGACTCATACTGGAGAGCCCAAGAGGGTGATCTTCTCTCTAGATGAGGTCAAAATTCAGGACATGGTATCAGGTTCTACCATTGCAAAAGGTGTTGCAAATCATAAGCCAAAACTGTATGAGTTCTCCCACTTCTTACCTCTCTCAAAGTAGTCTTCTCTTCACACTCATGCAAATGAAGAGAGTAGATTGTGGCATGAAAGATTTGGTCATCTTAACTATCAATACTTTCAAGACATGCATACTAAAGATATGGTTGAAGGGCTTCCCAAGATCAAGTTTTCCCAAGGAACCTGCAAAGTTTGCTTAAATGGAAAAGATCCAGCAAAGAAAGTTGAGAAAAAGAAGATTCATAAGGTGGAGAGAATGCTAGATACAGACCACAAGAACCTGAAGATCTAGCACCTAAGGTTCGAACTCCTATTACACCATGGGCCACCACTATTGTTGTAAGTTTTAAACCTTAACAATGAAGTACAAACTTATATGATTCTTAAACATTTACAGAAAAACACACAATGGCACACACATTACACAGAGATTTTCACCTGGAAACCCTTAACCGGGAAAAAACCAGCAAAACTTAGAGCCGCATAGCTCCTTTCTCATTATATGTTTATTTTTACATGTACAATACAATAAATGGTATTCTGCAGCATCTAAAACCCTAATTCGTTTACCCGAATTAGGTTACAACCCTAATTCCTTTTACCGGAATTAGATTAGACTACAATGGGTCGAAAAACGCGAAAAAGCAAAAAGCAACCCAAAAAAATTTTGCGCTCCGCGCGGACTCCGGGGGCCTAACGGCCCCCTCCGTGTCGTTTCGGAACCTAACGGTCCGAAACGAAGGGGGTGGGCCCTGTCGGGCTACCCCCCCCTCTAAACCCCCCCCTCCGGACGCGCCCGGCGCAGGCGAATCAAAGGTGCCGTAGGGATCGTGTTGTACACGCAGCGACCATGTGAAGAGATATAACATACCCAACATTCTCCCACTTGTTGTTCTCTTCACATACAGGAGAAATTTATGACTTCAACAATTCAGGGCAACAATGCCCATGTTCTCTTTGCACCAAGAGAACTTCTGAGTACTCACAGACTTTGTCAAAGAGTCTGCAACATTTACCAAAGTGTCAACCTTTTCCAGCAACACTTTGTTCTGTTCAACCATGTCTCTGACGAAATGGTACTGCACATCAATGTGCTTTGTCCTCGAGTGATAAGCAGGGTTCTTTGCCAGAAATATTGCACTTGAGCTATCACAACCAATTTTTACTGCATTCTGAACAAAACCAATACCTGAACACAATCTTTGCAACCATACAGCTTCCTTACTTGCATGGGTAGCTGCCATGTATTCAGCTTCTGTAGTTGAGAGTGCAACTACAGCTTGTCTTCTACTCATCCAACTGATTGCTCCTCCAAATAGATTAAAAACGTAGCCACTTGTAGATCTTCTGTGATCAAGATCTCCAGCCCAGTCAGCATCAGCAAATCCTTGTATATCTATCTCTCTGTTTAGACCGGGTCTTCCTTGGTAGCAGATTGCAGAATCTGTAGTGCCACGCAAATACCTGAAGACCCTTTTTACTGCAGTCCAATGTTCCTTTCCTGGTTTTGACATGTATCTACTCAAAACTCCCACTGCATGGGCTATATCTGGTCTAGTACAGACCATGGCATACATCAGACTGCCAACTGCACTAGCATATGGAACATGAGACATGTCCTCTACCTCTTCTTGTGTAGTGGGACACTGTTCTGCAGATAACCTTACACCTACAGGAATGGGCACCTTCACTGGTTTGCTTTCCTGCATATTAAATCTCTTCAATATCGTTTCAACATATTTCCTCTGATTTAACCAGAGTTTCCTGTTTTCACGATCTCTTTTTATTTCCATGCCCAAAATGAAATTTGCAGCACCAAGATCTTTCATGTCAAATTCAGATGACAGCTGATTCTTGACATCCTTGATGATTTCTTTGTTGTTTCCAATTAGCAACATATCATCAACATACAATATTACATAAATAAAATGATCACCAATTGGCTTAAAATAAACACAGTGATCAGCTTTGCTTCTTGAGAAACCAAGTCCCAGTATATAAGTATCAAATTTTTGATACCACATTCTGGGAGATTGTTTCAAACCGTAGAGAGACTTTTTCAGCTTACAGACAAGCTCCTTTCTTCCTTTCACCACAAACCGTTCTGGTTGCTTCATATAGATCTCTTCATTAAGATTTCCATGTAGGAAAGCCGTCTTTACATCCATCTGTTCTACTTCAAGATCAAAAGCAGCAGAAATAGATAGAAGAAATCTAATAGAAGTTAATTTTGCAACAGGTGAAAAAATCTCACCAAAATCGATGCCCTCAATTTGGGAATAACCTTTCGCTACTAGTCGAGCCTTGTACTTCTCTACTTTACCTGCTGCGTTTAACTTCTTCTTGAATACCCATTTGCTTCCAATAGGCTTTCTTCCTTCGGGCAACTCAACCAGATCCCATGCCTCATTTTTGTCCAAGGCATCCATTTCTTCTATCATGGCCTTCTTCCATAGTTTACTATCTTCTGAATCCATTGCCTCTTTAGCAGTTCTAGGATCATCATCAGTAATAGATAACACAAAATTAGAACGAAAATCAGGGGGACTGTACCTTTCAACTTGCCTTCTTTCTCGGTCAGATCTCCTCAATACCGGAGTCTGTGGATCCGCCTCTTCATCTGATTCAGACGATTCTGACTCCTCATCTGATTCAGACGAATCTGGTTCCTCAAAAGAATCACCTCTTTCATCCTTGATATCAAAGTGTAGCTTCTCTGAATCCTTTTCCTTTGGTACATCCTCAATCTTGGAAGTGCTTTCAACTTCTCTGAAGATCACATCTCGACTGTAAACTGTTTGCCTTTTTACTGGGTTCCACAGCTTGTAACCTTTCACTCCATCCTTGTAACCAATGAAGATACATTTTTCCGCTTTATTATCCAACTTGCTCCTTTTCTCCTTTGGAACATGTACAAAAGCATCACACCCAAACACTCTGAGATGAGAGAGAGAGGGTTTCTTACCAGTCCAAACCTCATGAGGTGTCTTGTCAACCAACGCTGATGTGGGTGTCCTATTCACTAGGTAACACGCAGTGTCAACAGCTTCTGCCCAGAATTGTTGTGCTAGCCCTGCACCACTGAGCATACTCCTTGCCTTTTCCATCAATGTCCTGTTCATCCTTTCCGCAACCCCATTCTGTTGAGGTGTGTATGGAGTAGTCTTTTGCCTTGCTATTCCACACGTTTTACAGAACTCCTCAAATTCACTTTCACAGAATTCTCCACCGTTATCTGTTCTGAGTACTTTTATTTTCTTCTCAGTTTGATTCTCTACAAGAGCCTTAAATTCTTTGAATCTATTAAAAACCTCAGATTTCTTACGCAGGAAATAAATCCAAGTTTTTCTTGAGAAATCATCTATGAATGAAACATAATACACAGATTTACCTAGTGATGGAACAGGCACAGGTCCAAAAACATCACTGTGTATTAATTCTAGGATTCCTTTAGCTCTTACAACACCAGATGAGAATCGTACCCGATTCTGTTTACCATATAAGCAATGTTCACAGAAATCGAAATCTAATGTGAAATCAGACATGCCTTCAGCCATACTTTTACCTTGTAATAGTCGAAGACCCTTTTCTCCAATATGTCCCAGCCTTCGATGCCATAGCGATGTCTTCTCACTAGAGACAGTAAGGACTCTGTCTTCTTCATTTTTACCCTCAGAAACAATAGTGCTGTTACATCCATTTTTGAAGGTGCTTCCCAACAACTTGTATAGAGTTCCAATCCGAACTCCCCTCATCAGCACCAATGACTCTCGAACCATCTTGCATGTGTTCTTTTCAAATAAAGTTTTCACACCTGCATCATCCATTTTACTTACAGATATAAGGTTTCTAGCCAACTTTGGAATGTGCAGAACCCCGGGAAGAGTTTTAACCCTTCCATCTTTGAGCAGTAGCCTGACCTTTCCTCGACCTATGATTTTCGCTACCGAGTTGTCTCCCAGAAATACATCTCCTCCATCATACCTTTCGTATTCAGAAAACCACTCCCTGTGAGGAGTCATATGATAAGACGCACCTGAGTCAATCAACCACGAATCATGCTCTGCATGTGTACTTGAAGATGCCAGATACACATCTCCTCCTTCCTCTGTAGATTCTTTCCCATCTGCGGATGGAGCGTCATTAGGTCCTCTACTTTTATCAGTAATTTTCGATTTACAATCCTTCTTGTAATGCCCAGCTTTTCCGCACTTCCAGCATTTTCTTACAGAAGGTCCTGGAGATTTAGATCTCCCTCTAGATTTAGATCTACCACCTGAAGACTTATTTTTTGATCTGTCTCCAGGGCGACCTCTTACAAATAAGGCATCCTTGGCTGAACTGTCTATGGATCTCCGCCTCATTTCCTCCGATAGTAGGGATGCAACCACATTCTCGAAGTTTAGCGTGGTTGCATTACTCCCAATAGCTATGACCAGATTATCCCATGAATCTGGCAAAGAGCACAACAGACTAATACACTTTTCATCATCATCAAGTGCAATACCAACAGATGTCAACTGACTTACCAGAGTATTGAAGGCGTTTAGATGCTCTGATACAGAGTCTCCATCAGTCATCCTCAGAAGGTACAATTTCTTTCGCAGAAATAACTTATTTACCAGGGACTTTGACTGATACAGATTTCCCAGTTTGTCCCATAGCTTCTTTGCACTGTCTTCTCCAGATACGTTCACCAATACCGAATCTGCGAGGCAAAGACGAATGGTGCTCCTTGCTTTTCTTTCCAGCTTTTCCCATTCTTCTTTTACCATACCAGAGGGCATGGTACCTGGATCTACTGCGATCCACTGTTCTCTATCTACCAGAAGATCTTCCATCTTGAGCTTCCATAGCTCAAAGCTCTGACCATTAAATTTCTCAATCTCGAATCTAGAACTGCTTGCCATTCTTTAAAGAAATAAATCACCGCTGCAAAGCTCCCACTGAAACCAGGTTTATCACAAATCCAAGATCGAGCCAAACCCTTGGAAACAAAGGCGTCCCTCTGAACCCAAAAATGCTCTGATACCAAATGTAAGTTTTAAACCTTAACAATGAAGTACAAACTTATATGATTCTTAAACATTTACAGAAAAACACACAATGGCACACACATTACACAGAGATTTTCACCTGGAAACCCTTAACCGGGAAAAAACCAGCAAAACTTAGAGCCGCATAGCTCCTTTCTCATTATATGTTTATTTTTACATGTACAATACAATAAATGGTATTCTGCAGCATCTAAAACCCTAATTCGTTTACCCGAATTAGGTTACAACCCTAATTCCTTTTACCGGAATTAGATTAGACTACAATGGGTCGAAAAACGCGAAAAAGCAAAAAGCAACCCAAAAAAATTTTGCGCTCCGCGCGGACTCCGGGGGCCTAACGGCCCCCTCCGTGTCGTTTCGGAACCTAACGGTCCGAAACGAAGGGGGTGGGCCCTGTCGGGCTACCCCCCCCTCTAAACCCCCCCCCTCCGGACGCGCCCGGCGCAGGCGAATCAAAGGTGCCGTAGGGATCGTGTTGTACACGCAGCGACCATGTGAAGAGATATAACATACCCAACAATTGTTGCATCCACCATTGATCTTGTTGGAGATCCATCATATTCAAGAACAACTGGATAGGTTGATCTACTCTCTCACACAGATCCATTTCTAGCTGAGAGATTATTTCTTATGATTGGATCAGATCCAAAGACATTCTTTGAAGCCTTCCAAGATCCAAGATGGATAGCAACTATGGATGAAGAGTATGAGTCTCTTCAAAGAAATGAAACTTGGGAGCTTGTCTCTCTCCTTCCTGGGAGGAAGCTTGTTCAATGCAAGTGGGTTTACAGAACTAAGATGGACTCTAATGGAGTCACTAGAGAATACAAGGCTCGACCGGTTGCAAAGGGTTACTCCCAAGTCCATGGGATTGAATACTCAGAGACATTCTCTCATGTTGCTAAGATGGATTCCATCCGTCTTGTTCTTGCTCTTGCTGCATCCAAGCACTGGGAAGTGCATCACATGGATGTCAAGAGTGATTTCCTTCATGGAGATCTAGAGGAGGAGATCTACATGAAGAAACCTAAGGGGTATGTTGAAGACTCTTCACTGGTGTGCAGATTGAGGAAGTCCTTGTATGGACTCAAGCAAGCTCCCCGAGATTGGTATGCAAAAATGGACTCCTTCCTTTTGTCACAAAACTTCTTGAGATGCAAATCTGATTCGAATGTCTATATGAGACATGCAGGTGACTCTCTACTTCTGATTGTTATATATGTTGATGATCTATTGATTACTAGGAGAAACACTTCATGCATCAGATCTATAAAAACAACTTTGCATAACTCCTTCTCCATGTCAGATCTTGGATTGTTGAGACAATTTCTTAGTCTTGAAGTCACTCAGAGTGATTCAGGAATCAAGGTTGCACAATCCAAGTATGTTTCAGATATGCCTGACAGGTTCCACGTGAGCGAATGCAAACCAACATCATTTCCTTTTCTTTCAGGGATCAGCCTTGAGGATGGTTCTTCCACACCTATGGTGGATAGTACACTATATCGGCAGTTGATTGGGAGTCTACTGTTTCTTACACACACTTAACCTGATCTTTAGATCTTTACTATGCAGTTAGTGTTGTCTCCAAATACATGCACGAGCTTCATGAGCTTCACTGGAAGGAAGAAAAGATGATATTGCATTACTTGAAAGGGACAAAGACCTATGGTCTTCACTATGCAGCTGGGTCTCCTATGAACCTTGTTGGCTACACTGACTTAGATTGGGTTGGAGATAGCTCAGATCGAAATTCAACATCTGGTTTTGTTTTCATGATTGGATCTGGACCTATCTATTGGTCGAGAAAAAAGTAGACTGCTTTAGCTCTTTCTTCAGCAAAGGCCGAGTATAGAGGTGCAGTCAATGCAGCCACACAGTGCATCTGGTTGCGGGGAATCTTGTCAAAGTTTGGGATTCGATTCAGTACTCCACCAGTCATCTATTGTGACAATTAGAGTGCTATCAGGATTTCCACAGATCCAGTTCTGAGACAGAGAACAAACACATTGAGATACACATGCATTACATTATAGGATTGGTGCATCATCGGACCATCTCACTGCTCTACCTTCTGACGGAAGAGTAGATTGCAGATATCTTCACTAAGACATTCTCAGTGAATAAGTACACTTACCTTAGATCTCTTTTTGGGGTGAGTGATGTACATGATTGATCATACTACCACAGTCTATTTTTGGGGGGGGGATTTCTTCCCAATGGGTTTTCCCTCTTTCCTCACTTTGTTTATTTATATTATTGTACGAGGCGACCTTTGGTCTCAGTTACCAAGGCCCTACCATTTCAGTTGTTCCTCATAGTTTGGCTTGTGGGGGGGTGTTGGAATATTCACCATCATTTTTATATTTTGCATGCCTGCATGCAATTTTGCATGCATCTACATGCAATTTCATGCATCCATTCATCAGTATGATAGTCTCCCAGCACCTAGTCCTCAGTATTTCAGCCCCAGGATCCTGTTTCTACTCATTTTTAGCCCTCCTAGCCACTGATGTGCCCTTGTTTTCATCACTGGAGTACAAGTGCGCCCTCTTCCACCTATTTAGGAGTTACTTCAATTAGTTCCATGATTAGTGGATTTGTTCCTTGTTTTGGGGATGGATTGCTAGTTTAACTGACTGAACCACTTAGATAGACCTCCAAAGAGACTAGATCAGCTATTCTGACTACTGACAGCTCCTCATGCGCCCAAATTGGAATCTCCTTCCCTACATCAGTGCCTATGCACTCAGTTAGACTCATTTGACTGACTACTTGACTTTTGTGACTACTGCCACTGGTTTGGATGATGTCTCCAATGCAATCCAAGCCAGACATTGAGGAGAATTCGAATGACCTTAGAGGTTTTCGAATCCATTTGATTATATTCATTTATTATTCATTATTCAGAGTGCCAGCTTACAGTTGATGTATGGTACAACAATTTTTCTCCATTTTCTATGTAATGAGTGATTATTGATTCAACATTTCTTCTTCTTCTTTCTGCACTTCTTGAGTGAATTCTAGTGAGGTCTGCTACTGCTAAGTGATCCTAATCCTAAAATATCACAATAAACATTCATACAATTGTTATGAATTACAAATAATTCCAGTTGTGTAATATACATGCAACTGCTATCTATAATCACTTGCATTCTTCACGTATATTCAAAACTAAATAAATGTTACCTGACCGTATGGATGCTCGAGTTGTTGACAGTGATATTGGAGTTCAAGTACTTCTCGATCCCCTTCCAAATATTCAGAATTCACCGACAAACATCTCGGTTGACCTCCCGACCATATCGGGAGTACTCTTATTCCTCCCGAACCCCCAAGCAATGGGGTCGTAGAGATCACACACACAAAATTGAGGTCCAGAAGTGGGCTTCCCCCCCACCAAGAACTCTTTCCAAACTCACAATAGAATCAAATCAATGTCTTACAATCATTATGGCAACCATCCAGCCATAGGGGTGTCCTTCTCTTTCCTTTTTCCTTCCTTAAATAGGAAAATTATCTGCGACACATTTCGCTTCATGCAAAAATGATTAATATTCCAATTATTTAAATATAATTAGCTCACCCAACCATGTGTCCAATTCCTAAGAGAGTGCACCTACATTCCTATATTTACTCAAGTTTGTCCCCCCTGATGCTTCAATCTAGTTTCTATTTTTTGTGGGTGCAAGTGGATTTGACTACATGCTAATGTTTTAGTATACTATTTGCTCCTAAAGTAATATTCTCCATTATTTTAATTACAAATAATTATTTAATGTGCAAAATAGCCTAAATTCAAACCTATATGCTTAATGCATATTATTTATCAATTGTTCTCGTCTTGGGTCTAGGTACCACATCGTCGGGTCCATCTGTCCCTCATTTTATTTTTATCAACATGGTACCACATTGTTGGGTCCTTTCGTTAATACTTCTTCGTTTCATCTAATTTGCAGGAACTTCATGTAGGGATTTAGGATTCGTTACCTTCAATCCTTCGTCTACACTCTATTGGAGACTAATGGCGCTGAGGAGTGAGAATGTTCTTACTGTGCACCCCCCAACCTGTTACGTGACCAATTCCATCATGATCCACTTCACACGACTTCGTGCTTCCCCGAGTAAGCGGATAGGTGCTTTTCAACTCGTTCGTGGAATCCGTAGGAAGTCAACACCGTCGTCATTCTTCTGTGTGTGATTTTATTCGTACTCTATGACCCATTTATTTCCTTTGTGAGTCCGTCGGTGAATCGTTTCACCCGTCGCTACACACATGCTCCAAAGCACACATTAATATCTTTGTTCTCATTTATCATAATTCACTCCATAACCTACTAATCGTTAAGCAATCATAATTTACTCATAACACCATATATTTCATCAATATGCTAATCATTAAGCAAACATGCATTTCTTTCATTCACATCACATATCTCATAGCATAGCTAACTGTTAAGCATCATATGCAAATTCATTTATACACATCATATATTTCATAAAACATCTAATCATTTAGCAGAACATGCATTTATTCATCAATTTAAATAAAGTATCCATTTCCACAAGTGTCATTCAATTCAGTGTTTTAGTTCATCAATTTGTGGTCATGCACATCATCAGGTGTTTTTTTCAATTATTTAAAATATATATAATCAAAGGGTCATTTTTATTAAAGTTTTGTTCAGCCGGGTCACTCGATAAGTGCCCTTAAAGTCTACATCATTCTAGGGGCATTACATAATTCATCAATGAAAGTAGTAAAATACAAGTATCCTCCCAAGGATGGTACTAACATAGGTCCACAAATATCTGAGTGAACTAGGTCCAATATTCTCTTGGATCTTCTGTCACTGGATGGAAAATAATTCTTGGAATTCTTTCCAAGTGCACATCCCCTACACACATCTTCATGATCATTTGGAAGATCTGGAAGACCTGAGACCAGTTGTCTCAAAGATAGAAGATCTCTATAATGCAAGTGAGCAAATCTACGATGCCATAGCTCAATCAAATTGTAAGAATAATGAACAAGATATTTATCTGGTTGTCCTGTCAATCTTTAAAGACCCCCAAATCTGGTAGCAATAAATATAGTTGAATCAATGCTTGAGTCTTTAGTCCACATGAGGACTTGTCCATTCACAAATTCAACTCTCATGCCCTTATCTTCCAAGGATGAAATGGAGATAAGATTCTTCTTTAGACCTGGTACAAGAAGCATCTTTCCCAAATGTAAAGAATCACCCGATTCTAGATAGAAGGATGTTGAACCAACTCCCTTTACTTCATATTTGGTATTGTCACCAAGATCAACCTGAAGAGAGGCATGTTTATTTGACAACCTTGAGAGAGGGTTTTGAGAACCTATCATGTTCATAGATGCACCACTATCTATCATCCATACATCACTGTCCGAAATAGAACCTGAGAGAGTATTTGACGGACAATCTACCAAGAGCGGACTCGAGGCATGATCTCCCTAGCTTAACGTAAGTCAAGAACAAATAAGACAGAACATAGAATACTTTCCTAGATCTAATTAGAGATCGAGTAGATAGATGCTTTACCTTTTCAGATCGTTCATACTTTCTCCTTAATGTTTGCTCCAAGCTTGATGGTCTTCATATCTTAGCTGCAAAACCTGTCAAGACAACACAGAAACAAAACAAGTAGTAAAATGCACCTAAACAATAATAGATCTAAGTAAGCAGTTAAGCAGGAAAACTACACAAAACATCATCAATGCAATGAGATTTGGTGGAAAGCATTTATATTACTGTATAATAAGGGAAAGTACATAGAAGGAAGTGATTACAACCAATGACTTAACGTAGCAATCCTTCTCCAACCAAGCCAATGCCAAAGCCTCCCAAGGGATGATGGATCTCTCAAGGGATGAGTAGAGATCTCTCCTAAGTTAATTTCACCAGCATGTAGATACCATAGACTTCCTCCCCTTGGAATGGGAGTGAGCTTCACTTATATAGGACTAAGTGGATAGGGTAGGTTGATATATGGTAGGAGAGAGTTAGGGGATCCTTCCAAGAGGCTAGGAACTGAATTCCAGCTTCCCTAAAGGCTAGGGATAGGGATCAAAATCACCTTGCTTCGAGAATGGGCTCGAAGATGCTATTTTAATCAATTAAGTGACATCGTCGCAGGCTGCAAGAGGACAACTTGTGACGTCGCAGGTTGCATTAGGACAACCTGCGACGACCTCTCAAAACCTAGCAAGAAAAAGTTTGTATCTCTTTCAAGTTGATGACTTAGTCAAGGAACTTCAGGGAATGTTTACACTGAGTCTCATGATGACAAGATTTAGGTGTAACAGAATGCCCCCCAAAGCATGAAGCTGTTGAAACTGGACAGGTGAAATGATTTGATAGAAGAAATGGAAATGGCTCATCGGACGAAGGATGTTGCTGCTGTACAACTGACTCTGATACCACAGACTCACATGACGTACAACATGGCTGCTGACCAATACAACGCAGATCCATGGAAGTAATGACCGACTGAACACAATCATGGCTACTAGACACAAGTGTAGATCCATGATGAGATGATAACACAGCCACGACCAATACAAATGTGGATCCTTGTAATATGACTCAAAACAATCTCCATTGCAACCTGGGTAAAACATGACTCCCCAGGGTCTTCAAGCCAAACCCGAAATGCTACGAATCTATCCATGTGATTACAAATGTCTTGATGTCGAACATGGTAGAAACCACTTTATTACCGGTCATTGATGTATACCGTTAACAAGCGTGAGGAAAATCACCATTGATGTCAATGATCCCCAAGGTATCACAGTACATATCATCAAGCGTGAATAAATGAGTTGAATTCGAACGTCGGATAAAATATTTCGATCAAGAGTCAATGATGTAAACTCATGTCGAAAGGGAGGTAACCTGCCATTGAGGCATGCAGGTCCAAGGTACTTGGTTGGTTTCTAGATTCAAACCTTGGATGATGTGTTGGAGTCGACAAGGATGAATCCGTCGAAGGAGGGCCATGATAAATCCCCCATCATTGACACGAAACACGACAAAGGATGTGTAGAGTAGATCGGATGGTACAGTAACATGCAAGACTGACTCAGAGTAGACCGACATGGTGGAGGGTGTACTAACTGCAGATAATGAGTGGTGAGAGTATTCTTGAACATGGGCATGGCATGACTTGGCAGTATTGACATGACGAGTACGACACCGAATCCTAATGCAACTAATGGTGGAAGTATTCTTTGGATGACCCAAAGGAGTAACAAGACTCAGGAAGTAAGAAAAACTCGAGGACAAATGGATGATCCAAGTGTAGTATGCAAATGCAAATGAGTGCCATGTTCAAGAACGACTAGGTACTTCCACAGATAAAGAGTGTAACATAAAAGCTTTCCTTTTTCCCCATCATGAACGATGAGTGCCTCATGTTTTTTTTATGAGATTGATGAGGGTAACCAGATGCTCGGTATAGCTCATCTCATAGATGAGTTCAATCCTGAATATTTTTCGAACCTGAGAGAGGAGGGGTTCGTCCCATGACGAGCCCTTCAATGTTAGATTTTAACGAGCCCATAGAAGGTAAACTCAGTCGTCATTTCATGTTTAGAGAGTCTAAAAAGAACTAAAGAAGACTCCAATGGTCCTTTTTCGTAATGTTAGCCTTATCACCCAAAAAAGGGTAAAACAATGCAAGAGAGGACTCTTCCATTCATGATTGGCTGGAGTATACCTTTTTCGTAAATAGTGCCCCCTGGTCCGAAAAAGGGGTAAACTATCACCAGGGAGACGACTGTTCAAATACTTTAGCAAGCGTCAACGTGACAAGTTCGCTTGGCGATATTTTCGTATTTCGAGAACCTAAAAAGAGCTTAAAGATAGACTCCAGGGGGGTTCATTTTCCGTAGGAGTATAACGAGCCCGGAAAAGTGATAAATCATAACTCGGTGACTTATTCTCATGGTTTTAAGAGCATGAGAAAGAACAAAGAGTAAGCTCGTCACCATTAAATAATTGAAATCTAACGGATGAAAATAACAACAAAAACATTCCACGAGTTGTTCATACCTGAGATGATCACTACGACGTGAGAATGGCACAAACGGAACACTTAACGTCTCCTGTATGCTTGAAACTAGGTCAAACAGTCAACGAGGCATTCAAATGCAGTAAAATGATCCAAACTATAGCAAATAACCCATAAAGCATCTAAATTTGGAAAAGAATATTCCCTTTTTGTGTATAAAATAGAAAAAATGACCAAATATAGTTACCATTGTTATTTGCCAAATTGGGGAGAAGAAAGTGCCATTTGGAGCAGAATTTCATTCGTCGATTGCCAGAGCTACAAGTGACCGTTTCACGAATCGTTCAGAGCAGGGAAACCTAAATCTCAGCCAGCATCTTTCTAGTGGTTTACAATTTCATTTTTTGTCCATTTTTTTATGTTTTTGGGGTTGATTTGTGAGGGGTTTTTGTGCCCTCGGGTCGTCGCAAGTCTCCCTGACGGGAACTACGACGAGCCTGGGTCATCGCAAAACCCGTAAAGGCGTCTTGCGACGATGTTGCCCTGTCTGCAAAGACGGGGTGCGACGGTGGAAACGTCCATCCCATAAATCAAACCTAAGCCACAAAAAAAAAATTTGATGACTTGGGTGAGCTCTAATGGTGTTTAAATGATCTCTTTGACAGGTTTGTGGCCGCCAACATGGTTCTAGAATGGTGAGAGCGCGAGCATGTGGTGGAATATGTGCAAGCAGCAAATTATCCAGTGTGTGTGGAGGCATTGAGGAACTGTGGGCTACTGAAGTTCTTCCAGGTCCAGGGCATGAGGGCCCAAGTCCTACTACTGGAGCATATGCTTCAGAGTTGGGATGCATTGTAGCAGTACTTCATGATCGGGGAGAATATACTGACTATAGATTTCGATGACATCTATTTCTTGACATGATTATCCTGGAGGGGGGATAATGTATCACTCACCGGATCACGAGAGAGTGACCGGACAGTAAATGACTTGATTTCCCAACACTATACTCCACATGCCCATGCCTCTAGTGGTAAAATTCCCATTAAATAGGTGCGATATTGTCCATTGCGTGCTATACTCTTCACCATAGTGAGTATAGAAGGGAGCCAAGCAACTCACTTGTCTACAAAGTCCCAAATGTTGTATGCGGAGGACTGTATGTCTCTGAAGGTGTTCAAATCGTGTGAGGGACTCCTCACCAACCTTCGAGCTCAGCTGACCAAGTATCGGCACGGTGAGCTCAAGCAGTTCGGGTATCGATCGATAGTGATCTCATTCTTGCTAGAGTAGGTTCCCCTATTACGCCCGCAGGTGACTTTGGATGACAGGGATCCCAAGGATCCACACATGGCCCGATGGATGGAGGTGATGGCCCACCATGGTGGCGAGGGTCCGATCGTCGGATACGGTTCTGGATTCTTCACCTGGATGGAAGGCCAGCTACTCATGATTGAGGACTATCCGTACAGTGGTACAGACTTTAGGGAAGATCTAGACCTAGTACTTCCTGAGGGAGCAGAGTGGGGAAACATCGGTAAGAACAATAACCCTTGTATTTTTATTTTTGTGTATTTATAATTTTTTTTTGTGTAGTATTAATGAGTTAATAACATGTGTGTGCAGATGTGGGCCCTTCACGGCCAGTGGGAGTTTCGCTTCTCACGAGGAGAGGATAGGCACCACCAGTAGCCCTGGCCATGCACGATGCCATCGTGGAGATGGAGGAAATCTATGAGAACCTTACCAGGTTGACTTTGGGCGTTCCAAATGCAGCAGTGCATGAGTTACCGAGGCCCATGCAGAGGTACACAGTTAGTGTGACCTTGCACTTCAGTGAGCTGCTTCACAAGGTAGCGAGAGCGATAGACTGCTTCCAAGGTTAGCAAGAGAGAGTTGCAAGACCCAGGGGTGCACCTCAGATTTGGTACTACTGAAAGCTATCAGGCTTCATATTTTGTATAGACTCACTGAAAGCCGTCGTGCTTCAGATTTTTGTATCAGCACTACTTTATCTTTATATATATATATATACAGACATTTTGGCGGCTTTATACATTTGTGTTTGATACGAGATATTGTTTATGTGTTGCTTATGTGATGAATTATTTACATGTTATGTCTACTTTTACAATTCATGAATATGCTCATGTGTGTGCAATGTACCAATCTAAAATGACGTTGGCCATGGAGTCGGTGACTGTGTTCATGTCTCATGGAATGTGCAGGTACTGAATAGATTCAAAGGACCTTTCCAGAAGACGAACTCGTCTATAGAGACGGAGTAGGGTAGGATCGCGGATGGTGTAAACCCAGTTAAGATGAGAGACCACCAGTTGAGAATCCAAATGGATGACAACGTTGTCCATACCCAAAGAAATAGCGTCGGTTAGGGTTCCAATGACTGCCTAATATTCCGCAGCATTGTTGGTTGCAAAACCTAGACACATTCCTCCTGAGCTGATAAGCTCGCCAGTGGGAGAATAGAGCACCCAGGTTGTCGAAGCAAGGTTATGGGTATGCCGGCTGGCGTCGTCCGCGAATCCGTAGCAAGTTTCCATCTGCACACACAGACAGAACATGGTATAAGTAATGAAACAAGACCTAAGCACGCAAAAAATCAAAGCGTCACACCACACAAAACACATTCCATGTACATTATATACAAAGTACTTATGCATGAAAGACTCAGGCATAGTACCTCTTCAGGTAAAGCCCATTGCGGGGTTCACCTAAAGATATCCCGTCATAGTCTTCAAGCTCGTAGGTTCCCTTCTCTAAGAGGCGTTTCACTATGTAGGGTCCATGCCACATGGACTCAAACTTTCCTGCCCCCGGCTTATCATGTCTTTGGTTGTATGTAAGGACCAAATCACCTTCTCTATAGACGTGAGGTTCTATTGACTTGTCGTACTGCGCTTTGATGCATTTTTTATGAGCCTTGTTGGCAAGAGCGGCATCACGACGAGTCTCGTCGAGTTTATCTAGGTAGAGGAAGTGTTCTTCCTCACCAGTAGTGTTAGGGAGAATTTCAACTGCGAGTTTGAGGGACGGAATATCGTAGTCAATTGCTAGGACTACCTCCAATCCATAAACTAATTGGAAGGGGGTAAATTCGGTGGCAGTCTTAACGGAAGTTCGGTAAGCCCATAGTGCGAAGAAGAGAATATTATGCCAGTTGGACTAGTGCGTACCCACCATGCATTGGATCATGGTTTTCAAGACCTTGTTAATGGCCTCTACTTGTCCATTGGACTATGGGTAGTACGGTGTTGAGTTTTCATGGCGAAAACCAAATCTAGTGCTCAATTTGTCAACCATATGGTTCATAAAGTGAGAACCATGGTCGGTAACTATAGCTTGAGGAACTCCGAACCGCGCTATAGCATGATTAAACATGAAGAGTGCGGCGGTTTTGTTGTCGTCCGTGTATGTAGGCATAGCCTCGACCCACTTTGTGAAGTAATCCACGACTACTATGACGTAACCATACCCCCAGCCGAGGTAGGCTTACAATGCATGAAGTCAATGCCCCATTTAGCGAAGGGGCCAACGGAAATAACCGGGTGTAATGGGGCTGGGTGGGTGCGCTTCTTAGTTTGGAAGTGCTGGCATGGAGGACACTTTTTTACAGCCTCGATACAATCTTTAAAGATAGATGGCCAAAAATATCCTGCGCGAAGTATTTTCTGGGTTGTAGCCACCCAGAGAGATGACCGCCACACGCCCCAGCGTGACAGTCATTTAAGACGTGTTCAGCCTCTTCATGAGTGAGACAATGTCAAAGGATAGAATCAATACCACGGCGGTACAAAGTATCACTGATGATTAGATAATACTTTTCATGGTGGCGTATTCGACGACGGTCGTCCTGCAAGAGTTGGGGGCTGAAATGTTGGGTCTGAAGATATAAGGTGATATCTCCATACCATGGATCAAACGTGCTGATGAGGAACAATGATTCGTCTGGAAGAGAATCATTGGGCTCAAAATAGACATCAGCCCGAGGAAGATCACAAATCAGCTCTGCAAACACCAAATACTTTTTAGACTTAGCTTTTTCGAATAGGAGATCAAATTCCTGTAGTATCACGACCTAGCGTGAATACTTGCCCCCAAGCACCTGACGTGTCAAAACATGGTATATGGGGTTCAAATCGACAATGATGGTGGTGGTGCGAAGCAATATGTAATGTCGAAACTTTTGGACGGCAATGACTGTCGCGAGAGCTAGTTTCTCGACATGTGAATAACGAGTTTCGGTGTCAATGAGACCCTTACTTGCGTAGTATATCACATGTTCCTGGGCGTTGTTGTCTTTTTGGACCAAGACCATGGCAATCATGGTGGCAGAAGCGGAAAGATAAAGGATATAATCCTTGTAGTAATTGGGTGGCTGTAGCACAGGGGCATGCATGATAGCATGTTTTAAGCTTTCAAAAGATTGTTGAGCTTGGTCATACCATATGAACGAGACATCCTTCTTCATCAATATCATGTAGCCCTGCATCTTTTGCATGAAATTAAAGACAAAACGCCTTAAATAAGTTTCCTTCCCTTGCAAACTTTGAAGTTTCGTTATGTCAATGGGAGGTGGGAGAGCGATGATGGCTGCCACCTTCAGGGGATCAATGCGGATCCCATCTTTCGAGACTATGAAACCGAGGAGGCGTCTAGACTCGATGCAGAAGATGCACTTGTGAGGGTTCAGGCGGATGTTATGCCGCCTGCATCTGAGGAAAATCGTCGTCAGATGGTCAATGTGGTACTCGCACTGCCGGGAATGGGCAGGTAGATCATCCAAGTAAGGTTCCACAAAGTCCTTCACGTCGTGAAAGGCGTATGACATGGCCCGCTAGAATGTGGCACCAGCATTTTTAAGACCAAAAGGGAGCTTGCGATAAGAAAACGTACCCCAATGACAGATGAAAGTTGTCTTGTGTTGATCAGTTGGGTGGATCTCAATTTGGTTGTAGCCAGAAAAGCCATCCATAAATGAAAAGATGACGCTTCCTGCACAATTGTCGATGATCTGGTTGATAAAGGGAGTCGGGTAATTGTCCTTGGAACAAGCCTTGTTAAGATCCCGATAATCGACACAGACACGAATGGTACCCTACTTTTTAGCTATAGGGATGACGTTTGAGACCCATTCTGTCAACGGGATAGGGTAAATAAAACTAGCTTTCAAGATCTTTTCAATCTCTGCCTTGATTGCCGCAGTCTTTCGGGGGTGCACCGGTCGCAACTTTTGTCGGACTGGTTTGACGTCCGGATAGGTTTGAATCGTGTGTGAAACAATAGCGGGGTCTATCCCAGGCATCTCCTCGTGGGTCCAAGAAAACACGTCTCGAAATTGCTTGAACAAGGCCGTGAACGTTGTAATCTCTTCAGGGGAACACTTCTGTCCTAAACGAATGTGTTCCACTACACCAGGAGTAACCTATATGTCAACCGAAATGGTAGGCTCAATGTTGGCCAAGTTTCCTTCAGAGTCCATTTGACACATAAGTATTGAGGACTGAGAGCAAGGGTAGACATTTGGTGTAAATATGGTGTTAATGCTATTCTCCACAGTATCCAACGAAGGAAGGAAAGACGAACGATGATGGAGGTATTCCCACGGAGGATCATCCACACTCATGATTTCCATAATGGACTCATCAGAATAAAAAGTACGCAGCAGAGGATCTGGTAGGGATGATGTTTGCTATAGAGAATAGGAGGTGGAGGCCACAGCTAAGTGTTCCTCCGGAGCTGACTAGATAGCCTCGTACGTGAGTTCGGTGGGTGAAAGAGGCATAATGTCTCCAATCAGGAGTGTGGTGGCTTCGTCAGGTACAAGCCATTGATCAGTAGAGTTGGGAATGGATGAAATCCGTGACGAGATCATGTTCACTGTGGCAACATGATTTAGGGAATCCAAGGTTGGAAAAACGCCCATAAGGGATGAGTCCTTGATGAGGCCACCCCCCATGCTCTCATATTGATGTGAAGATTGTCCAAGTAATGGAAAATTATCGCCCGGATGAGTAGCGGTGTTAGGTGTCTTCCACTACCACCGGGATAGGATGGACCTCCACCGCCTCCAAATGGTGGGGGTCTTCCACTACCACCGGGATAGGATGGACCTCCACCGCCTCCGCTGGGAGGAGGTGGTGGTCCGCCACTCCCACCAGAATAGGGTGGGCCTCCACCGCCTCCGCCGGGAGGAGGTGGTGGTCCAACGCTGCCACCGGAAGGGTAAGGGCCTCCTCTGCCACCTCCACCATAGTAGGGTGGTCCTCCACCACCACCACCAAG
The DNA here is from genome assembly GCA_027924585.1 of Larix kaempferi. Taxonomy (NCBI): domain Eukaryota; kingdom Viridiplantae; phylum Streptophyta; class Pinopsida; order Pinales; family Pinaceae; genus Larix; species Larix kaempferi. Next base: position 4,768,958 of record BSBM01000493.1, on the reverse strand, counting down.
ATGGGGTGGTCCTCCACCACCACCACCAGGATGGGATGGTCCTCCACCACCACTAGGATAGGATGGTCCTCCACCACCACCACTAGGGTGGGATGGTCCTCCACCATAAGGTGGAGGTCTGCCACCACCGGCGGGGGTGGTCCTCCGCCTCCGCATGAAGGGGGAGGGCCTCCACCTACGCCGCCAGGAGGGGGTGGGCCATGATAGCCGGAATGAGGTGGTCCTCCGCCAGAAGGTAGAGGTCCGCCTCCTCCGGAGTTGTGTGGGGGCCCGTCGCCTACAATGGGAGGTGGGGGTGCACCAAATGGGAGTGGTGGTACTTGAGGAACTGTAGGTGGGGGTCCATGTTGTAAAACATTTTGCTATCCCCATAGAGTGTATGGATTTCTGGGGTAGGGTACCCCCTAGAGTGCGTTTCCGGGATTGAGTTGTCCTGACATAGGGTTAAGATAACCTGGATACTCTTAACTCGATGGTGGTTGAATTACATTGGATGGTCCCCTAACATGAGATAATCTCATAGTGGAAGGTCCGAGAGGTAAGGGAATTTCCAACGGAAGGACTGATGGGAACTCCTCCTGTAGTATTATTGTTAAGAGACGGGGGTTTCCCCCAAGCAACAACTTGCTTACCACTAAGTAAAGGTTGACCCAACACGGGTTGTTGATTATCTACCATAGGATTAACATCACCGGTAAGGAAGATAGGGGGTAAAGAGTATCCTCCCCGTAAACTTTGAGGTGGGGAAGGAATGGGTAATGTAACCGTGGTAGTAACAGGTGTGTTGGACTGTTGTTCTTCAACGGGTTGAGTCGTCTGAGGTATAGGACTGGTCTCCTATCTGGGGTGTGGATGTGCAGGAGTTGAGGGTTGACCAGACTCAAAAGTGGTCACGTATTGTGTGGATGATTCCGGTGAATCATAAGATAAATAGCGATTGTAATAAGGAGGTAACGTCGGGTCTTCCACCCTTCGTAGAAGACTTTGTCTTCGAAACTCCTCACCCATGGCACGTAATCGATTGAATTGTTCATGATAATGTGCTATACGGTCGTCGGGAGTAGCCCAACTGGGTGGGGATGCAATGGAAAAATGAGCCACTGGGTGGCCTAGACATGATGTCCAATAAGTTGCTGTTGAACCAACAACTGCTGCAAGGCCATCCTGGGGTGAATTTAACCATTCCACCGATCTAGGCTCTCCCAGTAAAACGAAAGGTAGGTCTTGTGAAGTAGAAGTTTGTGCCTCTTCACCCTGTGGGGGGTTGGAGGCAGGTGAATCTGGAGGAAACATATGTGCTCCAACATTCAAAGTAGGGTTTTTGAATTCAGGTGACACGGCCGTGGCTTGTGGGTCCATCCTTACCCTTGAAATTACCTCCTGGTTAAGGGGATATTCGGGCGGTAAGTTATGAATCCTACGGGACATTCTCCAAGGAAAGTCAACCAGAGTGACTGAAACAAAAGTTTCTCCTAGGGCAAGCTAAACAAAAGAAAAGCAATCTAGAAAAAATCCTACACAAACTAAGGCCGCAAGCAAACTTATGTGATAGGAGTAGATTCAAAAGTCTGGAACCTCACAGGATTGTCAAGGCTTCGCAAATCGCTATATACCGCAGGGTCCAACAGTAAAACGCGACAAGGAGGATTGGGACCGTACCCTTGCTTGAATACCCAATTACCTGGACAGTACGTGCGTAGTAATATCCCCGAGTGTTGTTCTCGGTGTATTGCTCTGCCAAGATGACCAAAAGGTTAACTCAGTTGGTTTCAGGAATCCTAATGGTGTCTCCCGATATACTCAAGGTACGTGGGAGCTTAAATCCTTAGTGGTGCTGTCTAATGCACAACCGTACGGCACGAGACCTTCCTATATACTACCGAGTATGTGAAACACCTTTCTATATATGCCAAGTACGTGAAACACCTTTCGATATATGCCAAGTACACGAAGTACTTGGTGGGTATGTGAAAGAGCTTTGATATACCTGGTTGGTATGTGAAAGAGCTCCGATATACTGATAAGTACGTGGAAGACTACAACACCCCCGGAATACAATGCTGGCAAGTAACGACAGCTGCCATGTTTTATGACGCCGGAACACGTCTCTAACTTAACACACAAGTTACTAAAATTTTTACCCTAGTTCTACCATTAATTTTATCTGGATGGTTAGGTGAATGCATGAGGTGAGTACATAAATGTAACATAATGCAGGCCCTAACTACATGCAAAAAATGTACTTTTCTTTTGATGAACTCTATGTATGGGAAGGAGAAATTTCTTTCCAAGTGATTTTACCAGAGCAACACAATGCAACACAATCCCAAATCTACCAAATTCGTTTAAATATACTCTTTTCACTTTTTCTATTTTTTCAAGCAAAACTCAAAAAATCAACAAGCATGACAACCAAATCCAAACATTTTCTTTTGTCTTTTCGAATCAAAAACTTTAAGAGATGAAAAGAGAGAAACTTCCTATCTAGAGCACTCGAATTTTTCAATTTCACTATAATGGCTTAAAAGCATAAAAAATCAAGAATGCATACAATTTCTCCAAACATGGAATCACTTTTGTAAAAACTTGATCTCATCCGAATTTTTCAAGAAAATGAATGATTCATAATTCCCGAAAAGCACAAATGATTAATTCTTCTCAAACTTTCCAAAAGACTAATGAATGACAATTTCCAATGAATGAAGAAATTTCTACAATAATTTTCAAATGCACTTGAAAACAATAAAAATGATGCACCTTCAATTTTCCAATGATATGCCAAGATAATAACTTGATAACAATGATATTTTTAAGCACAAAAACTGAAAAGAGAGTTGATTTGCAGCACTCTAAACACTCAGGAAATTCTCGGAAAATGACAAGCACTCATATGGACTGAAAACACTTCAAAACACTCAATCAAACAACTGAAATGCAAACAACACTAAATGACAAGTGCAAAAAGAAGTTTGGGATCAGATCTAATGCAAAGATCGGATCAGGTGAGGAGAGGAGGGATAATAAGGTCAAGTGGATGAAGGTGAGGGAACCAAAGTGTCTGCCACTACCAAACTGAAACTTGTTAAGAAATGGGACCCAATACAAATCCACACAAAATACCAAACACTTTCAATCACACAAATCAAAAATAAATCTCTGACTGGATCTTGCAGCATAGAGGGGGTCTACACACCAAACCAAAACTCAAATAAAAAATGGAGGGGGGATGCCCCTATACCAATTCTAACAGATCGACGCAGTCTGTGTTCATACACAGAGCGACCGTCGCAGGTCACCAGTGCGGGAATTGCGACGATGTCGCAGGACACCAGTGTATAGGTTGTGACGACAGGCCAAAAGACAGAGAACAGAGATCAAATCAACGCTCTGGTTGCACTACCCAGGTGTGAAGGGAGAGATCCAAACTCTAGGATCAACAAATCTCCAAGAAATGAGCAATAAAATGGCTTAAAAAAAAGTGAGTACAAACTCATAGGAGGACTACAAACTCTTCAACGTGAAGATCGAATGGTGAAAAAGACTTAGGAGGCAAATAAGATGGCTTGCACAAGAAATCAAATGAAAATGAAATTCAAATGAAAACTAAAACAATGTATTGATCCCCAGTATGGTCGCCAGATTTGTTTGACGGACAATCTACCAAGAGTGGACTCGAGGCCTAATCTCCCTATCTTAACGTAAGTCTAAAACAAATAAGACAGAACATAGAATACTTTCCCAGATCTAATTAGAGATCGAGTAGATAGATTCTTTACCTTTTCAGATCATTGATCCTTTCTCCTTGATGTTTGCTCCAAGCTTAATGGTCTTCAAATCTCAGCTGCAAAACCTGTCAAGACAACACAAAAACAAAACAAGTAGTAAAATGCACTTAAGCAATAATAGATCTAAGTAAGCAATTAAGCAGGCAAACTACACAAAACATCATCAATGCAATGAGATTTGGTGGAAATCATTTATATTACTGTATAATAAGGGAAAGTACATAGAAGGAAGTGATTACAACCAATGACTTAACGTAGCAATCCTTCTCCAGCCAAGCCAATGCCAAAGCCTCCAAAGGGATGATGGATCTCTCAAGCGATGAGTAGAGATCTCTCCTAAGCTAATTTCACCAGCATGTAGATAACATAGACTTCCTCCCCTTGGAATGGGAGTGAGCTTCACTTATATAGGACTAAGTGGATAGGGTAGGTTGAGATATGGTAGGAGAGAGTTAGGGGATCCTTCCAAGTGGCTAGGAACCGAATTCCAGCTTCCCTAAAGGCTAGGGATAGGGATCCACATCACCTTGCTTCGAGAATGGGCTCGAAGATTCTATTTTAATCAATTAACTGACATCGTTGCAGGCTGCAAGAGGACAACCTACGACGTCGCAAGTTGCATTAGGACAACCTATGACGACCTCTCAAAACCTAGCAAGAAAAAGTTTGTATCTCTTTCAAGTTGATGACTTAGTCAAGGAACTTCAGAGAATGTTTACACTGAGTCTCATGATGGCAAGATTTAGGTGTAACAGAGAGCAATAAAAAGAAATTGATCTTTCTGATTTCTTCTTCTTGTTTCTTCTTTTTGGTGAATGCTTATCTTTAGTTGTAGAGGCAGCATGCTTGCCTTTTCCTTTCTTCCAGCATTCTGAAGCAAAGAGACCTAGATTTCCACAATTGAAACATTTGATCTTGGATTTATCCTTCTTGATCTTTGTATTTTGAACTGACTTGATGCCTTTCTTTCCCTTGTTCCACTTTCCTCTCCTCTTTCCAATTCTAGCTGCAAGAATTAGTTCTTCTTCCTTTTCCTTTGAGATAGAGGCAAGCTCCCTTGTTTCCTATTAGGTACATTCTGACCAAAACTTATCAAAATTGGGTAACTGGCCATGAGCACATATTCCTTTCACAAATGGCATCCATTCTGGAGGAATTCCACCCAAGATGTCAACAAAAGCTCTAAGTCAAGGACACTTTCATCAATAGATTCCAGTTGATCTATGATTTAAGCAATCTTCAAGAAATAAGAAGAAAATGAATCATCATTTGTGAACTTCACTTGACGAAGTTGGTCTTTTAGGGCCAAAATTATGCTAGGATTTCATTCTCATAAAGTTTCTTCAAGGCATCATACATCTTCTTGGCAGTGTTCTGACTTGCAATAAGTGACACAATATGATCTTTCACTAGATCCATCAAAATCCTCATGGCTATGGCTTCACTCTTCTTGTGTCTTGATTTCTCTCGAGCTCCCTCTCGATCTGGAATATCATTGAGTATATGATCCTTGATATCATGTTCATTTAGGAGCATGAGCATCCTACTCTTCCAAGATCAGAAGTTTGAAACTCCCTCCAATCTGTCTTCTACTCTAAGTCCAACAACCATCTTGAACCTCGTTCATAGATAGGTCAAAAAATGAAACTTTTTGGTTCCGAAATATTCTTCCACAAATGATTGTGCCCTCCTAGGGCGAGTTGAGTAGCCCTCCTTTTCTTCTAGATATTTGGACAGAGCAGCTCACAAACTGAAACCCTAATTTCTGTAGTTTCTGTAGAATTTAGGTAAAAAATGAAACATCACCAATCTAGAATTTTATTGCATAGAAAGTTGTGCTCTCCTAGGGCGAGTTCCAAGGTGGTCTCTCTAGATTAGATCTGTGGTTGGAAACCCTAGAATCAGAAATCCCTAATTTTTGGAAATGGTCGCTTTCAACACTGCTTTGATACCATGTTAGAATTAAGATGTAATTTTCATCTCTTTCTACTTTAACAACAAATAAGGATCACTGAAATAATAACCATGCACATAAACACAAGAACACAAAAAAATTACCCTGGGAAAACCCAAACTTGGGAAAAACCTAGACAACCTTTCTTATTCAAAATTCAGTAGAAAGTACAAGTACATCAGATATAAAATTGAACTTTGACAAGAGAGATCACATGGGAAGATGATGTCAAAGAAATAACCCCAGAAATTAGTATTCTACAACCCTTGAGAGAACTTCTTCCTTTCCTGAGCGAACTTGCTTGAGCTAGTGTGTCAAATGAGGAGGGTGTCACCTTTATTTATACTTGATTTTTGACTGACTTTTTCATTGGGTCTGACTTGTCTATTTTGTCTAGGGTAACTTGTCTTCTAGAATTATAAAGTACAATTTATTAATTGTTTTTTGTTGGGCCAACTTGGCTAGTGAGGATACCTCACGTAGATACAACATTAGCAATACATACCCTTAGAAGGATTACATGGTCATGTGATTTCAACCTTAACAAATGTTCTTCTACAGTAAAACAGTGGCATAGAGTTGACTCGTATAAACAAGGCACCTTCACACCCAATATAACTTCCTTTTCCAAAGAAATATCATCTTTCTTCAAAGTCCGTGGGACATAGCTTCTTTGGAACACCACGAGGGACTATCCTCTCCTCTACTTTTTTTTGGCCAATGCTTATTTTTTGCATTTGAAGAAATGTGATCTCTCATAACACCCAATGTGTCACTTTTTTCCGATAATATATTCCTCCATAAAGAATATGATTTTTTTTAAAATATATATTGTATGGGATGTAGTAAGTGGGAAATCATAAGATGCTCCCAATATGGAAGATCATAAAATAGATATTTCCTTTTCATCCCAATGGGAGTTTTCTCAACATAAGTGTCAAAAACTTTTTGATAATCGAGCATAGATTTCCCATTTGAATCAAATAATTCTTCATATTCCTTCTCCTTCTGTATGTCATATGCCCTAATCCAATCAACCAATGTCATTATTTTAGGTCGTCTAGTTCTCTTTGGTTTACCATTGAAAGTAGATTGTGTTCTTCTATAAGGGTGATCTTCTAGGAAGAATACCCTCGAGTAGTCGTAAATCGTCTTTTGTAGGTGGTTGGACCACCTAGACTTTATAGAAGGTCCACAACATTTACATCCATGATACCCTCTTGTTACAAGATCTGCGATGTTATTGTATATACATAAAGTTAGTTAAATAAGATAGTTGCACCAAATTAACTATGCAAAATAATATTGCTATGAATATAAATCATCAATCAACATGATTATCAAAGAAAAGTCATAATCTTATACAATCATACTTCTATCATGTCCCCTTTCATCAATCCGACCAATAGAGGTGGACATAAACAAACTACGGGCTTCTAAATTTCGTCCCATATCCATAATATGAATTCATAAAATTTAATATATGTGTGAAGATGCATGAATAATAATACAAAGTGGAAATAAAATATATCCACACACATCTAGCATGCATATACCATCATAATCATAACAAGCATTAAATAAAAACATTGCATACTCAAATACAAAAGAATATTTATCTTTAAACAAAGAAGTTCCAAGCAACCGGTTGTGTAAGAGTGATTTTCCACACAACCGTAGGCACTTTGTCTAGCATATACTCTTTATGTTGAGAGGCCACCCCCAAGCTAATCTATGATGCCACCAGGGCGAAGGAAACACATACAAGTTGCTCTCTCTCATCCCACAACCCATTTTTCTCTCTATGCTTAGCCAAATGCTCATACATATCCTTACAGGGATCTCACTCAACCATCATATCCTTGGATCCAACAATACCTACCCCACACAACACCAATCCGGGCTCAGGATTCCCCTTCATCGATCCACGGTTCTCTTGGGAAATCCATCTTGCCTGGTGCTTCCAATGTGTGCATGGAAGGATACCAACCTACTATATTTTGTTGGAGAAGCACTTGTAGCCTTAATTTGTGGCTTTACAAGCATCTATGAGCAACAAAACTCAGTGGGTAAGGGTTCCTAGATTTCCCGACCTCTTTGCTCACCTACAACTATCTATTTTCCCTCAAATTTGCAGTCCTATCTCTAAATTTGAATTTTCAGGTCATACACAATATGGTAATGGTCATGAAAAATAATGGGGAGCTCTATGTAGTGTAGATCTGCATGACATAATGATAGAATGAGTGTTGAATCCATAGGATATGAGATAATGGTGAAAATCCGACTGACATAGATTCTGATCATAGAATAAAGGACTCCTAACAACTGCAGACTGACTTCTAACATTTGTCAAAACTGTCACAAAAGTGCATTCAACCCCATCCTTCAATAACTACATGAAGTGACTTTTCCCACAACCTCACACATGCATTCAATGATTGGGAATAGTCAAAAGAAGGTAATTGGATCACTTAAAGAACATGGCAGAATTTGGATGTGTTCTAAGGTTGACACTTGGCAACAAAGGATTTAGTCTTCCATAGGCCCCCTTTCATCTTCCCCTTTGGTGGAATCATATCCTCGGCTACTGCTCTTTACACGACCATTCTTGGACCATTTTATTATTTATGCAACTCAACATTTACATAGATTTCGTGTTAGCATGACAAGCCAACTATACAGTCCAAATAACAACATTTACATCATACATGCCTAGCCATTCACTAGTCGGTCCTTGTCCTTGAGCTCTGCACTAGGAATCCATACTAGCGTATTTACATCATTTACATAATTTTGGTTAATACATTCCAACTCAAAATTGGGGATATTACAATACCCTCCCTTATGGAATAACACCGTCCCCGGTGTTTGCTCAAAATTAGAACAAAAATGGGTATGCATCTCTCATGGCATCCTCCAACTCCCATGTAGCCTCATCAGGACCAAAGTGCTTCCACTACACCTTTACTTGTCTGATGGCTTGATCCAGATCAATGTTACTGTAATTCCCACATTATATAATAAATTAAATAAATATAATAATACTAATTATATGTTTGCCACATTATAAAATAAATTGAATAATTATAATAATAATAATGATAATGTATGTAATATTAAATAAGCATGTCAAGGAATAAAAAATAAAAATAAAAAATAAATTATAAATTAAATTAAAATTGAATAATGCATGAAGAGGCCCTCGCATGGATGACAAGTGGAGTCATCCATGCAAGGGGGAAGAGACACCATTTAAGGAATTTCATGGGAGTTGGAGTGGGAAAACCAAGAAAAGAGGGTTTTTACAGTGCTGGAATTACCAGGGAGGATTTATGTTGGCATAGCTTACTGGTTGGGGGCTCTTAGCCTTAAGTTGAGGGGTTTGGTTGGGAGGTGAGTGTAACCCAAGTTTTCGATTGGGTAGGGGCAGGCACGACTGCACACTCTAGGACCTGGAGCGGCTACATCCTCAAGAACTGAAGGTACCCCTGCATATTCAAGGTAAGTGTATTTTTATTTTTATTTTTCTAAGGTGGTTAGTATAAATCTGATAAAATTAAAGGAAATAATACTAATGTTTTTATTTTTTTGCTTACTGGTGTTTTAGAAATCCCAATTAGGCATTTCATTTGGTATTAGAGTTGGTTGGTTATGCATTAGGACCTAGCGTTTTGTACATTCCTTCCTCTACTCACAGAGTTGGTTGGTTATGCATTAGGACCTAGCGTTTTGTACATTCCTTCCTCTACTCACAGGAATTTCATCTGGTATCAGAGAACTGCATTAGCAATTTTTTCTAAGACGCTCAGTCTCTGTAGATTTTTGTATAAGCTTCGATTAAGTCTTATGGACAATGAGTTATCACTCGTCATAAGTAAATTTTGATGTATGCACTTAACTAAGCCCCTTGGGGTATCAACAAAGTCCAAGATGGAAAACCCTAATTGAGTATAAACCACGATTTTTAACAATCAAACCCACTTTTTAGTAGCTATACGAATGGTTTCTTGTTTATGCAACCTTTATATAAAATTTTATGCAACTTGTATATAAATTTTCATTGAATGGGTACATCGTTTTCTGTATATTTTAGTCGAATGAGAATGGTAATGCTTACTTAACCTTACTTAATCCTGTAAGGCCATCCATGGTCGAAGGCTCTATCTGATTGTTGATTGCAGTCTCTTATGGGTTCAGCGTATTTTTTTATTATTTGGGTATAAATCCCCTCTTGGTACTATTGGAACAGTTTAAATGAATCCCTTTTTCTTGCACTGTGCATAGGGGTAAATATTAAATTGTTAGACTATGATAGAGACTAATGCTTTGATGTTAGACTACGAATGGTAGGAGAAAAAAGTTGCATATGTTTGAATTGTTTTTTATTTTGGTAAAATCCCTCTACATTTTAGGATGTTGAGCAATTATGTGAATATCTTTGAATCCTATGTGTTTCTTACATTTAGTAGGTGTGTAAATATCTTTAACTTCTCTGCACTTTGTTTGGGTAGGATCTAGTGATGCTCCACATCTTATTTAAGATGTCTTTCTGAAAATGTTGGTAGAATCAAAATGATCTCTCTGCATTTTGTTTGGGCAAGAGCTAGAAATGCTCTATTAAATATCTCTCTGTGTTTTTGTTTGAGAAAGTGAGCTGGATATGCTATATTGAATCTCTCTCTATGTTTTGATTGAGAAAGCAAGCTGGGAAATGCTCTCATAAATTTATCTCTGTGTTTTTGCTTGAACAAGTTGGAATAAGCTTTTTGTATTGAACGAATTTAATAGAGATACACAATAAATATCTATTTATATTTTGTAGAGCTAGAACACTCTGCAGATATTTTTATGCATAAAATTTTGCTATTGTTGAACTGGTTCTTAGAGAGAACGAGCTGGAAATGTTCTTAGCATCTCTCTCTGCATTTTGTTTGGGTAGGAGTTGGTGATGCTCCACATTTTCTTTTATTTTTTTGAAAACGTTGGTAGAGTTCAAATGTGTTTTTTTAATCTCTGACCAACTACTAATGCTCTTTTAAATCTCTGTGTTTTGGTTGCAAAGAGCTCGAATGGTTTACAGTTATAAATATGGTAATTAGATTTACAATTTATGGAATGCTTTACTGTTAAAAAAATTATGTTAATTAGATTTACAATTCTATTTAAGAGTTAAATGCTTGGAAGTTTAAGTAAAGACTAATGACACCCCATACATTCATCATTAGACTTCAAAAATCATTATCTCATTTTTTATTATATTTTATGAGTTTCTAAGGCCCAAAATGCTTTGGTCTCCATGAATGAAAATTAATGTCATTATTCATTTAGATTAAGATTAAGAGGATGCTTGGCAGTTGGCTAATTGTCCGTATAGATGTATGATGATATGGATTAGCTTCATGGTTATTCCTATACATATTTTCCAGTTCAAATAACCTTAACAGATCTCTCTCCTCTGGAGGATTGTTTTTTTTCCAGGCTATGAGTAAAACCTTGTTTGTTGTTTTCTCCGTGGGTTTTCTTGGACTGGTATTTTTCTTAGCTTGAATACTATCTTGTTTCACTTTAGTTGATGTTTTCCCTCCTCCTTCATAGTAAATTATTTAGATAAGGTTAGCGTAAAGGTATAACAAACATATTCTTACAACCAATCTGAAACCTATTCTTTGGCTAGTTCTCCAAGCATTTTTGGTGTGTGGCCAAATGTTTTCACACATAGTATGGCCAAATGACTTATACGAGTGTGTTTTAATGGCACAATACATCAAAACATCACGTGGTCCTTTATAAAATTTGTCTTTCATCTTAATACTGTATCCAAAACTCAGCCCCGACCTCACATTCACTTCCACAATGAGCACTATGCAGGTACATCCCCTTAAACTTAAGAGCGATACCTTTATTTTTCTTTAAAAGTTTAATATATTATCATTCAATATTGTTATAAAATTACTGACAAGAAGAAAACTTCTAGGATTCTATATGAAAAGAGATTTGAACGACCCAAAACAAGAATTTATTTGGTCTGATTTATGAGGGTAGAAGTCCTAAAGGCTAAAACATTGATCTTCATTCTTTCATAATTTATTCTTTTGATATGAGGTAGAATATGTTTCCTTCAGTCTTTTTTATTAAAAGATCGAGACTATGTTTGGTAATGTTAAATTGTTCTTCTAGGATACATCTTTTCCTTATGTTTTCTTTTTCCACAGTTAGATATTTAAATTTTAATGTAAAATAAGCTTTCAAGCAAAATTATAGCACAGGAAAAACCTGAATATCATCCCATAAAATCTCAAGATCATTATAAATTTATATGTTATTCCATGCAAATACAGTTTTGATTCAAGATCAAATAAACTCAACCTCAATTAATAGCATTTCCAATTAACTGCAATCACTAACTACCATAATTTTTCAATAAGTAACGAGATGTCCAATATATCGGTACCAAACAATGTTGATAATATAACAAACTTTTCAAGAATAATAAAATTTCCAAGAATAATAATCACTAAACTTTCCAAAAATAATAAGCACTAGCTCACTAGCTCACTTTCTAGAATACCTCTTTTCCTTCAGTTTTCTTTTTCCATGGTTAGATATTTAAATTTCAATGTAACATGAGATTTCAAGCAAAACTATGTTACAAAAAAAAACCTGAATATCATCCAATAAAATCTCAAGATCATTATATGTTATTCCATGCAAATACAGTTTTAATTCAAGATCAAAGAAAGTCAACCTCAATTAATAGCATTTCCAATTAGCTGCAATCACTAACCACCATCATTTTTCAATAAGTAACAAGATGTCCAATATAAGATGTCCAATATATCGATACCAAACAATGTTAAATAACATAATCAACTTTTCAAGAATAATAAAATTTCCAAGAATAATAAGCACTAGCTCACTAAACTTTCCTAGAATAATAAGTATTAGCTGCTCACTAGCTCACTTTCTAGAGTACCTCTTTTCCTTCAGTTTTATTTTTCCATTGTTAGATATTTAAATTCCAATGTAATATGAGCTTTCAAACAAAATTATAGCACAGGAAAAACCTGAATATCATCCCATAAAATCTCAATATCATTATATGGTATTCCATGCAAATACAGTTTTGATTCAAGATCAAATAAACTCAACCTCAATTAATAGCATTTCCAATTAGCTGCAATCATTGACTACCATAAAATCTCAATATCATTATATGGTATTCCATGCAAATACAGTTTTGATTCAAGATCAAATAAACTCAACCTCAATTAATAACATTTCCAATTAGCTGTAATCACTGACTACCATAATTTTTCAATAAGTAACAAGATGTCCAATATATCGGTACCAAACAATGTTGATAATATAATAAACTTTTCAAGAATAACAAAATTTCCAAGAATAATAATCACTAACTCACTAAACTTTCCAAGAATAATAAGCACTAGCTCACTTTCTAGAATACCTCTTTTCCTTCAGTTTTCTTTTTCCACTGTTAGATATTTAAATTTCAATGTAACATGAGATTTCAAGCAAAATTATAGCACAAAAAAAAACCTGAATATCATCCCATAAAATCTCAAGATCATTATATGTTATTCCATGCAAATACAATTTTAATTCAAAATCAAAGAAACTCAACATCAATTAATAGCATTTCCAATTAGCTGCAATCACTGATTACCATAATTTTTCAGTAAGTAACAAGATATCCAGTATATCGGTACCAAACAATAATATAATAAGATTTCCAAGAATAATAAGCACCGGTTCACTAAAATTTCCTAGAATAATAAGCACTAGCTCACTAGCTCACTTTTTAGAATACCTCTTTTCCTTCAATTTTATTTTTCCAGATATTAAATTTTAATACATGAACTTTCAAGCAAAATTATAGCACAGAAAAACTTGAATATCATCCCATAAAATCTCAAGATCATTATATGTTATTCCATGTAAATATAATTTTGATTCAAGATCAAATAAACTCATCCTCAATTAATAGCATTTCTAATTAGCTACACTCATTAGCTATCATAATTTTTCAATAAGTAACCAAATGTCCAATATATCGATACCAAACAAAGTTAATAATATAATAAAATTTTTAAAAATAATAAAATTTTCAAGAATAACAAACTTTCCGAGAATAATAAGCATTAGCTCACTGTAGCTATAAGTAAATCATCCACATGATATTGTACATGTTCATTAATAAGTGAATAATCCACATGATATGGTACATGTTCATTATTAGATAATTTATATTCAAAAGAAGTATAGTATAAAGCTAATTTGTATTAAGAGTATGTTTAATACGTAGACAAATGACAGAATATTTGATTAAGAGTATTTTTATTTAAAAGTACCCATGTAAATGTTCTTCATAAAGCGTGTATTTATTTAAATGTTTCCATGTATTTGTTAATTCACAAACATGTACTATTAAAATATCTCTATGTAATTATTCTTTCATAAAATGTGAATTTATTTAAATGTTCCTTTACTTATTTAAATGTTTCCATGCATTTATTCTCACATTAAACGTGTGTTTATTTAAATGTTTTTACTTAGAAAGCTCCATAAATTCATGGTCAAGCATGCCTACAACTAGAGATTTCATTGGGAAGAGAATTTGGTAGTGCATGATACACCACCTATTATAATAATAGATGGGAAAGAAAGAAAAATCATTTTATAATTGAGGATAAGAAAAATTTATGAAGTCAAATTACTAGAATACAATAATTTTCAAACTTTTTAGAAGTATGGGAAAGCGCTTTGTATATGGTTAATTAGAGAAAAATGGGAGTCTAAAATGGGCCTCTTAAGGAAAACAATAAAATAATAAAATAATATGTATGAATTTTGGAGGAAAAGAGAAAAAAACAACTTTTCTCTTTGTATTTTCAACATATCTCTCTGTGGTTTTACTCAAATTTCGAGCGGGAGCACTCGTTGAGTGTGCAATTAAATTTTGCATCTAATGAATACCCACACTGCATACTTTTGATAGAACCTATTGGAGGAGCCTAGTCGACTAGTCGAATAGGTCCTCTATGGTCGGCCCAGAGCCATCGGTCGGTTAGTTGACCGACTAGACAGTTGTAACTGAATAACTGTTTGTAATCAATATAAATAGGTTGTAGAGTCGATAACAGAATATATCTATGCATTGATATTGTACTTTATTTTGGTCCCATTAATACAAGAGCTTGTTGTTGTTGTCCCACTTACTCTCTTGTGTATGATTATATAATGTGTGTGTGTGAATGTGACTCTTTCTTCATATTAATATACTGTACTACTGGTAATCGATGCAATCCCCTAGATTACAACATTGGTTCTGTTGCCGATAGTACACATTTATGAAGAAATGAGCAAGATGCATAAATGATAACAGAAAGATAGATCGGGGGTGGTGGAACAAGAAAGTACCAAACTATATTCAAAATTATGCAAGACTGAACAAGCTGACGCTAGTGCACTCAAGGGAGAAATTGTTTACTGAAGCCCATGAAAATTTTATAGAGACTATTCCCTGTGAGATAAAGAAGTTCCTGATTGTTGTTCATGACCAAATTGGATGTCCAGAATGAAAATTTGTTGATGCAAGATATCTATAACAGAGGAAGAAGAAACTTGTGCGAATGGTTCGAAAAAATATGCGAAGACTTTTGTGAAGAACAAGCCATCGAGGACAAAGTATATGCTGATAAAGTCTAACGTAAGTTTTACACTGATCTCCACGAAGGATTTCTATGCTCAGTACCAAGCTTGCTATACAAAGTTTTGATTGAGAACAACGCTAGACACATAGTCGAACCTCAATCTCCATTAGAAGAGCATGTGACAACGCATTGGGAAAATAAGCAAAAAGAGTGGGAGTGGTTTGTCAATGAACAAAAGTGGGAGTACTTCCTAAATAAATGAATACCATTGCTGACATCCCCTTCGTCAACCAATAAGAGTCGGGTCGACAATGGGGGGGTCACTAAAGATGTGTTCTGAATAAACAAGCATAAGGTTAGTCGATGAGAAAAAATGAAGGCTTCTAAAAAGTCAAGTCCGCTACTATGAAAAAAATGTCCAGTCATCCACAAGCAAACAACATATATACAAAGAATAGAAAGAGAAAAAATATACAGACAACGAGAGTAGTTGAGGGAGATTTCCAGTCTGTTACACAATAATAGAAGTATGAAGAAGTTGGGAGAAATGATCGAGCAGCCAAAAGTCCTACCCGATTCGAGGGAACGTCGACCAGTTGAAGAAGAAGTTGAGGCGCCAACATTGGAAGAGCGATCAAAAGAAATGGTGTTGACCCCCCAGACCTTGTGTGTCAAAATTCTGAATGATTCAAATCCCGTCATTTCTGTACCTATGATAATGATGACTGGGCCGACCATTCAACAAATAGTCGAGCACAACATGGGATTACAACCAGGTGATATTAGTATATGGAATCAACTAGACCAATGTGGACGAATTGCAGATAGATTGATGAACCAACGGCCAAAATGGGGTAACTGGATTACATTCACACCTGAGTTCGGAAGACACTCCTTTAATTTATTTTATTCAGAACACATTGAAGCACCCCCTGCCAGCAACATTATTGATAGAACCATCCAATTCATCGTTGCTCTAACCTGACAAAGACGATTCTGTAGAAGAAATACGTTTGTCGTGCCAGCAGTCACATCCACTAAAATTCACCAGTGGTAATCTAATAGTAAGTACTTTTCACGATCAGTCGATAAGTCCTAAAACTCATAAAAGTAGCAATATGGTTGTGTATCTTCCAGTAAATACTCTTATATTTGAAGGGGGTGGTGATCCTAAAAAGCATTGGTTTGTATGTGAATCCTTGGGGCAAGCTAACCTCATTGACGATGAAAATCAGCAAATTGCACAATTTGCAGGTAGGCTCAGAAATCGTGCGCTCACGTGGTATATGAACTTTTTGGAAGAAGGTCCAAAAACAAAGAAGTAGATAAAAGATGCCTTTCTAGACCACTTCAAGGTCGATGATTCAAAGCATTTGGTAGGCCACCACATGAAGTAAATTAAACAAAGAGTGGGAGAATCAGTCTGAGAATATGATAGAAGATTTAAAGATCTCCTAAGTCAAATGCCCACCAAGATATACCCTATTGTAGTAATTCAAGTTGTTGTCAACGGTCTAGCCAAAAGAATCAGAACTCCATTGCTGATGCACGGCTACACAGATTATGAATACGCCCTGAATAAATCATTAAGAATCGAATCAAACTCAAACCATTCGATTCATACCATCGACAGAGAACTTCAAGATAGAATCGAGAGGATGGAGAAATCGATGCAACATTTGACTCTACGAAATAATGACATGTGATGCACTAAATACTCTGAAGGACACACTAAATACGTTTTCCCACATGATGATAGGATAATTTACCGCAATAACTACAACGTTCATCAAAGTGACATGAGAATACCTGAAGAAAGACCGACTACATTCCGAGAATAAAGAAATCCAGAGAATTTCCAGTTGGTTCAGACAACTTACTTCTGCGACATATGCGAAATATTTGAGCCACATTCGACTACAGATTGTCCATATAGTACTGACAATGTCACTACTAAAGTGGTGTGGAATATCTCGAACGACACAACATACAACTGTTGAATCTATAAAGAATTTAAAGACCAAATTGAATCACCACACAGTCTACGAGACGCAGAAAATTGATCAAAGAGGATGGGACAATCACAACAACGACTACCGCAACAATGGTAACAACTGACGAGGAGGATACAATGGTCGAGGAAAAAACTATAATAATCGGGGATATCGACCACCAAGTCGAAGTCGACCGTGCTACTATGTATGTTTCAATGAAGATCATTTGAGTCTGGATTGTTCATGGAAGGACAAGAATAACTTAAAATTTTGTACAAAGTGTGGAGTCGGGGAGCACAATATCAAAGAGTGCCCCATCATGTTAGACGCCCTCAATAAAAGAAAAATTGTTAACATTTTGTCTTTTTTTTCCAAGAATGAAACTTGCAGTACTAAGAATTTGCATATAATCACTAGACAAGGCACAAAAACTGGAGGGGATAACCCTCATTTCACACGACTACAAAATAAGAAAGAAGAATATCATAATCCACTGAAGCAAAAAGAAATATTTAAAAATGCGTCAGAAATATTTTCACAAATTGCATCTGAAGAAAGTAAGGAAGAAAATAAGAATAAAACACTTAATGAATTACTGCATCTTTTAATGAAAGAATCCGTAGCCCGGTTGATTAACTTAATGCATCTCATCAAACATAGTGCTCAAAATCAAAAGATCATTAAACTGTTGTGTAGTCTAAACCATAAAGAAAAAAATGATCCGGACCCCCTTGTTGATCTAGAAGTCAACGAATTTCGCATTACACAAGTCGTCCTTGACTTTGGATCGCTGGAAAATATAATGAACATATCAACATGGGAAAGTATTAGTCAGCCACGACTTGAAGAATCAGGGATCTATCTCAAATTAGCCGACCAAGGACTAATTGAACCTATTGGCGTGTGGCGGAATCTAAAAACATCAATCATGGGTATTAACACACATATCGACTTTGAAATTATTGACCCACAAGAAGGGGATAAATATTTTTCAGCACTAGTCGGATGATCTTGGGGATGAAAAATGAAAGCATCCATCTCATTGGAAAAATAAAGGATTAAACTCAAAGGAGACGGAAAGAAAGTAATTATGCCTATCAATCCATCCCAAGGAAAACCCTGGGTTGAACCTAATGATCACAATGAAGACATCCATCATCTATATCACACAGTCCAAAAAAAATGAAGATTCAGTCGAACCCAATAATTGTGGTGAAATACAATTGGGGATTCCTTTGTCTATCAAGTACAATTCCGACTCAGAGCTGTATGATTGGAAAATTGAAAATTATGAAGCACAAGCTCGTGATTGTTGGTATGTTGAAGTTATTCCCATAAAAAGAACACAACAATGTTTCACTATATCAGTCACCCCAAAAATATTCAAGAAGAAAATAAGAGAATATCTTATTATCATTCCATCAAAGAATGAACCGCCGAGTATTCTACCTCTCTGATACGAAGAATAAGAATATCTGACTGTTCACATTGAGGTAGTATCTAAAAATATCGGTGATCAAGCCCGTTTGCAGACTCTAGTCGAAACATTTACTAGACAAGCAACAAGACAGTGGGCTACACGTCAATATCACCTTTAGACTTGGATTATTGTGTCTACAAAATTTATTGAATGGTTTGGAGGAACAAAGTTGACTACACAAGTTATGAAAGGTCAAGATCCAATCTGCCATATCAAGAAACATGATCCAACAAAATCAAGAATATGCGTAGACTTCAGAGGACTGTATAAAGGGACGTTCACCAACCATCTAGCACGGGTTGAAACAGGGGAATATCCCGATGGAATTGACGACGAGTTACCGACGCCCATTTATCTCGAGTCGAAGTCATACCGACCGAAATGAAGGATATAGCATTATTTATTGAGCAAGGTAAAGCTCTAAAAGGAATACCAGAAAAGAAAAGAAAGGCACTTGTAATGAAGGTTTCCCTATATACTTTAATGAATGGATTTTTGTATAATATTGGACCTGACGAAATGCTAGGACGATGTGTATGGGAACATAAACTCCAAGATACCATTAACAAAGCTCATATTGGACCCGTAAAATTAAAATGTTATAAAAGCATAGCATGGGCACGACACTGAATGAATGGTCGCATCATTGTTCGGTCGAACGTCATGCCCCAGGTTTGTAAATTAGTTATTCTTCTAACCAAGCTTAATTACATTAGTCAATATGAAGGTAGTTATCAAAAAACTAACTTGCATTCAAAGAAATTTTTTTATAAAAAGGATCTCAATCCTGGATGGTTGGAAGAAATTAAGCGCATCATAATGATGGTAGACTGGAATAGGAGCATGAGACAAGTCAAAGCTGGAGGATGGAACACAAACATACATCTACAACCGACCGACGAATGGAAGGCCCACAGCATCGACCGAAAAAACATTCAAGAACAAGTCGACCAACTCATAATAGACATTGGCATGACCGATCTCGATGGAGGTCGCATGAAGAAAGTATACCAAAGCATGACCAGAAAGGCTCATTGCACGTGCCAAGAAGTTTTCTAGCATAAAATCCGCATTTAATGCATTCACATACCTGACTTCATTGCA
This sequence comes from Larix kaempferi, assembly GCA_027924585.1. NCBI lineage: Eukaryota > Viridiplantae > Streptophyta > Pinopsida > Pinales > Pinaceae > Larix > Larix kaempferi. Next base: position 4,748,967 of record BSBM01000493.1, on the reverse strand, counting down.
CAACAGATGCTCAAGCTATAAATACGGACCTTGAATAGGATTGGGAATACTTTTTCAAATAAATCGAGCAAGTTCATCTAGCACCAATTCCATCCATACTTACCAATCCGGCCTCTCTACTTGAGACTGTGCATATAATGGGCCCAAAGAGAACAATTGATACAATAATATCAATGAATCTCACCGAGAAAGATATACCTGAAGTAGAGGACAGTTCGAAATCACCCCTGAAATCTCTCCTGCTTAGAATCCACAAAGCAAGAAAAAAAGAACATTAATGGAGCCGCTATTGGAAATAACTACATAACTGGGGTATACAAAATGATAAATGGACTTAAGCCGCTAATAAATTGTGTGTCGCAAAAATTCGACACTATTTGCAAGCTCTATTATTGGACCATTTCAATGGGTTGAAAGAATTAATTGCACATTTTAAATTCAGTTGGTACCATAATGGAAAGCTATGGCTGGACCACCCTGTTGATATCAACGTTGAGCTAATTAGAAGTGTCATGGGGCTTTCGACCACAAGAGCTGATGTGACGATCCGGGTCAACCCAAAACTTGTTGAAGAATTCACAGGGATGCTGCAAGGGAAGAACTCCAAAGGACCGATGATTAACAAAATTCAATATAACAACTATAAGTTTTCCTCTATCATTATTTCAATTTGTCTAACCAGTACAGGTCGACTGTCTAAAATCCAACTGGATATGTTGGAAGCTGTCAAATCAGTCGCAACAAAAGAAAAAATATTTAATTGGGCGAATTATTTAATAGGGATAGTCCGTTCGACCTGCTAAAAGTGTCAAGAGACTAGGTTGATGATTCGATACCCTTAGTTTTTAATATGGTTGGCGATGTACCAAATAAAACCCATAGGTGATACTTCTTTTACGACCAACTATCCACAAGCTATGCACAGGTTTTGGGTCTTTCGGCCTCGCAGATGCAAAAAGGGTCCTGCAATGGCCAAAATGCAGCTTGAAAACTGGTTTCAAGTCCTTAAAACAATATGCTCTAGGTGGTGAGTCCCCCAGCAAGTTCGTCAGAGCTTATCACCAACTGTCCACATTCAGCTGGAGCTCGACTGCACTAAAGTCTGGTATATGCAAGGTGCCGCAGGGAATGCCTTTGAATTAGACTATTATCCATCCATCCAAGATATTTTCTTAAATATTAGTGCTCAGTCGAATATTATGCACTTAATTCCTGAGTCATCATGGAAGGTACCAGATCATCTACAAGAACCCCTCACCAATGGATAAAAATATTAATTTTACGAGGCTAAGCTGTATCTCCAAATGTTTGGGTCTCCAGAGGAATAAGAAAACCCTCTGGCTATCATTCCTTTACCCAAGCAGAGCAAGCAAACAAAACAGGCGAGACAAATGGAAATATACAAACCGTTGGGAGAAACTACCGAAGATGATATACTCGACGAGCAACAGTCTGAGCCCGATGTCAATAGAGAACAACTTGATATTGTAGCATAAAGCATGTTCAATAAGCAACAATTATTCAAATCAAAAGGATCATCCAAACGGAAAATGATACTGAATTCCCCAACTGAAGATGATCTTGAGGAAATCCATGCAGAGGCTAAGCAAATCATTAGAGACGCAGTTGCATGCCACATCACAATCGATGAGGAGATCATCCAAGTCATTTCCATTCGAGTTGTTACAATACAGGTAAAGCCGACCCTAGTGAAGAAGCCAAAAATTCATATGCAAACACAAGTTGAAGACACTGTTCACGTCCCCGACAACTCACCTCCCCTATCTCTGACTATTATTGAGGAAGTTGCCCCGTCGCGACCCAACTATATGCAAGAACTTGATTTCAAAAAAATTGATTCCAAATTACCCACTTTATTTCCTAATTTGAAATCCATTGTTACCACATGGACTACTCAAGAGTCTATTGAACTTCCAAACATCCCCGTATTCCCTCCACTTGGAGTGGTCCTGTCTGAACAATCCATGGCCCCACCTCTGTATCCTCCGCCACTCCCCACTTATACCACTCGATATGAATGAATAGACATCCCACAGCCACCTCAGTCATCTTTTACCCATGATTCATCGATAGAACAAATTACGCAGGAAAATTTAAGTGATATTCTTGATTCGTTTATTCCTACACCGATTGTTCCTAGTTAGTCGACAGACCCTAAATCGACCATTCCACCTGATTCGAGTCCACTCCCAGAATCAACCGCTCATACAGAGTTGAGCGTCCCTCCTTAATTGACCATTCCGCCACAATCAACCAGTCTCCAAGAGTTGAATTTCCATCCTGATTCGACCACTTCACTCCAGTCGCCTGTTCAACTAGGATCAACTATACCACCATCATCTTATATACCGGGAACCCCTAGTACATTAGGAGGTTAAAAGAAGATTGGCTAGGTCGACAAGAGCATCTTATGCCTAGTATAGACTTGAGGTGGTGTTGGAAATTCCACCATTCTCCATGTATCTATGATTCATAAATACAAGGTGGAAATACCTATCAATTTTTCTTTCTTGGGTGTTTTCAGTTAGAGCTAATATCGGGCTAGCGAGTTCCTAGCTATCATCATGTGAGAATTACTAAGGTGTTTGGTGATATTATGTTACTACTTTTTATTATGCTATATATAATTAAGTTTTACTTTCCACCTTACCTTGCAACTCGTTACATACACACACACACACTCGGCATTGATTACCATACTAATGTACACTAATGTAATTATCTTGAAACAAATGTACCTATTATCTTAAATTGTAAAGTAAACAATATAGCAATTAGCATAAATGAATCATATATGGGTTCTTAACTATAGAATACATTCAACAATCATCTCTTAAAAACAAATAACTTCCACGAATGCAACATTAATCATCAAACAAGATGTAGATTCAAGGAAGGAAGTATAAGGGACAAGGTTTAAGAACTAACTTTAGCTTGGGGGTCATTTTGGGTGTAGAAGTAATCATGGTACTGAAGCATAGGAGACAACCACAAGCCACTTCAGAGATTGGAAACCCAAGTGTTTAGGATATTTTGCAATCCCTCAGGGAGATTACTTCCGTAAGTAAATATTGGATGACCAATCAAGGCCAAGCTCAAAATGCAAGTCATAGTGAGGGACAAGAACGCAAGTTAGATTGAAAGCAAAATCTCCCACATATAACACTAATGTGAAAAGAGCTTCCCTAGACATTATGAAAGAAATTCAAAAATCCAAACTAACATAATTCAAAAAGAGAGAATAAGGTAGAAAAGCAGAGGCTTGGTTGCTTGGTGTAAAGAGAGCACTCAGTTACAAATCCTATACCACCATCGAGAAAGCACAGTTAGCAATGATTCTACTCAAGATGATGCATATTACCCCTATGTAGGTAACTTGGGATTTATTTGAGGAAACCTTCAAAATCAGGTACTTTCCGGAAGAGTATAGACATCAACATATTGTTGCATTCCATGCAGTCAGCAAGAGGGGTAGATCTGTGGAATCCTATGAGGAATAATTTATTTCACTAGTCCATCATGTAGATTACATCTCAGAGTCTAATAAAAGGCAAGCAGAAAGGTTCCTTCACGGGTTGGATGTAGAAATTTGAGCCGAGTTGGTAATGTACAAACCAACTACCATGGCAGAAACAACAAGGAGGATTAGTATGGTCAAACAATCATCAAGGAGGAGCTATGTTCCTTTAAAGGGACCTTTGCGAGAAGGGGCTAGTATAATTGGTGGACAAAGGTATGGATTCTAAGGAAGGAAAGATGGAGTAGCAAGGGTTTTTGCGGTGGCATCTAGTGCACCACCCACAATATTGAGGAATCAACTTCACAATCATGGAAGAGGTAGAGGAAAAAATCATAATGGGACAAGTCACAGATTGGAAGCTGTTCAAAACAAAATAGAATGTTGGAATTGCAAAGGCCCCCACTACTGAAGAGCCTTCCTAGAGTATCAGGTCAATCCCCATAAGTGTGAAGGAAAGGATAAATAGGAACAAGGTCAGGGAAGGCATCGGATCCATGCATCTGTGATCAACCTCCAAGTCGAGCATCAAGCTACTGTGGTGGAATATTTTGGTATGATTAAAAATATTCCCCTTTCCATTTTAATTGACCCTTGTGCAATGGATATCTTCATCTCTCCTTTTGCATTATCTATATGTGGGTTGGAATACCAAGACCAACATGATTTCAATCAAGTAGAAATGGCTTCTTGAGTTAAGCAACCAGTAGGATCCTTGGTTAATAATTGTATTGTTGAAGTAGGAGGTTGTATAACTAGGATGAAGCTGTATAACACAACTCTAGGATATTATGACATCATTGTAGGCATAGACTGGCTTGAATCCCATCAAGCCTTGGTAGATTTATAATAGAAGAAGGTTTATTTCCAAGATTATCTGGGGAAGCCTATAGTGATTTAGGGGATCAAGAGAGAAGTTTATTTACACTTCATATTAGTTAATAAGGTTAAGATATGTATGCGAAGAGGGTGCAAAATATATGTTGTGGAATCAATCAAGTAAATTAATAGCCCTTCATCATACCTACATCCAATATTAACTGAGTTTAAGGATGTGTTTCTTAGGGAATTTCTAGGCATGTTGTTGGTTTGAGAATTTGATTTATCCATTCACTTGAAAAAAAAGACAAGATAGATATAAAAAATGACCTACTATATGTGAAAATCAAATTCACAAGTAGATCTTCAAAGCAAACAATTACTCTCACAAATTGCCTTGCAAAAACTAGTCAAAGAACACATAAAACAGTCATGAATTTTATTCAAATAGTAAAACTCTATTGAATAAGTATACATAAGCCAAAATTGGGCAATTTAATGGATGTACAAATATATAATTACATCGTATATTTGAAATCCAAAGAAGGCATTCGAAATCCTCACAAAAGTAGGCTTACTAAAAAGATGAAAAATCCCTTTAGGTGTAAAAATCACTTTCCAAATCACCTTGAAGGCTCACGAATTGGCATGAACTGAATTGGAAGGTGATGTATGATGGAAAAGAAACCTAATCATATCTTTTAAAGAGAGAAAAAATTATGAAGGGCGAGTTGTCCAAAGAGATGTTTCCTAGTCAACTAGCTTTTGACTTTTCACCAAATTTAAGCAATAAAAAGCAGTGAGCACTTCTATTCCAAGATTGGTAAGAAATATGATAAAATATCAGGAAATCTTATCCAGAATATCCTCAATTTATACCTAGTGACTCAGGATGGCATGTGGTCCACTAAAAGACAAAAATATGGCCAACCACCTAGTCAACACCTAGGAAATTAATCAAAATGACTAATATAATGTATCCTATGTATCGAATGGGTATGAATGGGTTTTTAATATTTTAAAACCCCCCTTAAGTCTGAATTTATGTGTAATATCAGAAGTATAGGGCCCAACAACTTGGCATGGTCACCCTTTTTACATACTTCTTTGTCCACAAAACAAGGAAAGAAGGAAAACCTCATGGGAAAAAACCTCCCCTCAAAACATGGACATGAACAAAATTGAAAATTTTGCTTTTAAATATTTATTCACTTGTTCACCACATGTTCACCCATACCAAGTAGTGATCTAATATGGCTGAAAATATTCTCTGAAAAAACTTTGGTGATGTTTTCAACTTGCTCAGAAGACGGGAAAAACTACAGATCAATGGTGTGGTCATGCACTAGATTTCTGATGTAGTGCATATGAATCTCTATATGCTTGGTTCTTTTACTATGTAATGGATAAGTTGAGATCCTTATATCACTTTGATTCTCACAAAATATGACTATGGGAGTGCTAAAGGAAATCCCAAACTCTAAAAGTATACCATGCAACCACACACTCTGAGTTGCAACATTCATTGTTCCTCTGTACTTGGCCTCTACTGAAGAGAATGCAATGGAACTTTGCCTTTTTATTGAAAATAAAATAGGACATCCTCCCATAATTAAAACAAATATGGATTTGGACTTCCTATATAGGCTATCACCATCCCAATCTGAATCAGAAAAACCAAGAAGATCTAGGCTAGAATCCTCAACATAGTGAATCCCATGAGACTTGGTTCCTTACACATAATGCAAGATTATTTTTTCATCCCTCCAATGAATATCATGCAGATTCTCCATGTATCTTGATTCCACACTCACAACATAATAAATATCAGGTTGAGTATGAGTCAAGTACAACAAGCTACCAACTAGCTTCTTATACAAGGTGATGTTCACCAACGGTGTAGAATCTGCATCTTCAAGTCTAACTCTTGAAAGGAAGGGAGTCTTTGTAGGCTTGAATTAATCATCTTGAACTTATTTAGCAGTTTTTATGCATATTTTGACTGATATACTTTAATTCCTGAATTGGACTAAGTGATCTCAAGCCCCAAGAATTGTCTAAGTATTCCCAAGTCAGTCATGGAAAAAGCTTGATGCAAATCAGTCTTCAATGGAGCTTCCTGTGATCAGTAGTTCATCAACATATAACACAATAATAAAAATTAAGCCATCGATTAGCTTCATGTACAAATTCGTATCATATTTTCATCTACTAAAAGATTGTGGCAGGAGAAAACTATCCATCTTGGCATACCAAGCTCTAAGAGCTTGCTTAAGCCCATATAAAGACTTCTTCAACCTACACACAAGGTTAGGATCATAAATATAACCCTATAGATTATGCATATATATCCCCTCTTCAATATATCCGTGGAGGAAATCACTCTTGGCATCCATGTGATGCACTTCCCAACGCTTGGATGCAGCAATTGCCAGAACTAGTCTTATCGAATCCATCTTTGAAACCGGTGCAAAGGTATCATTGTATTAAAGGCCTTGGACTTGGGATAATCCCTTATCCACTAGAATTTCCTTTTACTTCACTATTGTACCTTCAGCATCAAACTTGGTTCTGAAGATCCACTTACACTTTACCAATTTTCTACCTAGTGGAAGCTTGACTAGCTCCCAGGTTCCATTCTTTTGAAGAGAATGAAAATCCTTATCCATGGAATCCTTCCATATTGGTTCATGTGAGGCTTCTTCATATTATTTATGATCAGAGTCAACCATCAAAAAATAATTCTCAAAGAGAAAAGGATATTTCACGGAAAGAGCATTCTCAAACTAAGATTTAGTCCTCCTAGGATCATGAGGAACCCCCACTAGTTCTCCAACTACTTGAAGTGTCTTAGAATCCCAATTAAGAATTTTATGGGAGTTTGGATATACAATAATATGGTATTCATCATCAGAAATATCATAATCAAAACTTTCATGAGAAGCTCCGCTTACTTTAACAGGTGGTGGTTCAGAGGATTCTCCAATTTCAACTGCCTGCAAGGGTTCTTCTTCGAATTGAACACTCCTTTAAATGAGATATTTTTTCGTGGTCATGTTCAGAAACTTGTAACTCTTGGAGTCTTATAAATAGCCAACAATGATGCATGGTTGGATTTGGGGCTGTGAATCCCTCCTCTTCTTAGGTGGAATTCTAGCCCAAGCCTTGAAGCCAAAAAACATGAAATGAGACACATCAGGTTTGTTCCCACTTCAAAAGGAGTGAATCCTTTCAAGTCTTTATGAGGAACCCTATTCTAAATATAGGTTGCACAGTTGATATTTTCATCCCAATTTATTCGATACAAATACTTAAACTCGAGAATGAATGTAGCCATCTCTATGGGAGATCTATTATTCCTCTCAGCAACACCATTCTGCTGAGGTGTGTATGGAACAATGTGCTGCATCTAAATGCTAGCAGTGGCACATAGTTGTTGAAAATAATATTTGATGTAATCCCCACAATTATCATATCTTAGGAATTTGATCTTCCTACCATACTAGCTCTCAACCAAGGATTTAAAAATCTTGAAACAACTGAAAACTTCAGACTTTAATTGAAGGAAAAAGACCCAACAGAATCTGGAATAGTCATCTATGAAGGTTAGGACATATTTTTCACTATTCAAAGACACATGGGGAAATGGACCTGATATATCACTGTGAATGATCTCAAGGTGTGCAGAGGTTTTCTCAAACTTGGCTCTCTCAAACTTATGCTCAAGGTGGTTTCCTAGGATGCAACCTTCACAGACTCCTTTAGAAAACTTGATATTGGGAAGCCCTATGACTATATTCTTCTCATGCAATTGAGAAAGGTATTTGAAATTAAGGTAACCAAATATCTCACGGCATAGTTTGCTTGCTTCATTGGCATGAGTGAGGAGAGCAGAAGGTGATGATAAAGACACAAAGTGAGAAAACTTGTAAACTTTAGAGCTATGATCAGCAATACCTTATATGGAAACAACTCTACCTGTGGAAATATCATAAATTTACACATCATTAGGTGTGAAGAAAACCTTTTTGGGAGACCCATTGTGAGTCATCTGATAAACTAAAAAGAGGTTAGCAGCAAGTCTTGGGACATAAAACACATTACTGAAAGAACCATGATCTAGATCAATATTGCCTTTACCTTTGCAAGTAGTTTCAGAGTCATCACCCAACACAATTGTTGGACCACCAGAAGAATCAAGAGAGGAAAGAAACTCTGTTATGGAAACCATATGCCTTGAAGCTTATGAATATATGATGAAAGAGGAGGATTTGGATGTGATTTCCATCAAAGCATGTACTCTCTCCTTGTCTTCAAAATTGGAACATCCTTCCTTTTTTCTTGAGCCATCTGGAAGAGGGATGTTGTTTTTCTCAAGGATTTGATCCATTTGATCAATGGTCTTATTTATGTAGGAAATCTCAAGATGGAAGCCCCTATTTCAGTATGCGCACTTGGACTTCTCTTTCTTCTTTTGTGGATTCTTCTTGGATTTTGAGGAATCCTCTTGATATTTTTTCTTGTCTTTCTTCTGATCTGGTGGCTTTTGGGGGTTGGCATTCTTCTTGATTTTTGAATTCTTTGAATATCTGACATCCAAAGAATGGTATTTTGATGGATTTTTTTATTTTTCCCATCAAGACCAACTTGTCTTTCTCCTGAGTGAGTGATTCAATGAATTATGCTAGTGAAGGCATCTTCCAATTTTGAACAGTGAGTTTGGTAGCATGGAAGGTTGAAACAAAGACTAAGTAATTAGGGCCCAATTTTGAAAGAATGGCCAAGATAAATAGCTCATAATTCTTATCAATTCCACACCGCTTCAATTGAATAACAAGAGGTTTAAACTTGGAGAAAAATTCTTGGAGGGTCTTGAAATTGCTTGGACTCAGTGAAACTAGTTCATTCTCCAGTTGGTGGCCACTCAATTCATCAGTCTTTCCAAATAACGTTTGGAGCTTGAACCAAACCTCATTAGGAGTGGTAATACCATCTAGATGGAAAATAAGATCCCTGGATGTTCTTAGACACAAGAAACCCTAAGCCTCATCTCTTCTATTATGCCACTTTGCCTTCTCTATGAGTGCAGTAGGCTTAGTTTCAGTACCCATAGTCACCCTGTAGAGGCCTTTACTCCTCAAAAAAATATCCATTTGCACCTTCCAATCAAATTAATTGAATGGAGTGAGAATTATTTATTGTGACTGGTCCATGGCTTCTCTGAATTGCGCCCCTATGATGTTTGGTTGCACCCTTGAGATGCAGAATTGCACCCTCTGGGAGACTGAATTGCGCCCTCTAAGATATTGGTTCGATAATGAAGTAAAAAATAAGGAGAATAATACTGCTGGTATGGTCTTATACCATGTGAAAATCAAATTCACAGGTATATCTTCAAAGCAAACAATTACTCTCACAAATTTCCTTGCAAAAACTAGTCAAACAACACATAAAACAGTCATGAATTTGATGCAAATAGTAAAACTCTATTGAATAAGTCTACATCATTCAAAATTGGTAAATGTAATGGTTTTCCAAATAGTTAATTACATCATATATTTAATCTCCCTCCAAATAAGGAATTCAAAATCCTCACAAAAGCAAGCTTACTAAAAAGATGAAAAACCCCCCTAGGTGTAAAAATCACTTTCCAAATCACCTTGAAGGCTCACGAATTGGAATGAACTGAATTGGAAGGTGATTTATGATGGAAAATAAACCTAATAATATCTTTTAGCGAGATATAAAATCATGGAGTGCCATTTGGACAAAAATATGTTGTTTCCTAGTCAATTAGCTTTTGACTTTTCACCAAAAGCAGTAAAAAGAAGTGAGGGTGCCTTCTATTCCAGGATTGGTAAGAAATCTAATAGAATATCAGGAAATATTATCCAGAATCTCCTCAAGTGAACCCTAGTGACTCACGATGGCATGTGTTCCATTAAAAGACAAAAGTATGGCTAACTACCTAGTCAACACCTAGGAAATTAATCAAAATGACTAATATAATGTATCCAAGGTATGGAATGGTTATGAATGGGTTTTTAATATTTCAACACTGTATGACCATCGCATAAATTAATGATTTGAGTGTGCAACTCACCAAGATTATTAACTTGGGACTCATAATTCCTAGTGTGTCATCTTGGGGAGAACCAATGATCTTCGTGAAAAAGAAAGATGGGTCCCTTAGGATCTGCATTGATTATTGGGATCTGAATAAAGAAACTATTAGAAATAGGTATCATATGCATCCCATTGATAACTTGTTTTATCAACTAAAGGGTGTTGTTGTATCCTCCAAGATCGAACTAAAATCGGGGTACCATCAGTTGAGAATTAAGGAAAAAGATATACCAAAAACTTCCTTTAGGATAAGGTTCGGCCATTATGAATTTGTTGTGGTACCATTTGGTCTAACAAATGCTCCTTCCACATTAATGAATTTAATGAACAGTGCATTCCGAAAATACTTAATCCGCTATGTTCAAGTATTTTTGGATGATATCCTCATTTACTCATAGAGTGAGAGGGAGCATCAAGAACACCTAAGATTGGTACTTCGTTGTCTTAGGGAACATAAATTATTTGTGAACTTGTCTAAGTGTTCCTCCTTCCAAAAATAAATTCAATATCTTGGTCATATAATTAGTGGGTAAGGTATAGTTGTTGATCCTAGTAAGGTTGAGGCCATAATGAATTGGCTAGCTCCCAAGAATGATAACGAAATATGTATCTTTATGGGGTTGGATGGGTACTATAAAAGGTTTATAGGAAGTTTCTCCCATATCACCTACCCTATTACCTATCTCTAGAAGAAGGGAGTTAAATTTGAATGGACAAGGGAGTGTGAGGAAGCATTTATAGAACTAAAAAAATGGTTAACAAGTGCTCCGATATTGAGGGTGCTCGACATGGACAGGGATATTTGTGTCTATACGAATGCTTCTAAACAAGGCTTGGGGGTATTTCTAACGCAAGACAAAGGAGTTATAACTTAGGATTCACGTAATATCAAGAGCCATTAAATAAACTATACCACCCATGATTTGGAATTGTAAGCAACTGTTATGGCCCTAAATTTATGGAGACATTATCTCATGGGACACAAGTTTGTGTTAAAAACAAACCATAGGAGTCTTGAAAATATCTTTACCCAAAAGGACCACAACTCCCACCAGTGAAGTTGGAGTGATTTTCTTAGCGAGTATGATTTTCAGGTAACTTATATCAAGAGAAAGGAGAATAGAGTGGTAGATGCTTTAAGCAAAAGACCCAATATTCACTCGGTGATATCCTTAAAATATGACTTGAGGGATAAAAACTTAATTCATCTTTCTGAATATGGCTAGTTCCAACAAGTGAAGTCTCATTTTCAAGAAGGAGGGACCATAAGATCTAATTTTGAAGGATACACCTTGGAAGGAGATGGACTTATAAGGTCAACGGGGTAGATTTACGTCCCTGAAAATGGTGGTATTAGGAGGTTAGTATTAGAAGAATCCCATAGATTCCCTTACTCAACACACCTGAGGGTTAAGAAAATGCATGTTGATCTTAAAAAGGTTTTCTTCTGGGCAAGGATGAAAAGAGATATTTGTTGGAATATTCTCCCCATCATTTTTATATTTTGCATGCTTGCATGCAAATATGCATGTTGCATGCATTTGCATGCATCTAGTCATCATCATGGTGGTCTCCCCAGCACCTAGAGCTTGCCTCTAGCTCTTCTTTGCATGCATGCAAAACTGCATGTTGCATGCATTTGCATGCCACTGCATGCATCCAGTCATCATCATGGTGGACCTCCCAGCTCCTAGAGCTTGGTTCTAGCTCTTCACGGCCTATCTACATCCCCTAGGGGGCCTCCCACCTACCAAATGCACCCTTCTCCATGACAAGTGCACCCTTCTCACCTACCACAGCCAGTTAGGCACCTTTGCTCACCTACCACTCAATTCACTTCAGTTAGTTGCTTGTCTTTCCTTGATTTAAGGATAGATTGACTCCTAACTGATTGTATCACTCCGATGGACCTTCAGTGAGACTAGACTGCACATTCTAACTTCAATTAGCTCCTCATGCGACCTCCACTAAGTCTCCTTCATTTATTTAGTGCCTACATGTGCCAGTTACACCTACCACACTCAGTTAGACTCAGTTAGCCACACTTGAGTAACTATTACCATTGATGACTGATACATTGATTGGATGATGACTCCACTATTATCCAAGCCAAACTCTGAGTTAGGAATTCGAATGCCCTACTGGCCTATTCGAATCCTATATTATGTAGCTTACTATTCAATTGTATTCATTCACTTACATTCTTATTCATTGTATAATATTAAGATATTGTTCTATTCTACTGTGCTTATGAGTGACCATTGAGTGTCTCCTTCTCTTCTTCTTTGCAACATATTTGTGAGTTTGATTATGAGTTGCTACAGCTTCTGGATCCCTTGCATATTCCTACATGGTATCAGAGCGGGAAGCAGCTATTCAAATTACAGCAGTTGAAGCAGCAGCGGTTGCAGCATTTCTTTGAGCAGCTATCTTTCACTTGTGCACCAGAAGCCTCTGAGTTTCCATAGCAAATCCTGGTGCTATTTCTTGGTTTCATTCGAGAAATCCAGTGAGGTCTAGCTAGGTGTGAAGGACTTAGTCCATGTGCCAGGTGTCCTTAAGGTAGTGTTCAGTCGAAGTGTAGCATTCTCCATCAGCACATCTTTTATTGTTTTGCAGGTTTATTCACCCATTCGGAATCTTCTTCAACTTTCGACTTTCTCTGTTCAGATGGATCTAAAGCTTACATATTCCAACTATGTTGAGTGGAAATCCAAGATGGCTCTCTTCATGAGATCCAAGAGCTTCTCCAGATTACTCAACGGAATGATGGTAGAACCAACCAGTGCAGTTGAAAATTCCAAGTACTTGAATCGGCTTGATGAAGCAATTGGTCTCCTCCTTCTCTCAATTTCTGATGAAATACACTTTCATGTCATCGATCTTACATCTCCGAAAGAGGTGTGGGACAAGCTCAAATCTCTCTTTGGGTCAAAAGATGATATGGTAGCACACAAATTGGAGAATGAGCTCATATGTTTGAGTCCTAGCAGCTTTGATTCTATCAATGCCTTTCTCACCAAGTTCAAAAGCTTGATATCACAGTTGAAAATATATGAGATAGTGAAGGAAGATAAGTAGCTTATACTTGCCATTCTCTCAAAGTTGGGGGAAAATTTCTCAGTTTTTGTCTCTACTTTCTAGTCAGCTAGGTTGTCCATTCCAAGATGGAAGCTTCCCTCATTTGATGATTTCAAACAATCTCTTACCCAAGAGGAAGAGAATTTGATTTCAATGGGAATGATCATACCCAAATTGGATTCAGCCCTTACAGTTGTAGAGAGAGAAAATGATATAGGGAAGCTAGAGATTCCTAGTGATACAAGGCCTACACACCAGTCAGCTAGAGTTTCGTACTCTAAGAAGGCCAAACATTCTCAAAAGGGAAATACAGAGTGCACATACTAACATAGAGGGCCTCTCCTGAGAGTGCTTGCATGCGGAAGACTATAGATTTGATGGAAAATTTACTTGAAGGGAACAACCTTCATGTACTAGCATGTGCAAGGAAGAAAGATTCTAAATCTCCCAGATCCAAAGGAAAGGAAAGATGTAATGCTCTCATAGCATTTGCATCAACTAGTCCTTCTCTTATCATAGATTCAGGAGCATCTTATCATATGGTTTCCTCCAAGGAACTTTCCTCTTGTCTTGAAAGCTTCACTAGTCCTTCCATCATATTGAGCAATGATTCAGAAATCCCTTCTCAAGGTATTGGAAGAATTGATCTTGACTCTGGATATTTTTCCGATGTGCTTTATGTTCCTTCTCTTGCACCCAATATCCTTTCAGTATATCAGATGACTCATACTGGAGAGCCTAAAAGGGTGATCTTTACTCCATATGAAGTCGAGGTACAAAGCATGGTTTCAGGGGAAATTATTGCCAAAGGAGTTGCAAATTATAAGTCCAAACTCTATGAGTTGTCTCACTTCATTCCTCTCTCAAAAGTTATTGATACACCAATAGAGATTGAGAAAAAGAGGAATCTTGAAGAAGTACAAATGCATGAAACAATTCCTGTTACAGAATGGACCTCCTCCTTTGATCTAAATGAAGATCCATCATCATCTAGTTCTTGTTCTTCTATTGATTACAGTTATGATGGCTCCAAGGAGGACTACTCGCATATTCTAGAGCAATTTCATGACATCAACAGTTTTGATTATACTCCTTCTTCAAGAGATGATGAGCATGAGTCAGTTTTACTTGCTCATGAGTATTCAGTTTCATAGTTTGCACATGGTGAGAATGAGTCAGTTTCACTTATTCCAGATTCAGAGGGAATGCTAGACCCAGATCCACAAGAACCTGAAGGTCTAGCAACTAAGGATGATGATGATAGAATTCTAGATCCAGATCCACAAGAACCTAAGGATATAGCAACTGATGATGAAGATGAGCGAATGGGAGATCTAGATCCACAAGAACCTGAAGATCTCTCACCTGATATTCCTCCTCTTCCTAGATGGGCATCTACTACACTCCGATCTGCTGGTGATTTGGTTGGTGATCCACATGATCATAGAAGAACCAGATCAGATTTTCAGCATGGAAGGGATCATCCTTTTCACATTTTCCGATCCATTGCAGATCGATCGATCCTTCTTCGGAAAAGGAGGACACTTGCCTCCTTCAGGGGTAAGTCATGATATGCTACTTTAGCACCTTTAGTCTATTTTGAGGGAGGGATTTCTTCCCACTGGGTTTTCCCTCTTTTCTCACTTAGGTTATTTAGATTGATTGTACGGGGTGACCTTTGGTCTCAGTAACCAGGGCCCTATCTTATTGTTTTACAAGGTGACTTTTGGTCTCAATAACCAGGGCCCTATTCTTCAAATATTTCCTCATAGTATAGCTTGCGGGGGGGTGTTGGAATATTCTCCCCATCATTTTTATATTTTGCATGCTTGCATGCAAATGCATGCATCTAGTCATCATCATGGTGGTCTCCCCAGCACCTAGAGCTTGCTTCTAGCTCTTCTTTACCTGCATGCAAAATTGCATGCTGCATACATTTGCATGCCACTGCATGCATCCAGTCATCATCATGGTGGACCTCCTAGCTCCTAGAGCTTGGTTCTATCTCTTCACAGCCTGTCTACAACCCCCAGGGACCTCCCACCTACCAAATGCGCCCTTCTCCATGACAAGTGCACCCTTTTCACCCACCATAGCTAGTTAGGCGCCTTTTCTCACCTACCACTCAGTTCACTTCAGTTAGTTGCTTGTCTTTCCTTGATTTAAGGCTATATTGACTCCTAACTGATTATATCACTCCGATGGACCTCCAGTGAGACTAGACTGCCCATTCTGACTTCATTTAGCTCCTCCTGTGCCCTCCACTAAGTCTCCTTCATTTAGTTAGTGCCTACATGTTCCAGTTACACCTACCATGCTCAGTTAGACTCAGTTAACCACACTTGACTGACTGTTACCATTAATGATTGATACATTGATTGGATGATGAATCCACTATTATCCAAGCTAGACTCTGAGTTAGGAATTTGAATGCCCTACTAGACTATTCGAATCCTATATTATGCACCTTACTGTTCTATTGTATTCATTCACTTACATTCTTATTCATTGTATAATAATGAGATATTGTTCTATTTTACTGTGTTTATGAGTGATCATTGAGTGTCTCTTTCTCTACTTCTTTGCAACATATTTGTGAGTTTAATTGTGAGTTGTTACAGCTGCCAGATCCCTTGCATATTCCTACAATATTGTGCAATTTTTGGCATGATGTTTGGAATGTCAACTGGTTAAGGCTGAACATCATCACCCTACAGGTCTTCTTCAACCACGTGATATACCATAAACTAAATGGGTGGTTAATTCAATGGATTTTATTGAAGGATTACCCATGATTCCTTTGAGGAATAATTGTATCATCGTAATTGTTAACAAGATAACTAAAAGATATCACTTTATTCCTATTAGGATCACCTTCAATGACCTGGACATTGCTCAAATATTTATTCGAGAGGTATTTCTCTTGCATGGAGTTCCTTGAAAAATTATATTTGATAGAGATGCCCAGTTTATTGGCAGGTTTTGGAAAATTCTTCAAGCATATTTGGGTACCCAACTTAAATTCAACACTTCTTATCATCCTAAAACGAATGGTCAAACCGAGAGAGATAACCAAGTATTATAAGATATGTTGAGGATGTATTTCATGGATCAACAAATCCAGTGGGAAAGGTACCTTCCCTTATTACATTTTGCATACAACAATAGTTACCATAGCTCCATTCATGAAGCTCCATATGAGCCCCTATATGGGATACCATGCAGGACCCCATTGAGTTGGGATCGGTTAGAATATCAAGCTACGTTGGGACTGGAGTGCTCCAATAAATGGAGGAACAAATGTTTATTATTAAACAAATACTTAAGGAAGCTAGAGACCAACAAAAAATTTATGTAGATGGAAAAAGAACAAATAGAAGCTATAAGGAGTGTAGTAAAGTTTTTGTTAGAGTGAGACCCACTAAAATTACATTTTGATTTGGGAAAGGAACTAAACTATCCCCAGATTTGTTGGACCATTCAATATCATTAAAAGGACTATCCACCTATTGCTTACAATCTTGATCTTCCATCCCATCTTAGAAAAATGCATCCTGTATTTCATGTTTCAGTGCTTAGGCATTATGTTCCTTATCCTTCTGATGTATTGAAATTTGAAGTATTGTAGGTTTTCGAGGATTGGGCCATTCAGGTCGAACCATATTGCATACTAGATCACAGGTTTCACCATCTCAGGAACCGAACACTTGATCATGTGAAGGTCTAATGGGATCGCTATAGCCCAGAAATTGCCACCTGGTAGGATGCAAAAGCAATGCATCGAGATTTTCCATATCTTTTTTAGTAGATTAACATACTATTAATAGATTCATATGGTATATTGGTCTGATGATTTCGTAGACAATAGGTATAATCCTTGGATACTCATATACATACTCGGCCAATAATTTTGATTGGGAAAATACGATGTGTGAAATTAATTGATCATAATATGAGTATTGGATGTTAATTTTTATGTTGTTTCATCACATATTACAGCCATGATGATGCTATTATGTTGTTTCATCATATGATATGGATTAAATTGATCGTGTTGATGTTATTTATGACTATTTCATTACATATTATGGATTAGTTGATTATGATGATGCTTATTATGTTGTCTCAACATATCTTATGGATAATTGATCATGATGATGTTTATTATGTTGTCTCATCATAAGCCATGGATTAAATTGATCATGAAGATGTTATTATGTGGTTTTATCACATGTTATGGATTAATTGATGATGATGAGGTTTTGTTTCATCATATGCTTGGATTAAATTGATCATGAAGACGATTATTATGTTTCCTGATTAATTTTTCCATGACGATGTGGTTATGTTGTTGTTGGTTGTGGAGCTTGATCTTCTTGATTCAGAGGTCATGTTTCAGCCATTTCTGGATCCCATCCCATGACGAGGGGTGTGGGGGGGCTTCCCCCTCACTATAGTTACCATGGAGGGTCCGGGGGGGTGACGACTACGTTTTGGTAGCCCCCCTGGAAGGGGTTTAGGAGCAGTGCCCTCGGAGTGAAAATTTTGGAAAAAAAATCCTTGTAAAATGTTGTAATTTCATAGTCATGACTTGGTCAATAATGGGTGATTTGCGGGCCCATGGTATTAGGTACCCCGTGTTATTTTCCCATGGTAATCCCTTTTTAAAAGGAAGGAAATGTAATACGCCTGTATATTGTAGTATTGTAAAGATCTCTATGATTGTGTGAGAGAATGAAGAGGAAGTTGCAACGGATGTTATGCGGGTTGTATCCCTTCATTTGTTGGATAGATTAATAAAAAGGACTAGCAATTTATCTGTGGACATATCCCATATTAGGTGAATCATGTATATTGGTGTCTCTCTTGTATTGTCTTTATGTGTTTTATTTTTGCATCTTATTTTATGTTATTTTTCTGCGATCTTGTTTTTCTAATAATTGGTATCAGATCCAAAGGCCTATTTTGCACATAAGCTCGCAGGAAAGAAGGGTTCATGGTTCGAGTGGGAGCAATGGAGGAAGAAGGAAAGTTTAGGGTCAAAAAATTTAACAGCCAAAACTACCAACCATGGAAGATGAAAATGGAGGACTATCTGTATCAGAAGGATCTATTCCTACCATTAGGAGGAAATGCAAAATAGTCGGTGGATATGAAGGATGAAGAATGGGAGGTTCTTGACGAAAAGACACTAGGAACAATACGACTGTGCCTGGCTTCGTCTGTGGCTTTCAATATTTCAAAAGAAAAGACATTGGAGGGTCTGATGAGCGCACTGGATAAACTGTATGAAAAACCCTTGGCCTCCAACAAGGTATTTCAAATGAAGCGTTTATTTAATATGAATATGTTTGATGGTGGGTTTGTTGCCGACCATTTAAATGAATTTAATACGATTACCAATCAGCTAAGTTCTGTAAAATTGAACTTTGAATATGAGGTTAGGGCTCTTCTAATCTTGTGCTCATTGCCAGAAAGCTAGAATGGCTTGGTCATGGCTATAAGTAACTCTGCCTATGGTTCAAACACTCTAAAATTTGATGATCTTTTTGGTGTTATTCTTAGCAAGGAAATACGAAGGAAAAGCACAGGTGAGACATTAGGTAATGCATTGACCATGGAGAGCAAGGGGAGACAAAGGGAGAGAGGAAAGATCCTAGGTAATCGTGGAAATTCTAGGAAGGGAAGATTCAAGTCCAGATTGGGAAAGATAGAGTTTTGGAACTGTGGAAAGAAATGACATCTAAAGAAAGATTGCATATCTCTAAACAACAAAGGAGATGGAAAGCAGAAGACTACTCAGGAAGAAAATGTAGCAGGTGGTGTGTTACAAGATGCTTTCATTCTTGCATTACATAATACTAGTGATTATTTCGTAGTAGATTCATGGGATTCATGTCATGCTACACCCCATAGAAAGTTCTTTCATGATTATGTTCCAGGAGATTTTGGACATGTTTTATTGGGTGATGATAAACCATGTAAAATTGATGGATGGGTAAGGTACGGATAAAGTTAAAGAATGGAGGTGAATGACTATTGAAATATGTTAGGCATATTCCTGCTATGAAAATAAATTTGATATCAACGGGGCAGCTGGGAGATGGCATTTGTTTATATATGTTTGAAGAATCGTGGTGGAAGATCACTAAAGGATCGATGCTGATAGCAAAAGGAGATAGGATAGGTACGTTGTATTTATTTTCTCATAACATTAATTCTTCTATCTTTGTAGCTTCCATATAAACATATATAGTATTGTGGCATCATATGCTTGGCCACATGAGTGAGAAGGGGATGCAGATTCTCCACTCAAGGAAGTTGTTGCTAGATCTGAAGCAGGTAAGTTTGGAATTTTGTGAGAATTGTGTTTATGGAAAACAAAAGAGAGTCATATTTCTCAGAGTTGGGAGGAAAAAGGTGAAAAGTTAGATCTTGTGCATACAAATGTATGGGGGCCGACTTAGGTAAAATCTCTTGGTGGCTCTCATTATTATGTTACTTTTATTGATTATGCAACTAGAAAAACTTAGGTTTATTGCATTTGACAAAAATCTGATGTTTTTGATACTTTTAAGAAATGGAAAGCATTGGTTGAGAATGAGACGGGAAAAAGGTTAAAGTGTCTCAAATATGATAATGGAGGTGAACACTGCGGCACGGTGTTTGATATTTATTGTTCATACCATGGGATTTGTAGAGAGAGGATTGTTCCAGGAACACCACAATAAAATGGTGTGTCAAAAAGGATGAACAGAACAATCATGGAGAGTGCAAGGTGTATGAGATTGCATGTAAGGTTGCCCTTATAGTTTTCAGAAAATGTTGTAGATACTGATGTTTACCTAATAAATAGAGGCCTTCAAGCACTTTGGATGGTGGGATTCTAAAGGAGGCATGGATAGGTAAAAGGTAAAATACTCATTTCTGAGAACTTTTGGTTGTGAATCATTTGTCCATATTGATAAAGAAAATAGAACAAAGCTTGAGGCTAAATCCAAGAAATGTGCCTTTATTGGATACAAAGTTCATGATTTTGGTTATCGCTTATGGGATTATGAAAATAACAAAATCATTAGGAGTAAAGATGTGGTATTCAATGAAAATGTCATGTATAAAGATCAGTTGTAGGGAATTAAATAGGTAAAGGAAAACATAGAGTACACAGTGCTTGATGAAATCAAAGAAAATGAAGTTCCAAAGGTGCTGAAAAATTAAGAACAAAAGCAAGTACCTCAAACTCCTGCAAGTGTTTGAATATCTACCAAATTAAGTAGACCCCATGAATTATACTCTCCTTCACTATATTATCTATTTATGATTGACTCTAGTGAACTAGAATGTTATGAAGAAGCAATGCATGTGGAAACTAGAAAGTAGTGGGAAAGTTAAGTATGCATTGTGGGCAGACATAATTAGTACTAAGAAATCTATTAGTATGTCTCCTTTACAACTTGAGTATGGGATTGAAGCAATTTTTCCTATTCAACTAGGCTTTCCTGTGTTGAAGTTTTTACAGGAAGAAAATGAAGAACCTAATGCAATCCAACGAAGGATATTTCAGATTATTGAAGCTCAGCAACTCAGAGAAACATTGCTAGAAAAGTCTCAGAAACATCGTGATAAAGTTAAAGCAGTTTTCGATAAAAGAGAAAAAAGAATATACATTTTCCTTAGGTGACTTAGTTTTCAGATGGGATGCTCAAAGAGAGGAAAGGTCTAAGCATGGTAAGTTTGATAATTTGTGGTTTGGACCCTTTTGAATTTATGAAGTATTGCATAATAACACATTCATTCTTGAAAATCTTAATGGAGATACTGTTACTGGAGGCCCAGTCAATTGGCGTTTTCTAAAACATTTTTTCACTTGATGAGGTTGTTAATAGCCTATAATCATTGTAAATACCAGTAGTTAGTTAATCACTCAATAAGACTCCAACACCTAATGGAGACACTGGTAGTTTGCAAGATCTATTATAATTGATTTTCAAAAGCATTAAAGATTACCAAATACAGATTATCATAACAGGGAAGACACTGATCTACGAGTTCTAAGCACTTCATAGGGAAATGCTACCCCCAGTAGGATCCGGTGTTAGTACCTAGGTCTGCACTTAGGATTGCTTACCTTTTTACCTTGAATTTGTAACATACCCACCCATCCATCCAAGGCAAGGGAGAGAACATGATGCCATTCTAAGGGACTCTTCATAAAACTTAGCTAATTCATTAGATGCATACAGTTAAAAACAAATGTGTGCAAATGTAAATTAAACAAACATGCATAGCGGAAATGAACTCATCCACACACATTTAACACGACTGTTATTCAATTTAACACAGCCAACAAATTAATACATTTGCAGAAGTAATTACATAAGAAAATACTCATCTTGATGTAATGTTGTCCCAACAACTAGCTATGTCGCTGCAACGTTCCTCCCAACCGTAGATCTCTGCCCAGGCTGTGTTATTTTAGCACTCAGAGACCACCCCCGAACTGGGCATGATATCTACAAGGAACTTGGGACTCCCAAACCCTGCACAGCCAAAGAAATGGATACCCAACTCAACCCCAGCATTCTCTTGCACATCAAACTTAGATATGGCTCTGGAACACACTTTCAATAGTGGGACTTAGGAAATAGATGGACAGGGGTTTTCCAAAAACGTAGGCACACCAAAACGGATTTTGGGAAGAGGAATCCAACCCCAGGGAAGAAAACCGATTTCTCCCACATATGTATGAGCATATAGTGGGCCAAACAGCCTCAATAAAACCCCAAATCGTTTCCTCTTCTTCCCCACTGTTAGCCACAACAAAAATTCCCTTCCCAGCTAGAAAAATGAATGTAAACACAGTAAAACCAGTGAGGAAATGCCCAGGTAGCTCCAAACTCGTGAGAGGGAAAAGTGGGTTGATGGGTAATGGCTTGGGAAGCAATTCATGGCTATTTTCTTGCCTAAGAATCCAAACACGAATTTCCATGCAGGGTGGATTTCCCATACCCCAATTTGGACAGCCATACCTCCCATTCCCCAAGGCATTAACTACCTCAACCAACTCTTGGGAGAAATCAATGATTGGGTACAAAAGTCAGCATGGGTAGTTGAGGGTTCATGGGTTCTCTCATTGACACTTGGCTTGACTCAATTGTCTCAAAGGGTTTGAATATTTCCCTCCCAATTCCTTGCAATATCATGCCCCCATCTCTTGTTGCATTGCATAGCTAGCTGTGGGCATTTATATTAAGATGCATATTTACAATTCCCATGGTTCACTAGCACATGGGTAACATAATTTCAAATGCCTTCTTTTTCAAGATCGAGCATTCACTAGCGGGGCCTTGGCCTTGAGCTCCACGCTAGGAATCATACATAATATGCATACAATATTTACATTACAACCCAAATATTAAAAGGGTCAAAATGGGGTACGTGACAATTTTTAAAACTTAATCCTTTCCAAGGTCATTTAAAGATTTGATTTAACCTGGATAATATGTTCCCATTGATACTCTAGCTGATGATGTTGTGTAATTCATAGTATTTAATTTCAAATTTTGATTATTAGTTTGTAAAGTGATAAGATGGCATGTTTTTGTATGGTTTTTCTATGTCCTTAGTTCTTGCATGCATTTTTGTTGACCAAATAACATTACTTTGAGAAAGTTAAGCATGAAAGTGGGATAAACTAAAGACCCGTTGCACTATGAAATTGCAAAAATGGTTTCACTACCAAACTGTGGTCACTACCAAACTTCCCACTTGCGCTACAAAATAAACAAAAAGTTGTCCGAATAATTATTGCAGGAAACTCCCTTGTCATATCAATCTTTTGAAGTTCTGCAATCCAGATAAGTGAAATCAAAATGGAAAATTATGGATCCAAGTGCATGTAATATTTCCGGGTTCCTATCAATCGATTTGAGGATTTCTTCCATGGTCTTTCATGATTATCGATGTAGTCGGAAGAATGAATACTATTAACTAAAATCCCTTTCGAGATTTCTCATTGGTCTTGTGAAAGTAAAGGACCATGCACAAAATTTGATCTGGTTCTTCACAATAACCGAACGATGTAACCATGCCTTCACACAGAAGCATCCATGTTGTGAGATATGAGTCGATAGGGGATGAAATCCTTCAATCTTATCCATAATTTGGCATTAAGTTCAAAAATGATGGTTGGTTTCACTACTATGAGGAGTTATAAGGACAACACCCCGGGGTTTCCAGAGCATTCGCTGAAGAATTTGATGGAAATAATGTTAAAGTCGGGTATTTAAGATTTCTAGTATCTGAAAATTTAATCTCTATAGCAGATAAACTCCCATGGGAAGGTGAACAATGGTTTAAACTTCAAGTTGTTGATACTACACAGTGCAACCGATTCCTTCAGGACAAGCATCGAAATCCAGACTAGCGTAAAGTTATTCAACATGCCTGGTTAACACATCAATACCGTGATCTTTTGAAGAAGGTTCAAAGATACATTATAGGAGAAGTAAGGTATTCTATTGTCCATCTTTATCATATGTGATTCTTCTTACATCTAGATGGTATCTCAAAAATGGTTTTACCCTTTTATTTTCTAAAGAGTCTCACAAAGATGGCGGCTAGGGTTAGGAATTTTCCAAATAGTCAGCATAGTATCTTTAATCAAGCCCTAATTAAATTGTTGATAGTTCAAGAATTAAATAAATTTGATAGGAACTAGGGCCATTTCATTTTGTGCTCTAAATTTGAAACCCTAGAATTTAAGTCCTCACAAAGGGGTATTAGAAATCTTTCTACCAATTTGAGGACTTCTGAGACTTGTAAAGATGTTGAAATGGATGATACATTTCCATAACATATTATTGAAAAGGAAGATAAAAAAAATGAAACCAAGGATGAGGGGAGCTATGAGACCACCACCAAACTCTGAAAATACCAGGTTGCAGAAAATAGAGCAATTTAATGGTCCCTCAAATGATGGAGGAACTAAGAATCGAAAGAGGAAACCAGAGGCCCCAAAGTATTTTCCTCTCAGAGGAACACACACTAGAGTCATGATTAAGTTGAGGCTTAATTCGAGGGCTATTTTTTATCCTTCCCTGAAAGAAAACAAAGTTATTGACCTCGAAATTCTATCAGATGAAAAACCAAATAAGTCGAAAAAACCAAGGGTTAAAGCTTCAGTTTCAAAACCAATGCATACCAGAAGCAGTCTTAGAATCAATAAAGGAAAAGGATTAATGGATCCTATGAAATAACCTGAATTTGCAAAATCAAAAATAGGTGGATAGTTCCAAGAACTTAAAGAAGTTCAAGAAGTTGTTAATGAAGGGTCGGATTCATCTGTGGAGGTTGAAAGAAAGTAGCTTAATTGTTGACCAATCTAGAAAAGACCATAAATGCGTCCCCTTGTTCACCTATGGCTCATCCGTGCATACCTATGATTTATGAGGAAGAACCAGAAATACAGCGTGAGTAATTTAATGATGTTGCTAAAACAGGGATAGAAGTTTTGACTGCTCAAATGGAAAAACCAGAAGGTGAAAGCTCACCACAACCTGAAAGTGAAGAATGTCGAACCAATAAAAAGCTTAAAAATAAATTGAAGGATTCTAAATGTTTGGTTAAGGAGTTGTAGCTGGAGAACAAACAAGTACATAAAAGGTTAAATAACACTAATAAAGAATGGAACAAATTGCTTATTGAGTGCAATAAACTATGTAAATTATCCCAAGGGTTAAAGCAGAACAATGGGAAACTTCTCAGGCAAAAGAAATACTGGAAGAAGGAATGTTTGCGTGAAAGAAAGAAGCACTAGGAAAATAATAATAAGTTAGGCATATTGACTGAATTGGGAACTCATGTTCTATAAGATACACTTCAAAGTCGAGGAGTTGATTCTCTCCAAAACTAGGGAATTGAAGCAAAATGAATGTGACCTTGACGCAAACAGGATCAAAAGTCCAACTTCCAGCTAATCGAGACAAATTTCTTCTCCTACAAGAACCATATAGAATCACCTTTTACCATTTTCTAATTTTTGTAAAATCTCAAATTTATGTCTCTCTTATATGTTTGTAAAAAAAGACTCGTCATATGTGATCAAGCTTAGTCTCTGGTCGTTATTTGATAGTTAGCACATTCTTAAAGATTGGATCCAAAACTAATTCAGTTTTGAAATTGTTAGTTTTGTTTTAAAATATCATCATTAGTTATGAAATGAAATTTCGAATCCCTAAAGATAGAATCAAGAAAATGCTATATATAGGAAAACAAAAGAAAAAGAGAGGGTTTGAGTTTTGCAATAGCCCGACAAGAGGTGGTGAAGAACTTGTAAGTTTTGTATACAGTAATATATACATGATTGTTTAGAGATAATTTGCATATGAGTACAATGTGCCTCTTATTTAACTTTACAGCTAATTTTTTGTTTGAAAGTGGAAGTATTTTGTGCACTGCATAATTGTTTGTTCCCATTGTTAATGACTCTTAAGATTTATTTGTTCATTAGCTGTGAAACCGTTCTACTTTATCTCATTTCTCCATATTATGACACTGTTATAATATGGAGCATGTGAATTTATGAATATGTGTATTATCTTCTGTGTATTAAAATTCTAGCAGTGAATTAAGTATCAATCCCCTGTAATTAGTATTTGCAAAGCCTCTGAATTCATGATATGTTACTGTTTTCTTTCAATCCTCTCACCAAGATTTAAAATTTTAACAAAATATTCAACCAATTAAACCTAAATTCATTCTTGATTCCAATTTTTACTTAAATTCCCTAGATTTTCCCTGTAGCAGTCCAGTGCATACCTTAGGGACAACACCTGGATTCTAGGAGTTGTAAACTAGATTTTAGCTTCCACCTCCTTGATTTTTTCCTCCACCTCCAAAAGTGTGCCCTTGCTCCCAAAATATAGCTAGAGTTCCATATTTTTTTGCTTACAGGTCATTGATGATCCCATTGGACCCACTCTTTCACCCCTCATGACTAGTGCACCCTCCTTATGCTCCACTCCTTTGTTTTTGGTAACTCCTCCTCATGGTGCTAATCCAGGAAAGGGAATATCCTAACTAAGCCACCACTCCACTAATTCGAGTTAATCTTCCATGATGAAACCTAACCTTACCTCTCTCTAATTCGAGTTAATTGATTTGGGTTTAGTTGGCCTCCTTGTGCTATAAATTCTTGTGCTCTCTCCTTATTGAAGCTAATCCTGAGCTTTGGATCACTTGACTTGTGCTATCCCAATGTGTTGTGAGTGTTGATGGTATTGAGATTGTGTTGGGACTTAGTGTTTGTTGTGGGATCCTATCAGGTATTTAGTCTAGTTGGATGATTCCTTTGCTTCCTTGAGTTCACTTTACTAGTCCAGGTTCTTGCATAGGAAGCTAGGAAATGGGATGGTGATATCATGAGGGATGAGTTAGGTGAAGGCAGTCACATCCCATAGGAAATGGAGATGGATAGGAGAGTAGTAGCGGGAAGTATTGTGGTTTCTCGAAAGAGGAGTTCTGAGAGTTTCTAAACTAATTCTGCCTCTGCTAGTGGATCCATGGCCTCAGCTCAAGGGTGACATGTTCAAGTGATATTTGAGTTGACTGTGTCTATGGATGGGTGGAAAGTTGTCTTATTGGAGCCAATTTCCCTTTTTGAAGATAATAATTTGATCATATGTTTATTCATGTTATTTTATTATGTATATGTGTCCGTGGAGGATGATTTGTACTGTGTTTATGTTCACGGATTATATGCCAGGAAATGTAGGCAAGATTGATGGCCTTGGTGCATTATAAATATGGATTGCCATGAACCTTCTCTTCCTCCCTTTCTCTTCTTTCGTATGATTTGGAAAGCTGTAGGTGGAAACCATTCTTTCTCTTCTTTCTTATCATTCGAATGGTTGTAGGTGGCAGGCATCGTTTCTCTTCTTTCTTATGATTCGAATGGATGTAGGTAGTATCCATGAGATTTGATATATTATGCATTTAGATGGTTGTAAATAACATCCATAATAGTCTATGGTATTAGTGTTGGATGGCAGTAGTTTAACAGCCATATATCTGATTTTTATTAGTGATTGATGGCTGGAGGGAGGGCAGCCATAAAGTGTGATTTTTACTAGTAAAAGATGGTTGTATGGGACAACCATGGGATCTGATCTTGAAGGTTGTAGATGGCATCCTGTATCTCCTTTTTTTCCATGGTTGTGTGGACTATAGATGGTAGCCTTTGGATGTGTCCTTAATGTTGTTATTACTTACTAATAAACCAGTCAACACACTCATAACAAAAGTAATATCCTCATATCCATATACAAGTGGATGCTAACAACAACAATTAATTATTTACAATCATGTTTTCAATAATATTACAATCCAATAAATACTATCAAGTACATGGTCTAATTGTATGTTTTTAATCATTATATGGTTACTGGAGATACCAATTATCATACCTTACTCATGTACAATCAATGTTTACAATTACAACATAATTGCATTCAATAGTATGCACACTGGGGAATGTTAGGCTTGAGTTTCATGCTTTTCATTTTAAAATGGGTAAAAGGTTTTAATTTATTGGTTGTATGGCTTGTTGGCCTAACCTTAGATCACCTTAATCTGTTGTGGTATACCGGTCTTAGCCCTTTTCCCTAAGCTTCCTAGTACCTCCGGCCTTAGTTAGGTCAAGGACATCACATTCCTGGAGATTTGATAGGTTCCAAGTGTAATATAGAGAGAAGTATGTTAACATAAGTAAACCAAAAATTATGGAATATATATATATCTATATATCATTTAAATATTGAAAAAAAATATTTAATTTAGATATAATGATATAAATATGAAATAAAACCTAAAAAAAAAATTTATTTGTATATAAATATATTTAAACACAAAAAATTTATGAATATTGTGAAATTTTAAAATAACAATTTTATAAATATTTTTTTTCATAAATATTTTCTCATAAGTTTTTAATAATTTAATTAATTTGATTTTTTAATAATTTATTCAATTTCTCAAATGTTATGTTTTTCAATTTATAAAAAAGTTTGTAATGTCTAAAAAACAATACTTGTATCAAAATTGTAAACATTAAACTATCTTCAATTTTGATAAATCTTACTTTAATAATTTATTGTTTAAGATTTTTCACCCTGGTTATTTTTCCCATCATTTTTTTTTATAATAACTTTAATTGAAATTCAATTAATTTCTCCTTGAAATGAGAATCAAACAAATCTTAAAGGTTTTCCACGGTGGCTAAGTATCTCCACAATTCTTAATGTGAACAAATACTTGATAAAAAATATTACTATGAATAAATGTTAATGATTTTTCATAGTTTAATTCTCATTTTTCTAATTGTGAAACCTCAATGAGTTTTGTGGATTGTATATAGCACATACTTTTTTATTCTTTCATTGTAATTTAGAATTCTTTGAATGTGATAACTCGAAACTTTGTGATTCTTTGATCTCTCTAATTTATTATAATCGCAAAAAATAACTAACAACTTTAGATATTGGGGAGTTGAAAATTACACCTTATGTCATTAAGATTGAATTGCATAAACCATGCAAACAAGACTCTTTAAAAAAATTATAAATGAGATTGTGTATGATGTTGCAAATGAGATTGTGTACAATGTTGATGCCTTTAAGAAATGAATTTTTGTAAAGTTGTGAAATATGTAAGCACCATAAATAATGAATCATAAGAAAACTACCACAAAAGTAATACCATGTAATTATAGTCACGACATGCGACATTCTCAATTCAAAAAGAGAATCCACATTTCACTCAAAAGAGGACTATAGGAGCTTGACCTTCACCTACATATAGTTTTGTTAAAAAAAATAAGTGATCAAGATTTACTATTATCTAATCAATGGGATCCAATAAACTATTTTTACAAGATTGCCAAATTTTATTATAGAATTTAATTACAAAATCACAAGATTTTACAATATGATTTTTAATATGCAATATTTCAAAATGTTTAAACTTAGAAACTTGTGTCACTTTTAAAAACTCAATAAATAATCATATTAAGCCATAACCAGTATATTTAACTCCATCATACATTTTCATTTTGAATAATTGATGATTAAAAATTACTTAGAAAAAATACATCAAAAATGAGCACTACTTACAAAGGAGGACAACTATGTAATTATGAATGAGAAAGATATTATGCTTGAAAATGCAAGCACATGATATATCTTTAGTTTCTAACATGTAGGCATGTGAAATTTCTCCAAGCATAAAATACTATTTCCTTCAATCTCTAATATTGCAAATCACAACCCATATACTTCATAATTCATGATCAATCCCATCAATTTTAAAAAATTTATGCCAAGAGCTAATTGATTGCATGTTGATCGTAGCCTTTCTCTCAATCATTAATATGAAGGTATCGACCTAAATGGACAAATATATAGAGAATTAGTTGCTCACTTTGCTTACACCATTTACCAGTTAAGAAATCATAGAGAATGAGAAAAGATCACTTGCAATTTCTACTTCTACGTATATATGATTCAAGATTTTTGCACTCAATCAATATAAATAACATCTAGATGCATTATATTTATTTGCTTAATGAAATGTCCTGAGATACACAAATTTCATTAATAAGAAAAATAATTATAAGGGAATATATGTGAGTACTAAGAGATAAAATTATAACACATTTAATAGAAGTGAGTATAAACAACTCAATTTCTTTAACTACAAAATGTCATTTCCAAATACCTAACATGGATAACTAATCATATAATCATGTGAGTATGATAGGTGTTTCTTTACTGTTAATCTGGAATAATCATCTATTCTCTAAATTACAATAATCTAGCTATTTTTAGCATTAAGATCATTATTTCTGACATTGCTTCCTCCAAGAAATATTCACTCTAATAATCCATCATAGGATATGGTGGGAAATTATAATGATGGATCTAGAACCCTAGAGGAAGGTTCCATGTTTGACTTAAACTCTCATGTTTGTAGCATTAATAAACTAAATTGAAAAACAATTGAAATTTATAAAAACGTTTTGACCAGAATAATAATAAAAATGTGAATGATACATTAATATAGTAAACTTTAAAAAAAATACTGAAATATGATAATAGAGTATTTATATAAAATATCAATAAAGATTTATTTTTTACCTGTTATCTTTAAGCATTATTATATGTAGTTAATTTTTTTTTTTAATTTATGCTTATTTAATTTTGAGTTAAGATGGATTTACATTGATAACTATTAAAAATTTGAAAAAGAAACATTCATCTCCTTTTGATATCAAAACCACTTTATTTAATGATCATGATAAAACTTAAGTTCAACTCTGAAATTCCACATATACCTCTTTCACAAAGGATTTAACTTTATTTTCAATCTCTCCACATTATTGGCACTCTATACAATTAACTATTAATACAAAATCCACTTTAAACTTCATCGAAGTATGCCAACAATGTTAAAAGCTACAATTTGGTTTATGACAGATTATATGCTTCAGTTCTAACTCTTAGTTGGAGTTATATTAGAGTTGAGGTAGACGTTTTGATTTTGGAATGAACTTTTAATAGTGAAAGTTTGGTTGATACAGTTTTGTTGGAGAAATCCTCAGAGCTTTATAAAAGCACTTGGAAAAATCCTCGAAGCAGTTAAACATCAATTCAGATCATTATAAAAGAAGCATTGCTTGTACTTGTGTATAGTTCATGGTTTCTTATTCACTAGGATAGTTTTCTTATATATTCTCCTTTTAACAAATTTATAGTCTTTATAGGTTGACTTCGGTGAGGTTCAATTTTAATGTACTTACTTAAATTAGAAAGAGATGCATTAGAATTTAATGAATTAAAGCAAAGTTTAAACTTAGTGTGAAGTTTCTAGAAAAAAACAATAATTGGGTTAATGGAAATTAAAATTGTGTTATTTTCTTAAGATCATAGGTTTCAATCTATTGTACTATAGGATATATACATTTTTTAAAACGTAGTCAAATCGATGCAAGAGAGATCCCTTGTCCAAAAACAAAAACAAAAACAAAGGGATTATATACATTAATTTGGTTTTATATTATATTTATTTATTTATTTATTATTATTATTATTATTAATTTGGCAAATCAAAAGGGTGTGGTTTTATATTATATTTATTATTATTATTATTATTATAAGACTTGATTCTTAGAAAAAGTGTAGATAGTAGTAAAAATTGTATTTTGTTATTTTCATTTATGTAATATATCTTAATGTCCTCAATAAAAATTTAGATGCTCCAAGTTATATAGTTTTATTTCCATACTATAAAAAATATAATAAAATCAGAGTAACATAATTGAGTATGAATACAGAAAAATATATAATGAAAAAATTTAGTACGAATTGCTTATATAATACTTTTAATCAAATATTCACAAATATATTATAAATGTACATAGACATTTATATAATAAAACCGCATATATTTAAAAAACAAAAATATAAAATATCAACAACTTGGGATATGGTTAGTGTGAGAGACTACAACTATTTATTATTAATTATTTTAATAAGAAAGTATGAAATTGAATGGTATTTTTTGTTTTATAGTGTTTAAATAATTAAAGTTTGGTTTTTTTTAATTGGTTTTCAAAATTCAATTGTCCACTAGCAAGAATATTTATATGTATTACATCTACACCAAATATTCAACGAATTCGAATTTGTTTAGAATTTTCGTACATGAAATACCAATACGGCCGAATTGTGCTACTATGAATAAAACAAGAAGTTTATATTGACTACAAATGTACAAGAATCATGTAATCAAAATCAAACCACTATTGTTAAAATAATAACAACAACAACAACAAATAAACAAAAAAATAATGGTTTCGCCAACACAAGTAAGGGATTCCAACTACGATCTAGAAGAATGAAGAAATGTGTTTCCGCTGTGGGATTGGTGTTGTTCTTTTTATGTCCAAAGAACAATCATTCTAGGTTATATATGCTTCTAAGCAGGGAACAAATACAAAATCTGAACTAGCAGGTTTACAGACCCTCTTGCGGGTAGCAAAAATGAAGCAAGTCTCCAAAATACAGATCATGGGGGATTCTAAGATAGTCATCGATTGGGCCAACAACCAAACGATGATATAAAATGTTTGTGTGGACCATCTCCTGCGAGGTATTCATGAATTAGGAGGCTTCCACACATATTTACCGGGAACTGAAAAAGAAAGTTGATGAGCTTTCTAAGGAAGCTCTTACTCTTCATCCTGAAACGTGTTCTAATGGAGTTTCAAGATGATGTTGAAGTGGACTATATGGCCTTTCATTTTTGACTAAATGATATCTTTTTTCATTGGATACAACTGTTTATAAGGAATGTAAAGAATAATCGGTGATTCTAGACTGTTCATCCCTTCTCAAAAAATAGACTATCCCTGCTCAAAAACAAACTATTTTGTTACAGTATCCTATGAAAGCAAGTTCTTGTCTTGCTAGTCTTTTAAAATAGGTTCTCGAACTATAACGTGTATATTATTTTTCTTAAATATAATTTTTTCCCAGGGATGGTAATTTGTATTTATAAAAATGATGTGAGATACATAAAAGAGGATGGAAGCACATATTTATAACAATAGAGTGGAAAAACCCTTAACACAATGCTTAAATCACTAATAATACTCATTAGGCCCTTATCTCAATGACAGTTTTACAGACATAAAATTATAAGAAATCATAATCTTATACCTAAAATAGCTCATGTACATAGATTCCAACACCTAATATATATTGTGGTTAGGTATATGCCATGCCCTCCCTCTTAAAAAAAATCCCTCAAAGCTTAAAAATAAAGCAATGATGGCCAAATGTTGAAAAAAAACACTCAAAAATTGAAAATATGCAAATATGCATTGGTGCCCCATGATAAGTCAAAAGCATTTAAAAAAATAAAAAAGCATACATCTAAATATATTTTTGCAGTATCACATTCCTCAATTATGATGGTTAAACCCCTCTTTTCAATTTTATAACATAATCCATCGTAAGAATAGAGAGAAAGATATGAAACCTAGATCACTTGTTTCAAATAGAACTACTCCAACCAATTAACTAAACATGATTATATCTTTAGCATAAAAAGAGAAAGGGAGATTCTTCTCTATTTCTTTTTTAAAGTCAATGGATATCCAAGATACTAGGGAATTACAACATTTGCAAAATTGAGTGATTCGCTAGTGTCATGTACTCGGTGACCACACGATGCCTTTGGGGTCATGCAGTACTCAAATTATTATCCAAAATCATCTCTAATACTTAATTTTTTTCCATTAATTTATTTATCAAAGTTACAGTGGAATTAAATTTATATGAATGATTTCCCAAAAGTTAATATATAGAAAATTACAACATGAATGCATTCATAAAATGTCATGAAAACCCATGAGGGATTCACCTTGTTGACCAATATCTGATCACATTCATTCATAAAGGGGTGTTTTTAAATTGTGAAAAATAATGTCAATATATTGTAGGTATTGGGGAGGGAGTAGGGTATGGGGGTGTTGGAGGAGCCTAGTCAACTGGCCAACTAGGTCCACCACCGACTATGGTCGCCCCAAATCCACTCATCGGTTAGTCGACCGGCCAAGCAATTGTAACTGAATAACTGTATGTAATCAATATAAATAGGTTGTAGAGACGACAACATAAATATATCTATGCACTGGTATTGTACTCTATTTTGGTCTTATTAATACCAAAGCTTGGTGTTGTCCCACTTACTCTCTTATGTATGATTATATAATGTGTGTGTGTGTGTGGCTTCCTCCATGTTGCATATTGTAATACCGTAATTGATGCAATCCACTAGACTACAACATTGGTTCTATTTCTGGTAGTACACAATTGTGAATAAATGAGGAATATGCATAAATGATAACAAACAAAGAGATCCGAGAGTGGTGGGACAAGAAAGTAACAAACTATATTCAAAATTATGCAAGACGAAACAAGCTAACACTAGCACAGGAAAGGGAGAAATTATTCACTGAAGCCCATGAAAAATTCATAGAGACTATTCCCTGCGAAATAAAGATGTTCCTGATTGTAGTTCATGACCAAATTGGACGTCCAGAATGAAAAGTTGTTAATGCGAAAGATCTATGACGGAGGAAGAAAAAACTTGTACGAATGGTTCGAAAAAATATGCGAAGACTTTTTTGGGGAACAAGCCATTGAGGAAAGAGTATCTACCGATAAATTGCGATGTCAGTTTTACACTGATCTCCACGAAGGATTTTTATGCTCAATGCCAAGCTTGCTATACAAATTTTTTATTGAGAATGGTGTCGGACACATAGTCGAACCTCAACTACCGTTAGAAGATCACACGACGACACATTGGGAAAAGAAACAAAAAGAGTGGGAGTGGTTTGCCAACGAACGAAAGTGGGAGTACTTCCTAAAAAAATGACGACCATTGTTGACCTCATGTCCGTCTCCCAATAAGAGTCAGGTCAAAAATAGGGGGGCTCACTGAAAATGTGTTCTAAATAAAGAAGCATAAGGTGAGTCGACGAAAAAAATGAAGGTATGTAAAAAGTAGAATCCATTACAATGAAACAAATGTCCAGTTGTCCACAAGCAAACAATAGATATACGTAGAATAGAAAAATAAAAAAGATACAGACAACGAGAGCAGTTGAGGGAGATTGCCATTCCTTTACACAATAAGAGAAGTATGAAGAAGTAGGGAGAAATGTTCAAGCAACCAAAATCTTACCCGAGTCGGGGGAAAGTCGACCAGTTGAAGAAGAAGGTGAGGCGATGACATTGGAAGAGCGGTCAAAAGCAATGGTGTTGACCCCCCAGACTTTGTGTATTACAATCCCGGATGCTTCAATTCCCATTGGTGTTGTACCTGTAATAATGATGACTGGACCAACCATTAGACAAATAGTTGAGCGCAACATCGGATTACAACTAGGCGACACAAGTATATGGAATCGACTAGACCAATGTGGACGAATTGTGGATAGATTGGTGATCCGACGGCCAAAACAGGGTAACTAGATTACATTCACACTTGAGTTTGAAAGAAACTCCTTTAATTTATTTTATTCACAATACGTCGATGTACCCCCCTGCCAACAACATTATTAATAGAACCATCCAACTCGTCGATGCTTTGACCTGACAAAGAGGAGTCTATAGAATAAATGTGTTTTTCGCGGCAATAGTCGCATCCACCAAAAGTCACCAATAGCCATCTAATAGTAAGTCCTCTTATCAATCAGTCGCTAAGTCCTAGAACTCATAAACGTAGCAATATAGTTGTGCATCTTCCAGTAAATTCTCCTATTTTTGAAGGAGTTGGTGATCCTAAGAAACATTGGTTTGTGTGTGAATCCTCGTGGCAAGCTAACCTTATTGACGATGAGAATCAACAAATTGCACAGTTTGCGGGAGGCCTCAGAAACAGAGCACTTACTTGGTATATGAACTTTTTGGAAGAAGGTCCAAAAATGAAGAAACAGATAAGAGATGCTTTCATAGAACACTTCAAAGCCGAAAATACAAATCATTTGGCAGGAAACAAGCTGAAGAAAATTAAACAATGGATGGGAGAATTTGTCCATGAATATGATAGAATATTCAAATATCTTCTAATCCAAATTCCAACCAAGATGGATCCTATTGTAGTACTTCAATTTTTTTTCAAAGGACTGCTCGAAAGAATCAAAACTCCACTTCTAATGCAGGTCTATTCATCTTACGAAGATGTCTTGAACAAATACTTAAGAATCGAGTCGAATGCAAATCATTCAAGTCACAGCATCGACAAACAACTGGAATATAGACTCGAGAGAATGGAAAAATCAATGCAACACTTGACTCTGCGAAATAATGACCTACTGTGCACCAAATGTTCTAATGAAGGACACACTAAAGATGTCTACCCATATGATGATAGGAGAAGTTACCACAATAATTACAATGTTCATCAAAGCGACATCAGAATACTTGAAGAAAGATTGAATACATTCTCAGAAGAAAGAAAACCAGAGAATCTCCAGGCAGTACAAACGACTTACTTATGTGACATATGCGAAAGATTTGATCCACATTCGACTACATATTTTCCATATAATGATGACAATGTCAATCCAAAGTGGTGTGGAATTTTCCGAACGACACAACATACGACTGCAGAGTGTATAAAGAATTTAAAGACCAAAGAAAACCACCACATAGTCTACCAGATGCAGGCAATTCATCAAAGAGGTTGGAATAATCACAATAACGACTACTGAAAAATGGTAACAATTGACGGGGAGGATACAATGGTCGAGGAAGAAACAATAATAATCGGGGATTGTTTGATGGACAATCTACCAAGAGCGGACTCAAGGCCTGATCTCCCTAACTCAACGCAAGTCTAGAACAAATAGAACAGAACATAAATCACTCTCCTAGATCTAATTAGAGATCAAGGAACTAGATACATTTACCTTATGAATTGCTGATCCTTTTCTCCTTGAATGCTGCTCCAAGCTTGACGATCTTCAGATTTGAGCTGCAAAACCTGTCAAGATAACAAGACAACAAAACAATTAAAACGCATCTACACAATAATAGATCTAAGTAAGCAGTCAAGGAGGCGAACTACACAAGATATCATTAACACAATGAGATTTTGGTGGAAAGAAATTATATTACTGTATTGAAAGGAAAGTACATAGGATGAAGAGATTACAACCAATGACTTGACGTAGCAATCCTTCTCCGATCAAACCAATGCCAAAGCCTCCCAAGGAAGTGTGAGTGTAACGTCCCCACCCATCACACCCGTGTGATGGAGAGAACTTTAGACTAAAGCCAGGGAATCTAGCCCCATGAACTTATTAAATAAGCATTCACATAATATAAAAAGACATATGGAAATGTATAATTATAAGAAAACAAAGCGGAAGTAATTTAAATTACACATCCATCATACATTCAAAATATTCATGATATTCATCAAATAAATAATTGCAAAGTTAACACAAGAGAGTACTTATCTTATAACAAAGTAGCCCCGAGCAACTGGCTATGCAACTGCAACGTTCCACCCAACCATAGGCTAGTTGTGATCATCAATATCTCAACACACTGCCACCCCCGAGCTCGGCATGATCTCCACAAGGAATCGGGAAACAACAGACTCACACATAGCTCAAAGACACACCAAATCAGCCAAGCCAATCTACAGTTGGGTTTATCAGGCTGTTAGGCAATGGAAGGAAGAATTGCTAAGCTAGTGGGATCATCCATAGAGATATAGGTACCCTCTTAAAGATCTATCTAGCTTGGATCCCACAATACCTACACACTTAGCACATGGAAGTACTCCCTTCACTATTACACAGCCCCTCAGGCCATACCTTCCAATCTAATATTGTTCAAGGTGTGCATAGAAGGGCAGCCAGCCTCTTGATCTTCTTGAGAGGTTATCCCCCTCACTAGGTTTATCAAGCCAATTCAGGTCCACTTCCACTCCTAATTTCTTGCTCACAATTCAAACCAATGCAGGGATGCACCCAACAACAAAAATGCAAGTGCTGAAAAACATGGGCAACCAAAACGAACTGGTAGATGGGAAATAAACCCTAGGAGCACCATTCATTTTCAGAAAACGTTTATATGCATTCCATGGGTTGAAACGACCTCTATAAACCCCCAAAACGTGACTCCCTTTCTCCCAGCCACTGTGCAACACAAAAACGAGCTCTCCGGCTATGGAAAAATGCAGGAAATTGGTAAAAAACATGATGGGGAAAGACCCATTAGTTCAGACTGCATGAGAGAGGAAAGACTATGGATTCAGAATGGATTTGGGCACCATTTCGTGGGTGCTTTCTTGCCCCAAAAGCAAAAGTACATTTTCCCAGGTTGATGGCTTGCCCATGCACGAAATTGGCTGCCATGCCTCTTCATTCCCAAGGCATTAACTGCCTCAACCAATTTATGGAAGAATTAAATGATTGAGTGCATAAGTCAGAATGGGTAGTTGAGGGTTTATTCATTGACATTTGGCTTATCACCATTGGTTCAAGGGTTTGAATAATTTCCCTCCCTATTCCTTGTAGAATCATGCCCCCATCTCTTTGTTGCATTGCATAGCTAGTTGTGGGTATTTCATTAAAATTTGTATTTACATGATGTCTTAATTTACATTGTGCATGTCCAGCATAAGAACCATAGGCATCTATTTTTAATTGCCGATACATAAAACGCTAAATCAATGGTGGGGCCTTGGCCTTGAGCTCCTCACCATGATTAAATAACAATATTTACATCATTTACGATTTAATGAAAAAGGGGGTCAAAATGGGGACGTTACAGTGAGTGTCCCAATAGATGAGTAGAGATCTCTCCTAAGGTAATTTCACCAACATGTAGACACTATAGAATTCCTCCCTTTGGAATGGGAGTGAGCTTCATTTATATAGGACTAAGTGGATAGGGTAGGATGAGATATGGTAGGAGAGAGATAGGGGATCCTTCCAAGAGGTTAGGAACCGAATGCCAGCTCTCCCAAAGGTCAGGGATAGGGATCCATATCATCTAGCTTCGAGAATGGGCTCGAAGAAGCTATTTTTGTCCATTAACTGACATCATCGCAGGTTGCATGAGGCCAACCTGCGACGTCGCAGGTTGCATGAGGACAACCTGCGACAACCTCTCTAAACCTAGTATAAATGGGTTCGCATCTCTTCCAGGTTATTAACTTAGCCAAGGAAACTTTAGGGATGTTTACACTGAGTCTCTTGATGGCAAGATTTAGGTGTAACAGAATGCCCCCCAAAGCATGAAGCTATTTGAAATTGGACAAGTGAAATGCTTTGACAGAAGGAATGGCAATGGCTTGTCAGATGAAGGATGTTGCTGCAGTACAATTGACTCTGAGTACATAGTCTCATATGACGTACAACATGGTTTCCAACCAATACATTGCAGATCCATGGTAGTAATGACCGACTGAACACAATCATGGCTAATAGACACAAGCGTAGATCCATGATGAGATGATAACACAGCCATGACCAATACAAATGTGGATCTGTGTAATGTGACTCAAAACAATCTCCATCGCAACCTGGGTAAAATATGACTCCACAGGGTCTTCAAGCCGAACCCACAATGATACGAATCTATCCATGTGATTACAAATGTCTTGACATTGAACATGTTAGAAACCACTTGATTACCGGCCTTTGATATATACCGTTAACAAGTGTGAGGGAAATCACCATTAATGTCAATGATCCCCAAGGTATCACAGTACATATCATCAGGTGTGAATAAATGATATGAAGTCGAATGTCGAATGAAATATTTCAATCAAGAGCCAATGATGTAAACTCATGTTGAAAACGAGGTAACCTGCCATTGAGGCATGCAGGGCCAAGGTACTTGATTGGTTTCTAGATTCAATCCTCGGATGATGTGTCGAAGTCGACAAGGATGAATCCGTCTAAGGAGGGCCATGATGAATCCCCCATAATCGACACGAAACATAACAAAAGATGTGTAGAGTGGATCAGATGGTACAGTAACATGCAAGACTGACTCAGAGTAGACCGACATGGTAGTAGGTGTAC
Source organism: Larix kaempferi (assembly GCA_027924585.1). NCBI lineage: Eukaryota > Viridiplantae > Streptophyta > Pinopsida > Pinales > Pinaceae > Larix > Larix kaempferi. The sequence continues at coordinate 4,708,729 of BSBM01000493.1, read as the reverse complement.
TGACTGTAGATAATGAATGGTAAGAGTATTCTTGAACATAGGAATGGCATGACTTGGCAGTATTGACATGATGAGTACGACACCAAAACCTAATGCAACTGATGAGGGAAGCATTCTTTGAATGACTCAAAGGAGTGACAAGACTCAGGAAGTGGGTGAAACTCGAGGACAAACGGATGATCCAAGCGCAGTATGCAAATCCAAATGAGTGCCATGTTCAAGAACAACTAGGTAATGCCACAGATAAAGGGTGTAACATAAAATCTTTCCTTTTTCCCCATCATAAACGATGAGTGCCTCATGTGTTTTTAATGAGCTTGATGAGGGTAACCAGATGCTTGGTATAGCTCATCTCATAGATGAGTCCAATCCCAAATATTTTCCGAACCTGGGAGAGGAGGGGTTCGTCCCATGACGGACCCTTCAATGTTTGAGTTTTAACGAGTCCATAGAAGGTAAAACTCAGTCGGCATTTCATGTTTAGAGAGTCTGAAAAGAACTAACGAAGACTCCAACGGTCCTTTTTCATAAAGTTAGCCCCATCACCCGGAAAAGGGTAAAACAACACGAGAGAGGACTCTTCCAGTCATGATTGGCTGGAGTATGCCTTTTTTGTAAGTAGTTCCCCCTGGTCCGAAAAAGGGGTAAACTATCACTAGGGAGACGACCATTCAAATTCTTTAACAAGTGTGAACGTGACAAGTTCACTTGGCAATCTTTTCGTATTTTGAGAGCCTGAAAAGAGCTTAAAGAGAGACTCTGGGGGGGTTCCTTTTCCGTAGGAGTTTAACGAACCCGAAAAAGTGATAAATCGTAACTCGGTGACTTAATCTCATGGTTTTAAGAGCATGAGAAAGAACAAAGACTAAGCTCATCGTCATTAAATAATCACAATCTAATAGATACAAAATAATGACAAAACATTCAAGGGGTTGTTCATACCTGAAATGACTGCTTCAATGTGAAAACGGTGCAAAAATAGAACACTTACCAACTCTTGCACACTCAAAAACTAGGTCAAAAAAGTCGACAGGGTGTTCAAATGTAAGAAAAACGATCCAAACTATAGCAAATGACCTAAAAAGCATCAAATATTTGAAAAAGAATATTCCTTTTTGTTTATAAATAGAAACAAAAACCAAATATAGTTACCATTGTCCATTTGCCAAATTGGGAGAAAAAAGTGTCGATTGGAGGAGAATTTCACTTGCCAATTGCCGGAGCTATGAGTAACCATTTCACGAGTCGTTCGGAGCAAGTAACCCTAAATCTCATCCAGCATATTTCCAGTGGTTTAGAATTTCATTTTTAGTTCATTTTTTAGGGTTTTTGAGTTGGTTTGTGGCGAGTTTGTGCACCCTCGGGTCGTCGCAGGTCTCCCTTACGGGAACTGCGACGAACCCGGGTCGTCACAGGTCCTGCAAAGCTAGGTTGCGAAGATGTCATCCTGTCCACAAGGACGAGGTGCGACGGCGGAAACGCCCATGTTCAAACCACAACCCAAGCCAAAAGAAAAAGTTTTAAATGCTTGAGTGAGTTCTAATGGTATTAAAATGCTCCTATTGGCAGGTTAGTAGCAGCCAACATGGTCCTAGAGTGGCACGAACGAGAACACGAGGTAGATGATGTGCAAGCAGTGAATGACCCATTATGTGTAGAGGCATTGTGGAACTACGGGATACTGAAGTTCTTCAACGTTCAGGGCATGAGGGCCCAAGTACCACTACTAGAACATATGGTCCGTTGTTGGGACGTCACGCAGCAGTACTTTGTGATCGGAGAGCACACTTTGACTATAGATGTCGAGGACATCTACTTCTTGACTGGATTGTCCCAGAGGGGGGACAATGTGGCTCTTACTGGATCACAGGGAAGTGATCGGACAATAGACGACTTGATAGTTCAACACTGCATCCCACATACTCGTGCCTCTAGTGGGAAGATTCCCATCAAAGAGGTGCGAGAACGTCAACTACGAGCTATTCTTTTCACCATAACGAGGATAGCAGGGATCCAAGTGCACCATCTAGCTACTAGGTCCCAAATGTTGTATGCGGAGGACTATATGTCTTCGAAGATATTCAACTAGTGCGAGGGACTCCTCGCTAACATTCGAGCTCAGCTGACCAAGTGTTAGCGTGGAGAGCTCAAGCAGTTCAGATACGGATCGATAGTGATCTCATTTCTATTGGAGCGGGTTCCCCTCTTGCGCCCGCAGGTGCCTTTGGATGACAGGGATCCTGAGGATCCTCACATGGCCCGATGGACAGAGGTGATGGCCCGCCATGGTGGGGGTCGTATCATCAAGTATGGTCCTGATTTTTTTATCTAGCTAGAAGGCCAGTTGCTCATGGTAGAGGACTACCCTTATAGTGGTACGGATTACAGGGAGGACCCAGACTTGGCGTTGCCCGAGGGAGCAGAGAGGGGAGACATCGGTAAGAACAATGACCCTTGTACTTTTTAGTTGTGTATTTATGATTTTTTTGTTATAGTGCCGACAAGTTAATAACATGTGTGTGCATATGTGGGCCATGTGCGACCAGTAGGAATTTCTCTTCTTGCGAGGAGAGGAGAGGGAGCAGCCATGGCTCCAACCGTGCATGCTGCCATCGTGGAGATGGAGGATGTCTACGAGAACCTGACTAGGTTGACGTTAGATGTTCCTGAACTGATAGTGGATGATTTACTGCGGCCTATGCAGAGGTATGTGGTGGGGGCGTCTGTGCGCTTCAATGTGCTACTCCGCAAGGTAGCGAGGGAAGTTGACTGCTTCCGTACTCAACAGGATAGAGCTGCGAGACCTAGGGGTGCACGGGCCAGGCGTTATGCCTTATGTTGTTATTATATATGTACTAAGAGCTCAGAAGCCTCAGATTTTGTACTACTAAAAGCTATGAGGCTTCAGATTTTGTATAGACTCACTGAAAGCCGTCGTGCTTCAGATTTTTTACAAGCACTACCTTTTATGATGATATATATATACATACATTTTGGCGTTTTATACATGATTTGTTTTAAATGGATGAAAGATGTGATCTTGTTTATGCGTTTGCTTATAAAATGAGTTATTTACATATTATGTCTACTTTTAACAATTAATGAATATGCTTATATGTGTGCAATGTACCAATCTAAGATGAATTTGGCCATGGAGTCGGCAACTGTGTTTGCGTCTCGTGGAATGTGCAAGTACTGAATGGACTCGAAGGACCTTTCCAGAAGATAGACTCATCTATAGAGACGGAGTAAGGTCGGATCAAGGATGGTGTAGACTCAATTAAGATGAGAGACCACTAGTTGAGAATCCAAGTGGATGACAATGTGGTCCATACCCCAAGAAATAGTGTCGGTTAGGGTTCTAATGACTGCTTGATATTCCACAGCATTGTTGGTCGCGAAACCTAGACACATTCCTCCTAAGTTGATAAGATCGCTAGTAGGTGATCAGAGTTCCCAGGCTACCGAAGCAAGGTTGCGGGTATGCCGGCTAGTGCCGTCCGTGAATCCATAGCAAGTTTCCATCTGCACACGCAAACAGAACATGGTATAAGATACAAAACAAGACCTAAGCATGCGAAAATCAAAGCGTTGCACCACACAAAAACACACACATGCCATGTACAGTATATACAAAAGTACTTATGCATGAAAGAATCAGGCATAGTGCCTCTTCAGGTAGAGCCCACTGCGGGGCTCACCCAAATATATCCCGTCGTAGTCTTCAAGCTCGTAAGCTCCCTTATCTAAGACGTGTTTCACTATGTAAGGTCCATGCCACATGGACTCAAACTTTCCTGCCCCCAGCTTATCATGTTTTTGGTCGTATGTGAGGACCAAATCTCCTTCGCTCTAGATGCGAGGTTCTACCGACTTGTTGTACTACACTTTGATGCGTTTATTATGAGCCTCATTGGAAAGAGCGGCATCGTGGCGAGTCTCGTTGAGATTAGCTAGGTAGAGGAAATGTTCTTCCTCAGGACTAGTGTTGGGGAGAAGTTCAATGGCGAGCTTGAGGGACAAAATATCGCACTCAACAGGAAGGAAAGCCTCCAATCCATACACTTGTTGGAAGGGAGTAAATCCAGTGGCGGTTTTAACGGAAGTTCGATAAGCCCATAGTGCGAAGAAGAGCATGTTATGCCAGTTGGACTTGTGTGTACCCACCATGCGTTGGATCATGGTTTTCAAGACCTTGTTGATGGCCTCTACTTGTTCGTTTGACTGTGGGTAGTAGGGTGTTGAGTTTTCTTGGCGAAAACCCAATCTATCGCTCAATTCCTCAACCATGTGGTTCTGAAAGTGAGAACAATGGTCGGTAACTATAGACTGAGAAACTCCAAACCGCACTATGACATGATTAAACATGAAGAGTGCGGCGGTTTTGCCGTCGTTTGTGTATGTAGGAATTGCCTCGACCCACTTTGTAAAGTAGTCCACAGCTACGATGACGTATCTATGCCCCTCGGCCGAGGTAGGATTACAATGCATGAATTCAATGTCCCATTTAGAGAAGGGGCCAACAGCAATAACCAGGTGTAACGGGGTGGGATGGGTGCGCTTTTTCGTATGAAAATGTTGACATGGAGGACATAAGTTTTACAGCCTCGATACAATCTTTAAAGATAGACGGCCAATAATATCCCACGCAAAGGATATTCTGGGTTGTATCCATCCCAGAGAGATGACCTCCACACACCCCAGTGTGACAGTCATTTAGGACATGTTCAACCTCGTCATGAGTCAGACAACGTCAAAGAACAGAATCGATACCACGGTGGTACAAAGTATCACTGATAATCAGATAATACTTCACATGGTGGCATATTCGACGATGGTCGTCATGAGACAATTGAGGGTTGAAACGTTGGGTCTGAAGATATAAAGTGATATATCCATACCATGGATCAGACGTACTGATAAGAAACAATGATTCATCCAAAAAAGAGTCATTGGTCTCAGATTCTACATCAGCACGGGAAAGGTCGCAGATGAGCTCAGCAAATACCAAAGACTTTTTAGACTTAGCCTTCTCAAAAAGGAGATCGAATTCCTGCAGTATCATGATCTAGCAAGAATACTTTCCCCCAAGCACCTGATGTGTCAAAACATGGTACATGGGGTTCTAATCGGCAATGATGGTGGTGGTGTGAAGCAGAATGTAATGTCGGAACTTCTGGATGGGGATGACTGCTGCAAGAGCGAGCTTCTCAACATGTGAATATCGAGTTCCAACGTCAATAAGACCTTTACTGGCGTAGTATATCACATGTTCTTGGGCGTTCTGGTCTTCCTGCACCAAAACCATGGCGATAATGGTGTCGGAAGAAGCGAGGTATAGAATGTAATCTCGATAGTAATTCAGCGGTTGGAGCACAGGGGCATGTGTGATGGCATGTTTAAAACTTTCAAAAGATTGTTGAGCTTGGTCATCCCAAATGAACGAGACGTATTTTTTCATCAATATCATGTAACCATGCATCTTTTGCATGAAATTACAGACAAAACGCCTTAAACAAGTCGCTCTTCCTTGTAGACTCTGAAGTTATGTAACATTAGTTGGAGGTGGGAGAGCGACAATGGCTTCCACCTTCAAGGGATCAATGCAGATCCCATATTTTGAGACGATAAACCCTAAGAGGCATCCAGACTCGACACAGAAAATACACTAATGAGGGTTCAGACGGATATTGTACCGTCTGCATCTGAGGAAAACAGTCGTCAGATGATCTATGTGGAACTCACGCTGCTTTGAGTGGGCAGGGAGGTCATCCAAGTAGGGTTCCACAAATTCCTTCACATCGTAGAAGGCATACGACATTGCCCACTGGAATGTGGCACCAACATTTTTAAGACCGAACGGAAGTTTACGATACACAAACGTTCCCCAAGGGAAGATGAATGCAGTCTTGTGTTGGTCGGCAGGGTGGATCTTAATCTGGTTGTATCCGGAAAATCCATCCATGAATGAAAAAATGACACTTACGGCACAATTGTCGATAATCTGGTCAATAAAGGGAGTCGAGTAGTTGTCCTTAGGACAAGCCTTGTTGAGATCCCGATAATCGACACAGACACGAATTGTCCCCTGCTTTTTAGTAACAGGGATGACGCTTGAGACCCATTCTGTCAATGGGACAAGGTAGATGAAGTCGGCCTTCAAGAGTTTCTCAATCTCTACCTTGATTACCGCAGTCTTTCGAGGGTGTACCGATCGCAACTTTTGGCGGACAAGTTTGACGTCAGGATAGATTTTGATTTCGTGTAAAACAATGGTGGGGTCTATCCCAAGCATATCCTCGTAGGTCCAAGCAAACACGTCTCGGAATTGCTTGAATAAGGTTGTATAAGCAATGACTTCTTTAGGGGAACACTTCTAGCCTAACTGAATGTGTTCCACTACACCAGGAGTAACTGAAATGTCAATCGAAGTGGTAGGTTCGATGTTCACAAGGTTGCCCTCAGTGTCCGTAAGACATGTGAGTATCAAGGATTGAGAGCAAGGGTAGTCATTCGACGAATAAATGGTTCGAATGTTGTTCTCCACAATATCCAAGAAGGGGAGGATAGACAAATGATGATGGAGGTCTTCCCACGGAGGATCATCCACACTCATGATTTCCATAATGGACTCATCAGAATGAAAAGTCTGTAGTAGGGGATCGGATTATGTCCACTGTAGAGAACAGGAGGTGGAGGCCACAACTAAGTGGTCCTCCAGTGCTGACTGGACAACCTCGTATGTGAGTTCGGCGAGTGACAGAGGCATAGTGTCTCCAATCAGGTGTGTGGTGGCTTCGTTAGGTACAAGCCATGAATCAGTGGAGTTGGGGATAAATGAAATCCACGAGGAGATCATGTTCACTGTGGCAACATGATTTGGGGGATCCGAAGTAGGAAAAATGCCCATAAGGGATGAGTCCTTAATGAGGCCGACCCCCATGCTTTCATACTGATGCGAAGATTGTCCAAGTAATGGAACGTTATCACCCAAGTGAGTAGTGGTGTCAGGTGTGCAGAAATCCAGTTGGTTGACAGTAACAATTCGGCCTTGATGGGGGAATTATACTATGCAGAAGACAGATGATGTGACCGCAGTCATGGCGTAAAACAAATTACGACCAACAAAAATGTTATAATCTAATGGGGCAGTGACCACTTCCATGTTAATGGTTGCAGTCTTGCCCCCCAGCTCGACTGCTAAAGCTTGTAATAGCCCATGAGGTTGAAAGCTACGTCCGTCGAATGCTCTCAAAGTGGTAGGAGAACAGTTCAACTTGGGAGATCCTATGGCTCTCCAACATGAGATCGACATGACTGACGTAGAGGCACCTTCGTCCAAAATGGTACGATGGATTGTCTTCCCAGCAATGTTTATGGCAACTTGAAATGCCAACTGATGGGAGAGCCTCGGTTTGAAGTATTCCAGCCGGAACATGATGGTGTTCGATGAATCCAGGTCAACTGCACCGATGGAAACGACAAGACTATTGAGTTTATTAGGACACTTTTGCAAGACCTCGAGCATCGACATAGCACAAGGAGATTGTGCTAGGTCCTCTACGATATTGTAGTTCTGAGCAGCCCGAGCATTGGGATTGAAAACCGATTTTCTAATCGTGCTCTTGGGTGTATGCAACACTGAATCAAAAGAGGGCTTCTCAATGGTGAGAGAAGCGGCCGGTATGGTGACGTCAGGCATTAAAGTGGAAGCTTTTTCAGTATTACTTCCAATGGGTTCCTTTTCCAGGACAAATTCATACGAACGAGAATGAGTGTTCAAGTTGATGGTCTCATTACGCATCATGAGAACATGCGCAGTGGAGGATGCTTCTCCTTAGGAAGGAGAGGTGTGTGCAATAAGTTGTTGGTTTTGAGTAGGGAAGGGATCATTGAGAACTGTCGGTATGGGTTTTCCCTTAAGAAACTTTTGAAATTCGTCTCTATGGGGGCATTCTTTAGAAAAATGGTCATCATCACACAGTAAACAAGGATACTTAAAATTCCTTTTATGTTTGGTGTCATTAGGGGTGTTCTTATGTTCCTATTGGGTGGAAGATTTCTTAGGTTTCCCTTTGTTTTTATTCTTACCACCATACTTCTGAGGTGAAGGTGATTGAACAGAATTCATTTCTTCAGTGACAGCAGGAGTGGATGATTTGGTGGTTCTGTGACCAGCCTGTGTTGGTGATGGGGAAGAACCTTGGGGGTTCGACGATCCAACAGTTTGAGAAGGGGGCTGAGTGTTAAGGGATCCAATGATGCCATCATCTTGGGGTCCCTTGGGTGGTTTCGCGGGGTCGTATGTGTTACGGGGTGCGTCAGGAAGAATATCAAATAATGTGCCAGACTGAGCATAGACTACGTCTAATAAATGGGCACGGGATTTGGCTTGTTCCTCAGTGACAGCGCCTCCCATGGCAACATCTCGAGCTATGGTAGGGGTGAGAGACTTCGTGAACCAATCCACTAGGAGTTGATCTAGAATAGGAGCCTTAATAATACGTCGTCTCCTCCGCCACTCATGTATATGATCTGAGATGTGAGTAGTGGTATTTTGACGGAGCGAGGTTAGAAGCTCTGTATCAATTTCATACCATATAGGCAGCTAGAAATGAGTCAAAAAATTCATAGCAAGAGAACCAAAATAAAGAAAAGAATGGGGTGGTAGTTCAATATACCATTTGGAAGCCGAACTAGTGAGAGTCCATTGAAATAATCTAGAACGGATCGAGTCGTCCATCAAGGAGTTGGATGAACACCACAAGTGGTACGTCATCACATGGTTTTTAGGATCTTCACCCGGCTTGCCATCAAATTTGGGGATATCTGATGGAAGTTTCACTGGAATGGGTGGCCAATTAGTTCCATGTAGATGGGGTCGTTGGTCAGGAGAGATAGGTCTGGCAGGTCTAAAGTAGCCAAAAAGGGCAGCTGCAGGTTAGGCTGTTGTTTGACGGACAATCTACCAAGAGTGGACTCGAGGCATGATCTCCCTAGCTCAATGCGAGTCTAGAAAAAATAGGACAGAATATAAATCACTCTCCTAGATCTAATTTAAGATCAAGGAACTAGATACGTTTACCTTATAGATCGCTAATCCTTTTCTCCTTGAATGTTGCTCCAAGATTGACGATCTTCAGATTTGAGCTGCAAAACTTGACAAGATAACAAGACAACAAAACAAGTAAATGCATCTATACAATAACAGATCTAAGTAAGCAGTCAAGTAGGCAAAGTACACAAGATATCATTAACACAATGATATTTTGGTGGAAAGCACTTATATTACTATATTGAAAAGAGAAGTACATAGGATAGAAAGATTACAACCATTGACTTGACGTAGCAATCCTCATCTGATCAAACCAATGCCAAATCCTCCCAAGGAAGTGTGAGTCTCCCAATAGATGAATAGAGATCTCTTCTAAGGTGATTTCACCAACATGTAGACACTATAGACTTCCTCCCCTTGGAATGGGAGTGAGCTAGTTCACTTATATAGGACTAAGTGGATAGGGTAGGTTGAGATATGGTAGGAGAGAGGTAGGGGATCCTTCCAAGAGGTTAGGAACCGAATGCCAGCTTCCCCAAAGGCTAGGGATAGGGATACACATCAGCAGGCTTCGAGAATGAGCTCGAAGAAGCTATTTTATTCCATTAACCGACATCGTCGCAGGCTGCAAGAGTACAGTGTGTGATGTCACAATTGCATGAGTACAACCTGCGACGACCTCTCAAAACCTAGTATGAATGGGTTTGCATCTCTTCCAAGTAAATGACTTAGTCAAAGGAAACTTTAGGGATGTTTACACTAAGTCTCATGATGGCAAGATTTAGGTGTAACAGAATGCCCCCCAAAGCATGAAGTTATTTGAACTGGACAGGTGAAATGCTTTGCCAAAAGGAATGGCAATGGCTCATCGAACAAAAGGCGTTGCTGCAGTACAACTGACTCTGAGTACATAGTCTCAAATGACGTACAACATGGCTTCCGATCAATACATTGGAGATCCATGGTAGTAATGACCGACTGAACACAATTATGGCTAGTAGACACAAGCATAGATCCATAATGAGATGATAACACAGCCACGACCAATACAAATGTGGATCCCTGTGATATGACTCAAAACAATCTCTATCGCAACCTGGGTAAAACATGAATCCCCAGGGTCTTCAAGACGAACCCGCAATGATACGAATCTATCCATGTGATTACAAATGTCTGGTAGAAACCACTTGATTACCGGTCATTGATGTATACCGTTAACAAGCGCGAAGGAAATCACCATTGATGTCAATGATCCCCAAGGTATCACAGTACATATCATCAGGCGTGAATAAATGAGTTGAAATCGAACGCTGGATGAAATATTTCAATCAAGATTCAATGATGAAAACTCATGTCAAAATCGAGGTAACCAACCATTGAGGCATGTAGGGCCAAGGTACTTGGTTGGTTTCTAGATTCAATCCATGGATGATGTGTTGAAGTCGAAAAGGATGAATCCATCGAAGGAGGGCCATGATGAATCCCCCATCATTGAAATGAAACACAACAAAAGATGTGTAGAGTGGATCGGATGGTACAGTAACATGCAAGACTGACTCAGAGTAAACCAACATGGTAGTAGGCGTATTGACTGCAGATAATGAATGGTGAGAATATTCTTGAAGATGGGCATGGCATGACTTGGAAGTATTGACATGACGAGTACGACACCAACTTCTAATGCAACTGATGATGGAAGCAATCTTTGAATGACTCAAAGGAGTGACTAGAATCATGAAGTAGGTAAGACTCGAGGACAAACGGATGGCCCAAGTACTGTATGCAGATGCGAATGAGTGCCATGTTCAAGAACGACTAGGTACTGCCACAGATAAAGAATGTAACATAAAAGATTTCCTTTTTCCCCTTCATGAATGATAAGTGCCTCATGTGTTTTTTACGAGCTTGATGAGGGTAACCAGATGCTTGGTATAGCTCATTTCATAGATGAGACCAATCCCAAATATTTTCCAAACCTGGGAGAGGATGGGTTCGTCCCATGACGGGCCCTTCAATGTTAGAGTTTAACGAGTCCATAGAAGGTAAACTCGGTCATCATTCCATGTTTAGAGAGTCTGAAAAGAACTAAAGAAGACTCCAATGGTTCTTTTACGTAAAGTTAGCCTCATCACCCAAAAAAGGGTAAAACAACGTGGGAGAGAACTCTTCCAGTCATAATTGGCTGGAGTGTACCTTTTTCGTAAGTAGTGCCCCCTGGTCTGGAAAAGGGGTAAACTATCACCAGGGAGACGACCATTCAAATTATTTAACAAGCGTGAACGTGACAAGTTCGCTTGGCAATCTTTTCGTATTTCGAGAGCCTGAAAAGAGATTAAAGATAGACTCTAGGGGGGGTTCCTTTTCCGTAGGAGTTTAACGAGCACAGAAAAGTGATAAATCATAACTCGGTAGACACACCTTTTTACTCAAATTTTTAACGAGCACGGGAATTGTATCAAAAGCACTCGGAATCTTTTTCATGTTTGAACCAGAGCACAAAAAAGTAAAAACTAAGCTCAAACCACTTTTCATGTTTTAACCAGAGCATGAAAAAGGTGAAAAGTAAGTTGAACACCACTTTTCATGTTTTAACCAGAGCGCGAAAAAAAAAGTGAAAAGTAAGCTCAAACACTATCTTAATGTTTTTAATGAGCTCAGAGATAGGTTGGAAGAATTCTCATGATATCTGCTTCATTTTTTAACGAGCTTGTAATAGAAAATGAACTATGCTCGTGATAATGCCCATTGGCAGGTTTCTTCTCAACATGATGGCTAGAGGTTGGAAAGTTTTCCCCCAGCACAAGAAACTGACGGATTACTTCTAGTATGATTTCTAGAGGTATTGTTTCATTTTTTAGCAAGCTTGATACAAGAAAATCTCGAGATTATTTTCATGGTTTAATGAGCTTGAAAACCAAAAAGGAAAGTATGCTCAAAAAATTTTCCCATTGGTGGACTCTTCCCATCATGATATCCAAAGGTTAGTACATGCCCCCAACATGATTGCTAGAAGTAAGTGACTTAGCTCCAACATGGTGTGGAGAGGTGATCAAGTTGACTTCAACGTAACTTACAGAGTTTGAAGACATGCCCCCAAGCTTCATTTCATTCGCCTAAGCTACCCCTAGGCGGATGAAAAGAAGGTTCAGGTACTAAGTCAATGGAAAGACTCGACTAAAAGGGAAAGGATTTGTTTCATTTTTTAATGAACTTGACACAATATTAGAACTCTTCTCACGAGAACCTATTTCATTTTTTAACGAGATTGACATAGAAAGGGAACTATGCTCATAGGAACCTATTTCATTTTTTAACGAGGTTGACATAGAAAGGGAACTGTGCTCATGGGAACCTATTTCATTTTTTAATGAGCTTGACATAGAAAGGGAACTATGCTCATGGTTAATGCCCATTGATGGGTTCCTTCCTAACATGATATCCAGAGGTTGGTAGTGTTCCCCCAGCATGATTGCTGACAGTACGACATGTGACATGCCCCCCAAGCTTCATTTCGTCTGAAAATGCTGCTTGTTAACCCAACTACCAATTTGGCTACTAAAATGAAAATTTTCACAAAAGGGGGGAAAAGGAGAATCAGATGAAATGAAAGTTCAACTTCTAACTCCAGAGAGAGACTCGAACCAATGGGAGGGATATCTATTTCATTTTTACATAAGCTTGAAATAGACAACGACGATGCTTGAAAGGACCCTTTTCATTTTTTAACGAACTTAAAACAAAAAGAAACTATGCTCATGAAGTCGGTTTCATTTTTATGTAAGCTTGAAACCAAAGGCAAACTATGCTTAAGGGTCGGTTTCATTTTTTAACGAGCTTGAAACAGGAAAATAAACTATGCTTGTACCCCTCATCCTTAGGGGGAAAAAACCACTAAAACATGTGGAACAATTAGGGAAGTTTGTTGAATGGCAGTCATGCAATGATTGGGTGTCACGAAGGAAAGTTGATCAACGGTCACAATCCTCCCATCACAGGGAAAATACATCACTCGAAAGAGTGTGGACACTACAGCTTTCATAGCATAGACATAATCACATCCAAGGAGAAGATTGAAATCTAAAGGGCCTTGGATGACCATGACATCAACATAAATAGTTTTACCTCTCAATGTGACAGGAAACTGCGGGAGAATCCTAAAGGTCCAGTAGGCCTTCTATTAAAATCCAAAATCTGGTCGGTAACCGGCACAAGCTGAGGAGACCCTATATCTTGCCAAGCAGTTGAGGATAAAATATTAACAGAAGCTCCCTCGTCAACTATAGTGTGAAATATTTCCTTATTGGAAACTCCTATAGATATCTGGAAAGGAACATCTGAGGGGAGATGAGATTCTGCTAGACTATTCCAATCAAATGAAATAACCTCAGTACTTGGAGGGGGTCCCGTGGTAACGGACTCTTGCCCCTCATGATCGGAACTGACTAGAAAAACATCAGTAGTTATCAATCCACTCTCATCAGGGAGAGTAGGATGAGATGAAGACCGTGTCAAGGTGACAGTTGTAGTCTGAATGCTTTCTGATAAAAGAGTGGGATTGAATGGAGATCACAACAACTCGATCACTTCACTCTCGGAAGGAAGAGTGGGATCAATTACAGATGAAAATGAATTGATCACTTGGTCAACCAGTAGGGGGTCGAGGGACAACTTACTATCACTTGTTGGAAGCACCTGTTGAGGACTAGTAATATCTTCCAACCACCGTGAAGCTTCATCCATGCTTGGATAAAGGAAAGTACGGTGCATACCCTTGCATATCAAACAGGGATATAGGATTTTACCCTTCCGACCCTTTACCAATGGGTGACTGGTCGAGGGAATGTCATCAACATGATGGTCAGAGGTTGACGATACAAGTGGTTTGGGGTTTTTAGACCACACTTCTGATACACAGGAAAGACCGGGGCAATCCTTGAGAAGGTTATCACCCTTGCAAAGCTTGCAAGGGAACTTGGGTTTACGAGGTGTTTTCATAGAATGAGTGCCATTAGAGGCAACTGGTTGATGCTTGGTCTCTTTCTTATCCTTATTCTTCTTTATATTCCTTTTCTTCTTATTATTATCCACCTGATTACTAACACTACTGCTTTGATCAAGCGGGGAAGAAGAAGATGCATCTGAGGAAGAAGGGGAAGGATCAGTTTGGTATTAACTCTCTCGTGGTGGAGAGTTAACATTTGAAACATTGGGTACAACCGGAATCACCGGATTGAATAACCATACCGGTAATCCTATGGTTAATCCCGGAAGATTTAAAGTGGCAATAAAGGGAGGACCAATATCTCCAACTAGAGGAAAGGAAAAAGGTACCCCTTGAGAAGGGGTCTCTGGATTGGTAGTCCCATAAGAGGTTTCCATATCTAAATTCTCTAAATACTCCTAACTAACACGCACAAGAAACGCTACTCAAGCTAAAAGCAACAGGAAAACTGGTGAACAGGAGTGGATTCAAAAGTCTAGAACCTCACGGGATTATCAAGGCTTCGCAACTCACTATATACCACAGGGTCCAACAGTAAAACGCGATAAGGAGGATTGGGACAGTAAACTTGCCTGAATACCCGATTAACTGGATGGTACGTGCATAGTAGTCTCCCCAAGTGTTGTTCTCAGTGTATTGCTCTGCCAAGACGGCCAAATGGTTGACTCAGTTGGTTTCAGGAATCCTAATGGTGTCTCCCGATATACGCAAGGTACGTGGGAGCTCAAATCCGTAGTGGTGCTATCTAATGCACAACCGTACGGCACGAGACCTTCCTATATACCATTGAGTACATGAAACACCATTCTATATACGCCAAGTACATGTAATACTTGATGGGTACGTGAAAGAGATTCGATATACCTAGTTGGTACGTGAAAGAGATTCGATATACCTAGTTGGTACGTGAAAGAGCTTCGATATACCGGTGAGTACGTGGAAGACTACAATACCCACGGAATATAGTGCTGGCAAGTAACGACAGCTGCCACGTTTTACGACGCCGAAACATGTCTCTAACTTACACACAAGTTGGTAAAAGTTTTAACTTAAACTAGCGCTTAATTTTATCTTGTACGGTTAAGTGAATGCATGGAGTGAAGACTTGGAATTTAAACAAGATGCAAATCTGATCTATATGAAAATGTAAGTCTTCGTTTCTATGAATTCCTACTTAAGAAGGAGAGAGAGATATTTTTTCTTCCCAAATGCACAACCCAATGCAAATGCAATTTTATTTCTTTTCAAAATGATAGAAAGAAGTAAAAGATGCACCCAAAAATAACCCAAAGCAATAAAAGAGATATTTTTATGAACACCAAATGCAATAATTCTAATCCATTTCCTATCTTTTTACACTTGAAAAAGACACATCTAATCTATGGAAAGAAAGATTCCACAAACGTTTCCAATTAAATGCAAGACAAAGAAAAGCACTCAACAATCTTATCTAACTCAAATGCACACAAATCTGAAACAATCATTTCTTCTTTTTATGAATGTGAGACCAAGAATTTCAAATGATCAAATTAAAGCAAGAAGAATACTTATGTTTTCCAATTTCATGAATAAAGAAAAAGAGTGACAAAATCAAGCTTCTCTTTGAGCTAAAGTGGAGACAAAGAATCAATATTTTCCAACAATCATTAGATAGATCAGCATGCAAAGGAAACAGGATGCACAACCCAAGACAAAGAGGTCCAAAAAGACATGGATATCCCACACTTTTCAAATCTTTAAAACAAGCCAATCACACCAAACCAAAAAAATGATCTTAAAACCTCGATATGGGTCAAAACGACTGCAAGATACACGATTCATGAGGGGGATTTTTTTTTTTTTAAATAGAACCCATTTCACTTAAAAATGCAAACAAAACACTAGTTTTGACTTAGAGGGCCAAACATGAATCCAAATCTCAAAAAGACCCAAAAAACCAACACAAGCAAACCAAATGCAAACAATGCTAAATGACAAGCACAAGAAAGGAGTTTGGGATTAGATCTAATGCAAAGATCACATCAGGTGAGGAGAGGAGGGATAACAAGGTCAAGTGGATGAAGGTGGGGGAACCAAAGTATCCACCACTACCAAAATGAAACTTGTTAAAATGGGACCCAATACAAATCCACACAACCAAACACTTTAAACACACTGATCAAAAGGGAGTCTCTGACTGGATCTTGCAGCACAGAGGGGGTTTGCACACCAAACCAAAAATCAAATCAGAAATGGAGAAGGGATGCATGTATGTCATTTTTGACATATCGGCGTAGTCTATGTTTGTACACACAGCGCGTCGCAGGTCATTAATGCGGGAAGTGTGACGATGTCGCAGTCTACCAATGAATGGGCTGCAACGATAGGCCAAAAGAAAAAGAACATAGATCACAAAATGACACAATGTCGCTTTGGCTCCACTGCCCAGCTGCGATGAGTGAGATCTAAGTTAAAAAATGAACCAATTCTCCAAACAATGAGCAATGAAATGGTCTAAAATGGTGAATACAAACTCATAGGAGGACTACAGACTCTTCAAAGTGAAGATCTGATGGTGAAACAAGGCTTAGAAGGAAAATAATATTATGGATGGCTTGCAAGAGCAATCAACTGAAAATGGTATTCAAATTGACAACTACAAACAATCTATTGTCCCCAGCGGAGTCACCAAATTTGTTTGACGGACAATCTACCAAGAGTGGACTCGAGGCATGATCTCCCTAGCTCAATGCGAGTCTAGAACATATAGGACGGAATATAAATCACTCTCCTAGATCTAATTAAGGATCAAGGAACTAGATAAGTTTACTTTATAGATCACTAATCCTTTTCTCCTTGAATGCTGCTCCAAGCTTGACAATCTTCAGATCTGAGCTGCAAAACCTGTCAAGATAACAAGACAACAAAACAAGTAAAACACATCTATACAATAAAAGATCTAAGTAAGCAGTCAAGTAGGAAAACTACACAAGATATCATTAACACAATGAGATTTTGGTGGAAAGCACTTATATTACTATATTGAAAAGAGAAGTACATAGGATAGAAAGATTACAACCATTGACTTGACGTAGCAATCCTCATCCGATCAAACCAATGCCAAAGCCTCCCAAGGAAGTGTGAGTCTCCCAATAGATGAATAGAGATCTCTCCTAAGGTGATTTCACCAGCATGTAGACATTATAGACTTCCTCCCCTTGGAATGGGAGTGAGCTTCACTTATATAGGACTAAGTGGATAGGGTAGGTTGAGATATGGTAGGAGAGAAGTAGGGGATCCTTCCAAGAGGCTAGGAACCGAATGCCAGCTTCCCCAAAGGCTAGGGATAGGGATACACATCAGTAGGCTTCGAGAATGAGCTCAAAGAAGCTATTTTATTCCATTAACTGACATCATCGCAGGCTGCAAGAGTACAACCTGCGATGTCACAGGTTGCATGAGGACAAACTGCGACGACCTCTCAAAACCTAGTATGAATGGGTTTGCATCTCTTCCAAGTTAATGACTTAGTCAAAGGAAACTTTAGGGATGTTTACACTAAGTCTCATGATGGAAAGATTTTGGTGTAACAGTTGCGGGTACTGATAGTACTGATAAGGCATGTAAGGACCTTGTATTGACTGACCATAGGGTGTTCCAAGAGGAAACTGGCCATAGGGGTATGGGCCGCCCGAACCAAATGTAGGTTTGCCGCCATAGTAAGCTGGTCCATTACCATAATAAGGTGGTCATTACCATAAGGTGGGGGGTCCACCTCCACCATCGGGAGGGGGTTGGCCGGCTCCAAATGGTGGGGTTCCGCCACCACCACCAGGGTAGGATGGGCCGCCACCACCTCCGTCGGGAGGAGGTGGTGGTCCGCTTCCACCGCCGGATTAGGGTGGGCCTCCACCACCTCCGTCGGGAGGGGGTGGTGGGCCACCGCCGCCACCGAAAGGGTAAGGGCCTCCTCTGATTTCTCCACCATAGTAGGGTGGTCCTCCACCACCACCACCCGGGATGGGATGGTCCTCCACCACCACCACCAAGATGGGATGGTCCGCCACCACCACCACCAGGATGGGATGGTCCGCCACCACCACCGCCGGGATGGGATGGTCCTCCACCACCACAACTAGGAGAGGGTGGGCCATGATGGCCAAAATGAGGTGGTCCTCCATCAGAAGGTAGAGGTCCGCCTCGTCCAGAGTTGTGTGGGGTCCCGCCACCTCCAATCGGAGGTGGGGATGGACCAAATGGGGGTGGAGGGACTTGAGGGACTGTAAGTGGGGGTCCATGTTGTAAAGCATTTTGTTGTCCCCATAGAGTGTAAGGATTTCCGTGGTAGGGTACCCCTTAGAGTGCGTTTCCAGGATTAAGTTGTCCCAACACAGGGTTAAGGTGACCTAGATACGCTTGACTCGATGGTGGTTGAATTACGTTGGACGGTCCCCCAACATGGGATAATCCCGTAGTGGAAGGTCTGGGAGGTAAGGAGTTTCCAACGGAAGTGCCAATGGGAACCCCTATTGCAGTATTATGGTTAAGAGATAGGGGTTTCCCCCCCGCAACAACTTGCTGACCACTAAGTAAAGGTTGACCCAACACTGGTGTTTATTATCTACCGTAGGATTATCATTACCTGTAAAGAAGGTAGGGGGTAAAAATTATCCTCCCCTTGAAGTTTGGGGTGGGGGAGGAGCAGGTGACGTAACTGTGGTGGGAACAAGTGTGTTGGACTGTTGTCCTTCAAAAGGTTGGGTTGTCTGAGGTATACGACTAATATCCTGTCTAGGAGATGGATGTGCAGGAGTTGATGGTTGACCAGCCTCGGAAGTGGTCACATGTTACGTGGATGATTCCGGTGAATCATAAGAAAAATAATGACTTGGGAGTGGTTGATAAGGACGTAACGTTGGGTCTTCAACCCTCCGTGTAAGGCTCCGGTTTGTAAATTGTGTGGCCATAGCTCGTAACCTAGCGAATTGTTCATGATAAGGTGCCATGCGATCGTCGAGAGTAGCCCAACTAGGTGGGGATGCAACGGCAAAATGGGACACTCGGTGTCCTAGAGAAGATGTCCAATAAGATGCTAAAGGACCAGCAGTTGCTGAAGGGCCGTCCTGGGGTGAATTTATCCATTCCAACAATCCAGGCTCTCCCGATAAAACGGGATGTAGGTCTTGTGAAGTAGAAGTTTGTGCTTCTTCACCCTGCGGGGGATGAGAGGCAGGTGAATCTGGAGGAAACGTATGCGCTTCAACATTCAATGTAGGGTTTTCCACTTCAAGTGACACGACTGTGGCTTATGGGTCCATCCTTACCCTCTAAATTACCTCCTGGTTAAGGAGATATTCGGGCGGCAACTTTTGAATCCTACAGGACCTTCTCCAAGGAAAGTCAACCAGAGTGACTGAAACAAACGTTTCTCCTAAGGCAAGCTAAACAAAAGAAAAGCAGACCAGAAAAAACCCTAAACAAACTAAGGCCACAAGCAAACTTATGTGATAAGAGTGGATTCAAAGGTCTGGAACCTCACAGGATTGTCAAGGCTTCGCAAATCGCTATATACCGCAGGGTCCAATAGTAAAACATGACAAGGAGGATTGGGACCGTACCCTTGCCTGAATACCGGATTACCTGGATAGTACGTGCATAGTAATCTCCCTTAGTGTTGTTCTCGGTGTATTTCTCTGCCAAGACGGCCAAAAGGTTAACTCAGTTGGTCTCAGGAATCCTAATGGTGTCTCCCGATATATGCAAGGTACGTGGGAGATCAAATCCGTAGTGGTGTTGTCTAATGCACAACTGTACGGCACGAGACCTTCCTATATACTACCGATTACGTGAAACACCTTTCTATATACGCCAAGTACGTGAAACACCTTTCGATATACGCCAAGCACTTGAAGTACTTGGTGGGTACGTGAAAGAGATTCGATATACATGGTTGGTACGTGAAAGAGCTTCGATATACCGATAAGTACATGGAATACTACAATACCCCCGGAATACAGTGATGGAAAATAACGACAGATGCCACGCTTGACGATGTCGAAACACGTCTCTAACTTACACACAAGTTACTAAAAATTTTACCCTAGTTCTACTGTTAATTTTATCTGGACGGTTGGGTGAATGCATGAGGTGAGTACATAATCATAAACATAATGTAGGCCCTAACTACATGCAAAAAATGTACTTTTATTTTGATGAACTCTATGTATGGGAGGGATAAATTTCTTTTCAATGATTTTACCAAAGCAACACAATACCAAATCTACCAAAAATGACTATGAAGTATTCTTTTCCTTTTCAAGCGAAACACAAAAAATAACACAACACTACTAAGCCAAATCAAAGCATGTTTTTCTTTTTCTTTTATCTTTTCAAAACAAAAATGATGCTAAGTGATGAAAAGAGAGAGTTTCTAAGAAGAATATGCAATCTTTTCACTTTCACTATGATGGCCTAAAAGCATAAGAACCAAAAGATGCATGTAACTTTCCAAGCATGGAACTACTTTTGCAAAACTTGATATATCTCCGAATTTTTCAAGAAAATGAGCAACTCATAATTCGTGAAAAACACAAATAATTTAATTTTCTTTCAAC
The DNA here is from genome assembly GCA_027924585.1 of Larix kaempferi. NCBI lineage: Eukaryota > Viridiplantae > Streptophyta > Pinopsida > Pinales > Pinaceae > Larix > Larix kaempferi. The sequence goes on along the minus strand of BSBM01000493.1, from coordinate 4,688,079 downwards.
TTTTCCAAAATATCTACAAATGAGACATTCCAATGCATGTACAATTCTTCAAATGAGCTTGAAAAATGATGGAAATGAAGTACTTTTGATTTTTCAATGGATGTATCAAAATAGCAATTTGATGACAGCGATGTTTTTAAACACAAATACTGAAATGAAAAGATCACTTGCAGCACTCCAATGACTCAGAAAATTTCAAGAAAATGACGAGCACTCATACGGACTGAAGATACACACAAACACTCAAAATCAATCAGTAACAAGCAACACTAAAGCAAGCAAAGCTCAAAAAAAGTATGAAAATGAGGTCTGGAAATCGATCCAATACAATGACCAGATCCGACAAGGAGAGGAGGGAATGCAAGGATGAGTGGATGCAGGTGGGCAGACGAGAGCGTCCACCACTACCAAATCTCATACTTGTCCAAGATGGAACCCAAAACAACTCCAAATGAAACGAAACACTTCAACACACTTAATCAAAAATGGGTCCTCTGACTGGATCTTGCAGCACAGAGGGAGTTTGCACACAAAAAAAAACTCAAATCAGAAATGGAGAAGGGATGCATGTATTTCAGTTTGACAGATCGACGCAGTCTTTGTTTGTACACAGAGCGACCGTCGTAGGTCACTAATGCAGGAAGTGCAACGATGTCACAGTATACCAATGAATGGGTTGCAATGATAGCCCAAAAGACAGAGAACAGAGATCACAAAATGACACAGTGTCACTCTGGCTCCACTGCCCAGCTGCGACAGGTGAGATTTAAATTCAAAAATGAACAAATCTCTAAACAATGAGCAATGAAATGGTTTAAAAATGGTGAGTACAAACTCATAGGAGGACTACAGACTCTTCAAAATGAAGATCTGATGGTGAAACAAGGCTTATAAGGAAAATAAGATTATGGATGGATTGCAAAAGCAATCAACTGAAAATGGTATTCAAATTGACAACTACAAACAATGTATTCCCCAGTATGGGCGCTAGATTTGTTTAACGGCAATCTACCAAGAGCAGACTCGAGGCCTGATCTCCCTAGTTCAACGCAAGTCTAGAAAAAATATAACAGAACATAAATAACTCTCCTAGATTTAATTAGAGATCAAGGAACTAGCTACGTTTACCTTATGAATTGCAGATCCTTTTCTCCTTGAATGTTGCTCCAAGCTTGACGATCTTCATATTTGAGCTGCAAAAACTGTCAAGATAACAAGACAACAAAACAAGTAAAACGCATCTACACAATAATAGATCTAAGTAAGCAGTCAAGCAGGCGAACTACACAAGATATCATTAACACAATGAGATTTTGGTGGAAAGCACTTATATTACTTTTTTGAAAGGGAAGTACATAGGATGAAGAGATTACAACCAATGACTTGACGTAGCAATCCTTCTCCGATCGAACCAATGCCAAAGCCTACCAAGTAAGTGTGAGTCTCCCAATAGATGAGTAGAGCTATCTCCTAAGGTAATTTCACCAGCATGTAGACACTATAGACTTCCTCCCTTTGGAATGGGAGTGAGCTTCATTTATATAGGACTAAGTGGATAGGGTAGGTTGAGATATGGTAGGAGAGAGATAGGGGATCCTTCCAAGAGGTTAGGAACCAAATGCCAGCTCTCCCAAAGGTCAGGGATAGGTATCCATGTCATCTAGCTTTGAGAATGGGATCGAAGAAGCTATTTTAGTCCATTAACTGACATCGTCGCAAGCTGCATGAGGCCAACCTGCGAATCGCAGGTTGCATGAGGACAACCTGCGATGACCTCTCTAAACCTAGTATAAATGGGTTTGCATCTCTTCCAGGTTAATAACTTAGTCAAGGAAACTTTAGGGATGTTTACACTGAGTCTCTTGATGGCAAGATTTAGGTGTAACAGGGATACCGACCACCAAGTCGAAGTTTATCGTGCTGCTATGTATGTTTCAGTGAAGATCATTTGAGTCCTAATTGTCCCTGGAAGGACAAGACATACTTAAAATTTTGTGCAAAGTGTGGAGTTGGGGATCACAATCTTAAAGAGTGCCCCATAATGTTAGATGCTCTTAATAAATAAAAACTATTAACAGTTTGTCTTGTGTCTCCAAGAATGAAGCTTGCAGTACTAAAAAATTGCACATAATCACTAGACAAGGCACAAAAACTGGAGGGGATAACCCTCATATAACACGACTGCAAAATAAGCAAGAATATTATCCTAATCCACGGAAGCAGAAAGAAATATTTAAAAATGCATCGGACATATTTTCACAAACTGCATCTGAAGAAAATAAGGAAGAACATAACACTAAAACAGTTAATGATTTACTCCACCTCCTAACGAAAGAAGAAGTTGTGGCATAGTTAATTGATTTAATGCATGATATCAAAAATAATGTTCAAAATTAAAAGATCACTAAAATGTTGTGCAGTCTGAACCATAAAAAAAAATGATATGGACCCCCTTGTTGATCTAGAAGTCGATGGATTTTGCATTACACAAGTCGTCCTCGACTTTGGGTCACAAGCAAATATAATGACCAGATCAACATGGGAAAGTATTGGTTGGCCACTACTATAAGAATCAAGTATCTATCTCAAATTAGCCGACCAAGGACTAATTGAACCTATTGTCGTGTGGCGGAATGTATAAAATTCAATCATGGGTATTAGCACACATATTAACTTTGAAATTATTGACCCACGAGAAGGGGCCAAATCCTTTCCATCACTAGTTGGATGACCTTGAGGACAAAAAATGAAATCATCCATCTCATTGGAAAAAGAAAGGATTAAACTCAAAGGAGATGGAAAGAAAGTAATTGTACCTATAAATCGATCCCAAGGAAAACCCTGGGTTGAACCTAATGATCATGATGAAGACATTCGTCGTCTATATCAGATAGTCCACAAAAATGAAGATTTCGTCGAACCCAATAATCGTGGAGAACTACACCTGGGGATTCCTTTGTTTGTCGGATGCAATTTTGACTTAGAGTTGTATGATTAGTAAATTGAAAATTATGAAGCGAAAGCTCGTGACTGTTGGTATGTTGAAGTTATTCCCAGAAAAAGAACATAGCAATGTTTCACTATATCTTTCATCCCAAATATATTCGAGAAGAAAATAAGAGATTATCTAAATATCATTCCAACGAACAAGGAACCGATGAGTATTCCACCCCTCCAATACAAAGAACGAGAATCTTCGAATGCTCACATCGAGGAAGTATCTAAAAATTTCGCTGATCAAGGTCAACTACAGACTCTATTCGAAACATTTACTTGACAAGTAGAAAGATGGTGGGACATGCATCAATCTCGCCTTCAAACTTGAACTATTGCTTATACAACCTTTATTGAACAATTGGGAGGAAAGAAGTTGACAGCACAAGTTATCATACCTAAATTTATGCAAGGTCATGACCCAGTATACCATATCAGTATATGTGAAAGAGAGTGGAAACGCGTCGGATATCGAGATGAAAGATTATATCCCCATATTTTTCTGAATACACTAGAATATCTTCCAAGCAAATGGTACAAGATGGAAGAATCCAGAGGAGACACATTCAATTGGCCAGAACTCAAAGAAAACTTAATTAAATATTTTCCTTTCATCCCAGAAGAAGAAAACATCAAAGAAGCGGTCGACCAAATCCAAAATGTTATGCAACCGACGAATGAGACTACTATGTCGACATCGACATAACAACCTCAACCGACTTGCAATAATCTCACGACAAGACCAATATTCCGACCAACATGACTAGAGCTTGAAAATGATAAAACGTTGGGCAAGAGTTTCCAATGGAAAAGACATCACCCTAATGTTCAAAATCTGATAAAAACATTGATGAAAATCAGCATAGAAGAAAAAGAAGAACCAGAAAGATTGACTAAAAGTGACATTCCCCGAGCATTTACAGAATTGAAAGAAGGAGAGTGAAAGATCAATGAACAGATAACACCAAAATGGATGGACGCGGAAATCAAAATAAAATAAGTCGACATCTCAAACGACGATCGACCAAAAATGGAAAATATTGGAGACTACTAGTCCAACCAGCAAGTAGTCGACATTACTAACTTATTGAAATAATATCAAGATGTTTTTGCATGAGACTACGAAGATTTAAAAGGACTAGTCCAAGAAATGGGTGAAATGAATATCAACATGAAACCCGATTCCAATCCTGTCAAGAAATGACCTTAAAAGTTGGCACACAAATATAAGGACATAATAAAAAAGGAAATTGAGAGTATGCTTGTTGCAGGAATCATCTACCCATTCGATCAGTTTGAATGGGATATCCCTATGGTCGTCCATCCCAAGAAACACATTCTGAAAAAATTAAGAAAATGTGTCGACTTCAGAGGACTGAATAAAGTGACGCTAATTGGCCCATTCCCTACACCTTTCGCCAACGAAATTATTAACGAAGTTGTAGGACATGAATGTTACTCTTTCAATGACAGATTCTCAGTCTACAATCAAGTCCCTATTGCAAAGGAAGATCAACACAAAATGGCATTTGTCTACGAATTTGGATCATTTGCCTATAAAGTTATTCCCTTTGGACTAAAGAATGCACCGGCAGTATTCTCCAGAATAGTTTTCAAAGCATTCCAAGAGTACATATATAAAAATATGGCCGTCTACTTCAACGACTGGACGATATACTCACTATTAAGGGATCATATCCAATATATTCGACTGATGTTAGAATGATGCCAACAAATCCAAATATCATTTAATATTAAAAAGTGCATCTTTTCAACCCCAATCAGTATCTTACTTGGAGATATTGTGTGTAAAGAAGGCATCAAAGTCGATTATGACAAGATTAAATTTATCCTCAACTTGAAACCACAAGTAAATCCAAAGCAAGACAAAATACTTCTCGGCCACAGATGTTATTATTGGAAATTTATAAGGTATTATTCTGAAAGGACATATCCATTGGAAGAATTACTAAGAGAAAACCAAGATTTCAGATGGTCTCATGAATGCACAAAATCATTTGAGATTCTTAAAAGGAAACTCGTCGAAGCTCCAATTCTAAGATTCCCAAATTTGTCGATCTAGTTTCATGTTCATATCGATGCCTCAGGCATCGCAGTCGGTGCAATTCTTACCTAGCCAGAAGAATATGGAATGGATTATCCAAACGCATATGCTAGTCGGAAATTAAATAAGGCATAAAGAAATTGCTCTACTACAGAATGAGAAGCCTTAGGCATGGTCTTTGCACTTCAGAAGTATCAGCATTACCTATTGGATAATCCATTTATATTTTATACAGATCATCAAGCGCTTAAATACTTAGTCAATAAACCTTTGCATCATGGTCAGTTATGCAGATGGCTACTCTTGTTCCAAGAATTTGAATTCGAATTAGTGGTCTGACCTGGAAAGAAAAATGTTGAGCCCGACCATCTGTCATGAATTAAAACAGGAGAAGCTTCAGACAGAATTGATGATGAGTTTCCCAATGCCCATCTTTTTCGAGTCGAATCCATACCAACCGAATTGAAGGATATAGCATAATTTCTTGAGCAAGGTCAAGCTCCTGAAGGAATGCTAGAAAAGAAAATAAATATACTTGCATTGAAGGTTGCACTGTATACTTTAATGAATGGATTTTTGTATAATCTTGGACTCGATGAAGTACTGAGACAATGCCTGTTAGAACGTGAATGACAAAATATCATCAACGAAGCTCATAATGGACCTGCTAGAGGACACTATCACACCGACACTACTGTGAGAAAAATTTTACAATTTGGTCTATGGTGGCCGACATTACACAAATAATGTAGAACTCGGGTAAATAAGTGTGACAAGGGTCAAAGATTAGGCCAACCACTACCAAAGAATCAAATGACATTAATTCCTGTCAATCCTAGTTTAACATTCAAAATATGGGCTATTGACTTCATTGGACCATTTCTAGTACCGAGCCAACAAACTGGAGCTAGACATATTATCACAACATTCGAATATGTTACTAAATGGGCGGAAGTTGAAGCTGTCGAAGCATGTTCTAGTGAAGTAGCTGCAAAATTCATATATGAGAATATTGTCAAAAGGTTTGGGTGCCCCCTCACTCTTATTAGCGACAAAGAGACACATTTCCTCAACAATACGATATCAATAATACTCAAGGAATTTATGATCGACCAACAGAAGAGTTCTGTGATGTACCTGCAATAATTAATTAATGCAAATACACGAGATATCAGAAATAATAGAATAGAATCGCTTTTATATTGATCACGGGCCACTTCGAGGGGGAAACCTCCTTTGAGCAAGCTCAATACAATTAACTTCACAGTGCCTTCAATGACCTCAACACACACTTATATACTAATTCTATGCCCAATACTATGAGTCAAAACCATGGGACATATAATACTACAGGACGACTTACAAAGCATATGCGTCCAATACTATGGGTCAATACTATGGGCTAATATAAACTACGGATCAACAAATACTACGGGACGACTTACAAAGCATATGCGTCCAACAACAATATACTAACATAGTAAAGAGAAGGGTTGACATAGGTTCCTAACATCCCCTCTCCCTTAGAAAAATATTTGTCCTCAAAGCTTTGGTTGGAGAAATTGCTGCAGAATTTGAAGGAGTGGTTCCCTGGTAGCATCCTTGGTTTGCATTTCGGGCCATTGACGCCTTTGGAGTGTCAAGGAGGATTGCTTGGAAGGATGTAGATGAAGAAGAACCCTGTCAGCTGTGTGGAAAATGCGCTCAGAACGGTGCTGATCGGCTTGTTGTTTCAGGCGAATTCTGGCCATGTGAAGATTGTCTTGCAGAATGAGAAGAATCTGATCGCGGTTTCAAAGAACCGAGTCAATTTCCTGAACTGGGGAGCTGCTAAGGGTGTATGGAAGAAGAACTGGCGGTGTTTGTCCATAGACTGCTTCATATGGTGTCCTTTGAGATGTGGTATTGTACCACCAGAGTGCTGCTAGGAAATCCATAGAAATAGTTGGCCAAAGCTGTGTAGTGATGGGCAAGGGTTTGATCAATCCCGAAAGGAGTGTCGGTTCCCCCTTGTTGACTTGGAAAGTATCATCATTAGCCACCAGCTGTTGAATTGTCATTTTTAGTCCCAGCCAAAAGAAGTTACATTGTTCCTGGTCATACATTTTGCAGAACCCAGAGTGCCATGTTGATGAAGAAGCATGGAGATCATAGAAGAGATAGCCCTGTTGAACATATGGCAACCAATTTGGAACAAGCAGAGAAAGAGCTGTAGGAGAAATTGGGTCATCAATTGTGCGAGAAGGAGCATCTTACACCATATTGTCCTTACCCTTCTTGTAAGTGATCACATAGGGATAACCCATGAGTTGGATAACCCATTGCAGGTGTGTTGGGGAGGAGACCCATTGTTCCAGAAAATTTTCCAGACTCGGGAGATTAGTCTTGATGCAGAAATAATTGCCTAATAGGTATGGCTGCCACTTCTGTATTGCATGCAAAATAGCCATCATTTCCTGCTGAGAGGTAGATGTGGTTACATTCTTACCGGAAAGGTCTCTTGAAGGCAGCAAGCTCATTGGTTCAGCAAAGATACCTGCATATCTATCCAAGGAAGTAGTGGAGACTGTTGATGGGTGCATCTGAATGGAATTGAGCTGAGCGATGACACCATGTGAATTCTTCTTAAGGATTTTTTCCAGGCGATGTGAACTGATGATGCAGAGAGACCCTGGTTGTAAGCCCCGAAATTTGTGTTGTGCCCCATTGACGTTAAACTGCATCCAGAGTTCAGCAAAATCCCATAAGATGGGGCCAAGTGTGCGTAACCATTGAACGCCCAAAACCACATCACATCCGCCTAAGGACAAGGCAAACATGTCGGAGCGTAGGTTATAATCTTCCATAGAGATACACACATTGTGACACGTCCCCTTGCAAGGTAAGGTGCCCCCATTGGCAACCATGACTTCAAAGTTGGAGCAAGGATGGACAAAACAATCAGTCTGTTTGGCAATTCGAGGGTCAATGAAGTTATGAGTGCTACCAGAATCAATGAGTATGGTAAGAGGGAGCTTCTTGAAGTATCCCCTGACTCGCATTGTTTGTGGGGTGGTGACGCCGGTTACAGCATGGAGAGAGATCTCGGGTGGGTCGTCTTGAGATGGGGTGTCAACAGGCGGGTGTTGCATGTCGACCAGATCATCTACTGTATCTGTAGCTTCTTCACCCAGTTCTAAGGCAGGCGGAGAATCCACATCCAAGATATAGAGCTTTTGTTGAACACATCTATGTCCCCGAGTGAATTTCTCATCACAATTATAGCAAAGCCCTTTTTCTCGGCGTGCCTGCATTTCTATTTCAGACAAATGCTTGATAGGAGTTGGTTGAGGAGTAGGCGTGATGGGAGGTCGTTGGGAACCCATATTTCTAAAGGGAACAAAGGTGGGTTTGGAGCATTGTTGAGCTGCGATCTTGTCCTCGGCCAACTTAGCCAACCCTAGGACTTCCATCATTGTGTTGGGACAAAACATTTTGACCCCTGAGCGGATTTCATCCTTGAGACCACTGATAAAACAACTCCTGTAGAATTCATCAGACAATCCTTCTGTGTGATTGGCTAGTTTCTCAAATTCCATCTGATACTCTCTCACTGTGCCAATTTGGTGAAGTTTAGTGAGTGCTCCTGTGAAGTCGTCAAAAGCACTAGGACCAAATCGTGGCAAAATGAGTTGGCAAAAATCTGTCCAGTTTGGCTCGGGATGAGCTTTGATGTACCAACGGTACCATTGAAGGGCTTCCTGTTCCAAATGAAAGGATGCAAGTGGAACTTTCTGAACATCAAAAGTATTATGCAGACTGAAATATTGTTCTGCTCGGTATATCCATCCAGTCGGATCAGTACCATTGAAGCAAGGAAAATCAAGCTTCGGCCCACGAAAATTGCTAGAAGCAGAGAACCCGGTGGCTGCAAAAGATTTTGGCTGTCTGGTATTGTTCATGGCTGAATGCTGAAGATGGAGGCTGAGAAATTTTTCATCCAGATCTTGGAGTTTGGTTTGGATCGCTGCAAGTGCTTCTTCCATGGTGTGTGCTCCTGCACGGGTGACAACCGTAACCAGGGTTTTTTTTTTTTGTTGACTGGGTAGGAAAACAAAAACAGGAACTACTTCAGTATGGGAAAATTTGGATTTGGGAAAAAATCAGAAGGGTAATTGGGATTTGACTAGGTTTTGGACACTGTTGGATAGACAGGGAAGCAAAAATGAGGATTTTAGAAGCGGGGTGAAAGAATGGGAAAATTTGGTAGAGGGGAACAAAGAAGCAGAATTTAGAAAGGAACTCTGTGGTAAAATTTGAAGGTGATTGGGTGAAATCTGAGGAAGTTATGGCAAACCCTAAAAATCGACAAATGTGAGATTTCGGGCTATAGGAAGGGGAATTGAGGATAGGGTCCTCAGGAATGAAATATGCAGAATGGAATGACAGGGGTTCCCTGAAAATTTCAAGGGAAACAGAGGTAAAACAAGGGAGATATGGAGAAAAACTGAATTTTCTTTCTTTTCTTTTTTTTTCTTTTTTTTTTACAGATTGGAGCGGTTACGGCTCAGAAGGAATCTGGAACAATGCCGAACGGCTGGATCTGGAACGGCTTGCAAAATGGATCTGAAACGGCGCAACAGTGATCGGCAATAGTTCAGCTAAAAGTAGATATGGACCCCAGGTATGTGCGGCTTCCTAACATTTCAGGGTTTTCACTCGGCCACCAATGCTGTCTGACAGCTTGCGTATTGGGGCAGTACCCCTCACTCCACGGCTCAGGTAAAACTGATAACCGCTTTGCCACAAACGACAGCTCTTGGTTTACCTCACGGGTGGGAACTAGTCAATCAGGTAGGGGTCGTTGCCCTTTTCGCTTGGCAGGTCCTCTCAATGGCCAGCTACTTCGGGGTTCCTGTGGTATTCCTCACAATGAGTTTTAGGGCTTATGCCCAAGTACTTCCCACAGTTAAGCGGATAGGGATTATTCCCAGATCCGAACCTGCAACAGAAAAAAATTTGGGCAGAAATTCCACCCAATGTTCAAAAACCGGATCTATATTGCTCAGAATCACTATTATAGCATGTTTCCAGAACTGGAACAACCACTCTGCTTCTACCTATGAGAGCGGAATAGAAATCTGGGCACTCGGTCAAAAGATTTTCTCGTCGCAATTTCCGCGGCCGTCACCGAAATTCTGAAAAATTGCTGATGTTAAATCCGCAATATCTCCACTTTTAGAACTCCAAATGAGATGATGTTTTTTTGAAACTGCGTATTTTTGAAAGAGGAATTCAGATATGCAATCATTTTCTTCTAATTTTGTGCAGAAAGTTTCAAAAATTGATCTGAAAGTCGCCGCCCAAAAAAAGAAAGAAAAAATTCCCACTTGTGCCAAGGAAAGTGCTCTGATACCAGATGTGATGTACCTGCAATAATTAATTAATGCAAATACACGAGATATCATAAATAATAGAACAGAATCGCTTTTATATTGATCACGGACCACTTCGAGGGGGCAACCTCCTTTGAGCAAGCTCAATACAATTAACTTCACGGTGCCTTCAATGACCTCAACACACACTTATATATTAATTCTATGCCCAATACTATGAGTCAAAACCATGGGACATATAATACTACAGGACGACTTACAAAGCATATGCGTCCAATACTATGGGTCAATACTATGGGCTAATATAAACTATGGATCAACAAACACTACGGGACAACTTACAAAGCATATGCGTCCAACAACAATATACTAACATAGTAAAGAGAAGGGTTGACATAGGTTCCTAACAAGTTCGTCATATCATCCTCAGTCGAATGGAGCAACTGAAGCATTTAACAAAAAATTAACTAAAGGTAAAACAAAGCTTTGTAGTACCGAGAAAGATGACTGGGACGACATGATACCAGTTATTTAATGGGCATACAGGACAGCTTATAAACGGACGACATGACAGACACCTTTCAAACTCGTCTACGGACAATAAGTATTTGTTCTGCTACATTTTAAACAACGGGTGCCTATTATCGCAGAAATACTACACTTGGACATTGTTAAATCTACAGAAGATGGAAACTTTGACTTATCAAAGCTAGAATAACAACGCCAAATAGTCATCCATCACCAGGAAGTCCAAAAACATCAACAAAAAGCGTGGCATGACTGCAACATTAAAAGCAAAAATATATCAGTCGGTGACTTAGCACTACTTTATGACAACCGAGTAAAAGGAAAACCTAATAAACTGCATACAGCATGGCTCATTCCATATGTAGTCGAGGAAATAAATCATAATGGATCGGTCCGATTTGCATGGGCACGACGCCAACCGAATGGTTGTATCACCATTTGGTCGACAGTCATGCCCCAGGTCTATAAATTAGATAACTCCTCTAACCAAGCTTAATTATATTAGTTAAGAAGAAGGTAGTATACAAAAAACTAACTTGCACCCAAAGAAAAAAATTGTGTAAAAAGGTGTTAAAGCATGAATGGTTGACAAAAATTAAAGACTTCACAATGACGGTAGATTGGAATAAGGAGCAAGAGACAAGTCACAGCCGGAGAATGGACTGTAAACATACACCTACAACTGACTGACGAATGGAAGGCGCCCAGGATCGACTAAAAGAACATTCAAGAAAGAGTCGAATAGCTCATAACAAGCATTGACATGACCAAGCATGGCCAAGTGGGAAAACATACAAGAAAGCATAGATCAAGTCGACCGGAGCACAACGAACATTACTATGACCGACCCCGATGAAGAAGTCTTGAGACCAGTGACTAAAGCATGAATTAAAAAGATTCTTCACATGAGTCAAGCAATATATCATGCACCACCAGCGAAGCTAAAGCTGTCCTCACCTGAGGTGTCATCATTACATTCACCGCCATATTAGCATAGATTTCAATTCCAAGGCATCGCTCTATTGACACGCATACGATTATTCATGGAAATATACAGTAGTTGCACAAAATATTCACGGAAACCCTCACACCATAATTAGACATTTGTCGTCTTCTCATCAGTCCCATCCCCATCATTTAAAAACTTCGCTTCCCATTCACAACTTCGGCTATAAAAGACTTCCCATGCCCCGTATAGCACCACCGTGAAATCTAGTGGAAACCATGGCATTCTCTTTCCCCACCCTTGTGATTTTTCCCTTGTTACTCTATTATAAATGCTCGAGCATTATGAATCTCATCTACTACACATCATTGATCGCTCCCCATCACTTTTCATGATATATGATCATTTCGACACCCCACCAGTGGCAGGTTCCCTACACTCCATGAGATATGAGCATTTCGATAAATCTCGATGTGCCAAGAGGAGGAGTTGTTATTATGTTCCTTGCAACCAATCACGTTCTTGAGCCCCCATTTTTCATTGTCAATCGATTTGCAAGCTTGAGCGAGCCTGGAATGTATAGCGGACCAAGTGACTATTTTCTTGGATGCTTTTCTTCTCTGAAACAACAACCGACTGTCTTTTTGGTCTCTTACAGAATCAAAAGGTTATCTGATGTTGTTCAGTACCAGACTTCGTGCATAGATGTTGTTTCGTACTAGATTCTGCTATAAGCCAGTTATCCATACATGGGAAGACTTCAAATGACGGCTTGCTTCCTAAGCCCCAACCACTGTAGAAGCATACATCAGTCCAGAGCCATCAACTGCATCCACTAGTTCGCAACCATAAGCAACAGTGACTACCGATTTTTACCCTGTTATTCAGTCATTTCCTTAATCTCTTCGAGAAGAAGAATTTTTTTGTTGGTGGGGGGGATGTTGGAGGATCCTAGTTGACTAGCCGGCTAGGTCCTCAACCAACTATGGTCAGCCCAAAGCCGTCGATCAGTTAGCCAACCGACCAGGAAGTTGTAACTGAATAACTGTATGTAATCAATATAAATAGGTTGTAGAGCCGACAACATAAATATATCTATGTATTGATATTGTACTATATTTTGGTCCTATTAATACAAAAGCTTGTTGTTGTTGTCCCACTTACTCTCTTATGTATGATTATATAATGTGTGTGTATGTGACTTCCTCTTCATGTTGCATATTATACTACTGGTAATTGATTCAATCCCCTAGACTACAACAGGGGGTTTATAGGTATTGGGGTGTATAAAAAGGGATATTTAGTAAAAGTAGGGAATATCTCGTAAAAAATGGTTTTTTCAATTGAAAATATGTATTGGGATGGGGGCTCAACAAAAGGATTTTGGTAGATATTTATCAATATCTAGTGAAATTAGGGGTATTCTTTAATATCCCAAGAACAAAGGCATTATGGCATAGTTTCACTAAGTGAATATCTCGTGTGAAAACCATGCAATTAATAATTTTATAACAGTGAATTAAAGATTGTGCATAACAGAATTTAATACATGGAATTTCACAAAGATAGAAACTTATCTAAAAATATCCACCAACTATCTACATACCAAGGACATTCCTCCCAATCGTAAGCACAATGTTATACTAGTTCTCTCTATAATACAGAATAGAGACCATCCACAAGTTGGGGATATCAATCCACAAGAAGGTGTCAAACTTCCCCTCTACAACTATCCCAATCCACTAGCACTCCTCCCCCATCAACATGCACAACCCAAGGAATGGGGTTCTCTTCTATGAGGTAGCAGTCCCTTGGGATATTTTCCCCCAATTCCCTTCTAGGGATCCAGCATAGGTCATCCAGGGACTATCCATGTCGAGACTCTAGGGAACTCAGTCGTTCTTAGGTATGGCTAAATACTATAGTACGGTGATGGCTCTAAGATATGGTATGGGTTATGGTCGCTCAGTACTCACAGCAATTGATGGCTGAATCATGGAAGAATCATGGTACAATGAACTAAATCTCAATAATTTGTATGCATGTTGAGAACTAGCCAAGTGGCATGCAAGGCTAAAGAGAACTATACAAGTGGCACTCATTGGAAGTTCACCTTTTTCCCCACTAATCCCCAAGTTTAGGATAATTAACCCGGGTTAAGGCTAATGCACTTTAATTCAAGATAAAAGGGAATAATAAAACTTAGGATAAAAGGGAATAATAAAACTTAGGATAAAAGGGAATAATAAAGATAGTGACTTAAATTATAAGTCACTAGAGTCATCTCATCCTTAACCCCCCCCCACTTCTCACTCTCACTCTTGTGGAATTATAGCTCCCATCTCTTCTTCATCATTCTTAGTCTACAATAGTCATGGTTTTATATTAATATAAAATGTACATAATTACATCATATGGTCACAGTAGACCACTCAAGTCGGGCTTATATCCATTTCATTAATATTTACATTATTACATGACTACATACTGGGGTCAAAAATGGGGTGTTACATTCCCCTCCCCCTTATTTTATGCACCGTCCTCGATGAATATCATCAATATGCACATATATAAAATTTCAAAAAAAATACGGGTATGCCTCCTGCACAATATCCTCAAGTTCCTACATTGCTTCTTCAAGGTTGTAATGGGTCCACTAGACATTTACCTTCCCAATGGCCATGTTCTGTAGCAACGTGACTTTCCTATCCAGGATACACACTGGTAGCATCGGTATATCTCCTTCTAGTTCCACTTGAATCAAAGACCAATCAAAAATGTGGTTAGGATCAAGCACATACTTTTTCAATAAAGACACGTGAAACAAATCATACACTCTTATGCAGGAAGGCAATGCAAGCTCATATGAAATAGGCCCTATCCTAGCTAATATTTCAAATGGACAACGGTATATGGGATCTAGCGTAGGACATATCCCAAGCTTCATGGAATTTTTCTTGGACCTAACTTTTAGATACACATGTTCACCAATTCTAAACTCTCTTGCTACTTTTCTCATCGAGCGATTACCACTTCCGGTAATGGAATACCATCGAATCACTTTAGCCCAAGGGTAGGTGGTATGCTGACCTGGTAAAAATGAAGTGGGGTGACCTAAATGAATTATGGGATGACAAATAGGACTTTTCTGACTCATTGGCAGACATATGTCATGACACATCATCACCTTGCCATGTAAGCAAAAAATTAGAAAGTTAAAAAAAGGTCTAGAGCCAAAAAATTGCTTTGGCCATAACAGAAGCATTTAAATTTTGAAAAATGATGAGACATATTACATTTTGATGTCATTTGTGAAGGCTACATGATTACCAGTGAGGGGCATGGGCCCATTTTGCTCCAGTCTTACATAAATTTCGATTTCATGGGTTTTGAAGGCACATAGCCAAAGGATGTACACAGGATCTATTGAGGCCATAATTTTTATGGTGTATTCATGAAACAGACACACATATAAATATGGAACCTTGTGGCCAAATTCCAAAAAGTGTGGAGATGGGATGCGAAGGAAGGTCAAAATTCACTAGTTGGGCTCGTGTAGGGTCAATTTTTGAAAATTTGGAGGAAAAGTGACCCGAGAATTCATAATCAATTTTTTTATGATTTCAACATTTTTCCTACTTGTCAAGCTGATAAAATTTTCTTCGAGGTGATTTTTCAGAAATACTTAGTTTGTGAGATAACAATTTTTAGTCAAAATTACAAGTCTAGAAGAATTACAGAAATTAAAAGTTGGTGATTCTAGAATTTTATAAAATTTGATGGGAGCATCAAATTTGGATGTTGAAAGTGTCTGGGTACTCATAATAATATGGGATATTAGTGCTCGATATAAAAATATTCTACTTCCTTACATATTTTCTTCTACAAGTCTCAGAAGTTGGTCCTTCAAAATAAGTGTAGTTACGGGAACATGGTAAAATTGTGCAAAAACTGTGATTTCTGAACGATGTAACTTTCTGCTGTGAAATAAAAAATAAATATGGTTATAGTCATTGGAAAGAATATCAATAGGAGATTAAGTACAATGAACATTATTATGGATCAATAGTTCCTATTTTTCAGAATATAGTAAATGGATCAATAGTTAACAGAAAAGGGGCTTGTAGCCTAATTTGACAAAAATGGTCAAATGGGTATTTTCCAGAATTTTTATGTATGCTTGAAATTTTTTATGGTATTTTGAAAAATAGTTATTTAACATATTTGATGATATGAACACATTGCAGATATTGGTACACCAGTTTGCTATGATTAGTGCTACAGGTGTTAAGGGAGAATCAATTACATGCTAAGTTAAGTAAATGTTCATTCTACCAGAAATAAATTCAATACTTGGGACACATCATATCCAAGGAAGGGGTACAAATACACCCAAGGAAAATTGAATTTATCATGGGGTGGAATACACCCAGGAATGTATCAGATGTAAGATCATTTATGGGATTAGCTGGATATTATAGAAGATTTGTAGAAGGCTTCTCAAAAGTAGCACATGCAATTACATCCTTGTAGAAGAAGGGAGCCAAATTTGAACTGTAATACACCCAATTTTGACTTGGAATGTATTTAATCAATATTATGTAAATGCTATAAATATGCTAGTATGGATTCCTAGTGTGCAGCTCAAGGACAAGGGCCGACTAGTGAATTGATAGGCATGTATGATGTATATATTTTTATTTGGACTGTGTGGTTGGCTTATCATGCTGATTCGAAATGTATGTAAATATTATGTTGAAAATTAATAAAATGGTCCAAGATGGTTGTGTAAAGAGCACTAGAGGGGAAGAGGAAGGGGGCCTATGGGAAACTAAATCCTTGCTTCCATGTGTCAACCTTGGAACTCATCCAAAATTCTGCCATGTGCCTTAAATGAGCCAATTACCTTCTCTTGACTATTAAACTCAATAATTGAATGCATATGTGAGGTTGTGGGAAACTTCACTTCATGTAGTTATTGAAGCATGGGGGTTGTGACAGTTATGTCAATTGTCAGTAGTCATATTTCTCCTATGGTCAGAAGCTATGTTAGTTGTATTTTCACCCTTACATCATATCCTTGGAGTCAACACTCTTTTTACCATTCTCTCATGCATGTTCCTACATGAGGTAGAGTTTTCCATTGTTGTTCATGACCATTACCAAACTGTGTTTAACCCAGAAATTCTAATTTGGAGACATACCTACATTTTGGAAGGGAAAATAGATGGTTGTAGGTGAGCATGGAGGTTGGGAAAGCTAGGAACCTTTACCCATGGATTTCTACTACTTTTGGATGCTTGAGAAGCCATGGATTAATGTTGTAGGAGGTTCTCCAATAGCTTACAATAGGTTGGACTCTTACTGCACACATTGATAAGCACTATAAGGGTTGGATTTCTTGAGGGAACCGTGGATCAGTGAAGGGAAATGCCTTCCTTTTGTTGTGTGGGGTAGTTGGAAGGAGTTCCATGGATGTGAAGGCTCAGTGAGACCCCTGTAGAGCTCTGTTGGAGCTTTTGGCTAAGCATAGATAGAAAAGTGGGTTGTGGGTTGTGGGTGTAGGTGTTTCCTTCGCCCTGATAGCCTCATAGCCCAACTTGGGGTGGCCTCTCAGCAAAAGGAGTATATGCTGGACAGAGTGCCTATGGCTGGGTGGAAAACTGCTCTTACACAATTAGTTGCTTGGGTCTTCTTTGTTTAAAGATAAGTATTCTTATGTATTTGATGTGCACTAATTTTTTAATTTATATGCCCATGATAATTATGCTTGGAATTGCATGTTATGTGTGTGTGGATCAATTTTATTTCCGTTGTGTGTTTTTATTTCCACGTATGCACATGCATTTTAGTTGTATAAATTCATAATTGTGGTTATGGGGTGAAATATTGAAGCCTCGGTTTATTTAATGTCCCCTCTGATGTCCAGATTGGGTGAAGGGTACGTGACATGAATGGACACTCATGTATGAAGAAAGTTTCCAACAGTTGAATAGATTGCTCACCAATGCACCAATCCTCAAAATTGTTGATCCAAATGAGGATTAGATGGTATGTATAGATGCTTGTTAAGAAAGAATTGGCGGTCTACTGATGCAAAATGGGAATGTGGTTTGTTATGAATCTTGTAAGTGGAAGGAACATGAGAAAAATTATGTCACGGATGATTTAGAGTTGGATTCTATAGTGCATGCCTTAAAAATGTCAAGACATTATCTCATGGATAAAAAATTTGAATTAAGAATAGATCATAGTGGGATGAAGTATTTATTTGAGTAATAGACTTTAAATGAAAGACATACAATGCGGTTGGAATTTCTATGTGAGTATAATTTTGAAATCAAACATATTAAATCCAAAGAGAATAAGGTTGTAGATTCACTCATAAGAAGAGCACATAAAATGCATGTTATAACCATTAGCATGTGCAAATCAGATTTGAAATTTATAATTCTTAAAGCTGTTATTTCATATCAACATTATATTAAAGTAAAAGGACTACAAAAAGAAAATTTACAGCAAAAATTTAAGGGGTACAAGTTGGAAAATTATAGGATTCTTATGAATAAAAACATAATTTACATTCCTAATTCTGTTGAATTAAGGAAGCTAGTAATGGATGAAATACATAAGGTACCATAAGCAGGAAATTCAGGATGTCAAAAGACTATTATATCAGTAAGAGGTGAACACTTTTGGCCATGAATGAAAAAAGGCATTGCTGAGTATATAGCAAGATGCGTGTAATGTTAAAAATTAAAAATTGAGCATGGACATCTAGTAGGGTTACTTCAACCATCACCAATGCCAGAATAGAAATGGGATGTGGTGACAATATATTTCATCACCAAATTTCTTAGGACAACAAAACAACATGATTCAATTATGGTATTGGTGGATAAGTTGACAAATGATGCACACTTCATTCCAATCAAGTCAACTCATAAGGAAACTAACATAGTAAAATTTATTTGAAAGAGATTGCAAGATTACATGGAATACCCAAGGCAATTGTTTTAGACATGGATTCAAATTTTTCTTCAAATTTTTGAAAAATACTATTTAAAGGATATGGGACAAATCTAAATATGAGTACAACATATCATCCATAGATAGATGGGTAGAATGATAGGGTTAATCAGGTTATTGAAGACACACTCAGAATGTATGTGATGGATCAACCATCGAGGTGGGAAGACTACTTGCATTTGGTGGAGTTTGCTTATAATTATGGATATCGTGCATCTTTAAAGATGAGTCCATTTGAAGCAATGTATGGAAGAAAATGAAATACTCCAATTAGTTGGGATAATCCAACACGCATAGTAGTGATTGGACTAGAATTGCTTAAAGAAATGGACGAGCAAATAGTTAAGATCAAGTAAAATTTGAAAACAACACAAGATAGACAACAAAGCTACATAGAAAAGAGAAAAGTAGCAAGAGAGTTTAGAATTGGTGAACATGTGTATCTAAAATTTAGTTCAAAGAAAAATTCCATGAAGCTTGGGATATGTCTTACGCTAGCACCCATATACCGTTGGCCATTTGAAATATTAGCCAGGATAGGGCCTATTTCATATGAGCTTGCATTTCCTTCCTGCATAAGAGTGTATGATTTGTTTCACATGTCTTTATTGAAAAAGTATGTGCTTGATACAACACTTGGAACATCAGTTAACCACTTAACTACCATGCAATTGACTCTAACAAACTCTAAAACTGTCTAATTGAGTCTAGCTGAATCCAGAACTCAACTAAATGCCCAAAATTAGGGGAGGGTGCCTTTTTTAATTCAGTTAACTGGATATTAGATGAAAATAACACCAGATGAAGTCAAACTGAGTAGGACGGTGCCTTTCTGACTCCAGTTGGTTGAATATAATAATAAATTTTGTCAGTTGGACTGAGTCGGGCACTTTAGTCATGCAAATCACCTCAGTTGGATCCCTGAATGATGGAGGAGGCCCAGTTAACTAATATTAATGGCCCAGTTGACTCCCTGAATGAAGGAGGAGGCCCAGTTCACTGAAACTGATGATCTATTGATGATGTAAGCACATAATTGAGTCAAAATACTTAGGATAAGTGGAAAGTTAGGCTGTGAAGCCCAAATAAATTATGTGCAGTTGGAAAATGCTCCAACATCCCCCCTTAAGCTAATCTCATGTGGAGGATTAAAATAAAATAATAAAAGGGCCCTGGCAACAAAGGCCATAGGTCATCCAGTACAGAAATAATCCAAAAGATGCTCAAAAAATCTAAGTGAGCAAAAAGGGAAAAACCCAGTGGGAAAGAAACCCCCCCCTCAAAATGAACACTGAAGGATCTAATATGTCCTCAACATAGTATAACTCACCCCCAACAATGAATGGAGGTAAGAGAACTTCTTCTCAGTGAAGCTCTTGGTGAATATGTTTGCAATTTGCTCTTCTGTAGGGCGATATTGCAATACAATGGTTTTTTCATGCACAAGCTCTCAGATGTAGTGCATGTGGATCTTGATATGATTGGTCCTCTATCTATGAACCGAAACTGTCGAGATATTGATAGTACTCTAATTGTCACAAAAAATGATAGTAGAAGTGGTGCTACCAATGTCAAACTCTGCTAGAATACCCTGCAACCAAACTGTCTGAATGCAAGCATCGATTGCTCCTCGATACTCTGCCTCTGCTGAAGATAAGGCAATGGCGGCCTGCTTTTTGCTTGACCAACAAATATTCCCTATTCCAATCATGAAAACATATCTGGAAGTGGACTTCTGATCAATTCTATCACCCGCCCAATCTGAATCAGTGAATCCAACCAAGTCAAGATCGGAATCCGCAGCATAGTGAATGCCAAAATGTCTCGTACCTTGCACATAATGCAAGATACTTTTGGATGCCTTCCAGTGAATCTAATGGTGTTGCTACATGTACCTTGACACAGCACTCATGGCATAATAAATATCATGCCTAGAGTGTGTCAAATACAAAATACTACCAATCAATTGTCGGTAAAGTGTAGAATCCACCAACGGTGTAGAATCACCATCCTCAAGACTGATTCCTGAGGAATGGGAATGGTGTCACTTTACATTCTGCCATATTGAACTTATTTAGCATGTCCAAAGCATATTTTGACTGAGAAATCATAATCCCATCAAAATTCTGAGTGATATCGATACCAAGAAACTACCTCAGCGGGCCTAAATCACTCATACCAAATGCTTGGTGTAAAGCAGTTTTTATAGTGTTCATCGAAGCAAGATTGCTTCCTGTAATCAATAGGTCATCAACATAAAGTACAATTATCAGAAAATTACCTTCATGTTGTTGTATATACACATTCGGATCTATTTTTCATCTCGCAAAATTTTGCGACAGAAGAAAGGAATCCATCTTTGCATACCAAGCACTTGGGGCCTATTTTAAACCATACAAGGATTTCCTTAATCTGCAAACAAGTTTTGGATCTGATATGTAAACTTCAGGATGCTTCATGTAGATCTATTCCTGAAGATCCTCATGAAGAAATGCACTCTTCACATCCATGTGGTGCACCTCCCAGTGCTTGGATGCGGAAATTGCCAAAACTAGCCGAATTGAGTCCATTTTTGCAACTGGTGCAAACATTTTTGTGTAGTCCACACCATGGACTTGTGAGAAACCTTTTGCCACCAAACTAAATTTGTATTTTCAGTTTGAACCATCACCAGCAACCTTGGTTTGGTATACCCATTTGCATTGAACCAATTTCCTCCCATGTGGAAGAGAAACTAGCTCCATGTTGCATTTTTCTGAAGAGAATTGTACTCTTCATCCATGGCGGTTTTCCATCTCAGATCATGGTGGGAATGGTAGTATGATTTAGGATATGACCCAATCATCAAAAAACAATTTTCGTACAGCAATGGATCATCATATGAAAGAGACATACCTTCTCTTTGAAATTTTGTTCGGGTTCTTCTTGGATCGGCAGGATTTCCAATGTTAGAACTAGCAGATGTGAGAGTCTTTTATGTCCACTTTGGAAACTGAGGGGGCTCGTATGGATTTGAATCCAAACCCGATATTTCATGTTCATTAATATCAGACATAATATCATAAATATCAGAACATAAAATTTCAGTATCTTCTTCTGAATCTTCTTCTGGAAGAGGAAGCAATTTGGCAGTTTCTTCCTCTCATGAAGCGGTTCTTCAAATTGGACACTTCTCTAGATGAATATTCTTTTGGATATGATATCCATGAGTTTGTATCCTTTGTATTCATCAGAATATCCAAAGAGGATGCACTCAGTACTTTGTGTTTCTAAATATCTTATCTTCTCAATCGGAATTATAGCCCATGTAGTGGACCCGAAAAACCTAAGATGTGACACACCAGGCTTGCGACCAGTGTAGGATTCGAAAGAAGTTGTACCTTTGACGGATGAGTGTGGAAATCTGTTTTGAATGTATGCAGAAAAATTCATGGCCTCAGCCCAAATATTTGAATCCAAACCTTTTGACTCAAGCATACAAGTAGCCATCACTTTCAATGCTCGGTTTTTCCTCTTCGCTATGCCATTCTGCTGAGGTGTGTAGGGGGACTGTGTGTTGGATTTGGATTCCATTTTCCACACAAATTTGTAGCATATCTTATTTGATATATTCTCCACCATTATTAGATCTAAATCTTTTATCTTGCTCCCAGTAGCAATCTCAACATAAGCCTTGAAATTCGTGAACCTTTCAAGCACTTCTGATTTGTTCTTGAGAAAGTAGATCCATGTGAATCTGGAGAAGTCATCAATGAATGTCAGAACATAACTTGATCCATTCATGGAGGGATTTGGTAAAGGACCATTGATATCACTGTGAATCATCCCCAAAATACAAGAATCTCTGCAAGCTTTTCCTCGATCGAACTTGTGCTCAGGATGCTTGCTAATGATGCAACCCTTGCATATCCCTTTTGAGGATTTGATGTTCGGAAGGCCTTCAACCATGGAATTATTTTGTAGTAGCTGCAAATATTTATAATTTAGGTGTCCAAACCTCTCATGCCATAGCTGACTAACCTCATTTCCATGAGTCAAAAGGGCACTTAGATTTGAATACAAAAAAAAGTGAGAAAACTCATAGGTTTTGGCAACATGATTTGCCTTGCCTGTTGCAATGAGTTTTCCGGTGCTAATCTCAAAAATTTCAACATCATTAGGGATGAATACAAACTTCTTGGGAAAACCAGAATGTGTCATCTGATACACAGAAAGTAGGTTCGAATCTAGAGAAGGAACATAGAGAACATTTTTAAAACTGCCATGTTCTAAATGAATAGTACCTTTTCCTTTCTATGAAATTTGTGAATCATCTCCCATGTGGATGGAGATGCAATTTTCGGAGTCTAATGATGAGAAGGAATCTTTGCTTGCAACCATGTGATTCGAAGCTCCTGAATCTATGGGAAGAGTTGTAGAATTTGAAACATTTTCCAGGAGTGCATGACCTCTTTCTGCGTGATCATTATTGTCCTTCTTCCTTGCGCCATCTGGAAGAGTGATGTTGTTTTTATCCAAGAGAAGGGCCATATGATAAATATTTTTTTTCATGCATGATATTTCAGGATGAAATCCCCTACCACAGTAAGAACACTTTGTCTTCTCCTTTCCCTTTTGCTTGTGTTTTCTTGAACCTGAGGGCTCATCTGACTGCTTGGTCTTCCCCTTCTGCTTGGGATGATCAAACTTGGTCTTCTCTTTCTTTTTCTTTCCTTTACCATTCATATCCTTGGGTCCTCCAGCAAATAGGGCTTGATGTTTGGAGGATCTCATGGACCCGATCTGAACAAGCTTGTCATGCTCTTTTCTTAAGGATTCAATGAATGCATTCAAGGATGGCATTTTCCAATTCAGAATGGTGAGTTTTCCTGAATGGAAGGTAGATACAAACATTGAATAATCTGCTCCAAATTTCAAAAGTATATAAAGAATCAACTAATCATCTTTCTTCTCGGAAGCACCAAATGCTTGAACTTTGTGAAAAACTCATTAATGGTCTCGAAATTTCCAGGATTGAGGGAAATCAATTCATTTTCTAACTGATAATCCATCATATCATCCTGCTTGCCAAAAAGAGTAGCAAGTTGTTCCCATACTTATTTTGGAGTCTTCAATCCGCTGAGATGGAAAATAATATCTTTCAAAATATTGAGACATAAGAAACCATAAGCTTCATCAAGCTTATTGAAGAACTTGGACTTCTCTATGGCTGCATTAGGCTTTTGTTCTGTGGCCATAGTAACTCTGTAGAGTCCTTTGGAGCACAATACAATCTCTATATCATCATTCCATTGATGATAGTTGAAAGGAGTAAGAATATATTTTGAAGAAGAGTTCATTTTAGCTATAGTGAATGCAATAAGAGGCTATGAGAAACCTACAATCAAATACAAACAAACAATATTCAGGTCTGCAACCTGCACTTTTAAAGTTGCATCACACACGGCATAGCCTATCAATCAAGGTTGATAAGTCGGATGCACATTATCCAGGATTTATGTGTAAAACTTTCAGCTTCTGGTGCAGTGTTGGAATATTTTTGAGCAATCTTGCCCAAGCTTCATATGTGTTCTAGATGCAGAAATCATTGGTGCAGAAACACTGGTGCAGAAGTGCAGAAACACTAGTGCAGAAAGATTCATCAATAAAAATATGCAGAAGAGTTTCCTTGTCCTGCCATGGCTCTGATACCATGTAAAATTCAAGCACAGCATATCTATGAAACAAAGACAACAGTTACTAGAGATGGATGCGGCAAATTGTGTGTCCAAAAACCGATGCAAAAGGTTTGCAGCAGTTCATGCATTATCATTAACTCAGAAGATGATTACAATATGTAACATTGCTACAATAAGCCAAGCAATTTGAATCCTAGGGAGGTCATTCGAATTGAATGCATGAGAGTGGCTTACTTGGCAGTTAACACCACTCAGCACATCAGTTAACCACTTAAATACCATGTAATTGACTCTAACAAAATATGAAACTGTCTAAATGAGTTTAACTAAATCCAAAACTCAACTGAATGCCCAAAATTAGGGAAGGACGCCTTTCTGACTTCATTTAGCTGAATATTAGGTGAAAATAACACCAAATGAAATCAAACTGAGTAGGAGGGTGCCTTTATGACTCCATTTGGTTGAATATAATAATAAATGTTGTCAGTTGGACTAAGTAGGGCGCTTTAGTCATGAAAATCACCTCAGTTGGCTCCCTGAATGATGAAGGAGTCCCAGTTAACTAATATTGATGGCCCAATTGACTCCCTGAATGAAGTAGGAGGCTCAGTTCACTGAAAATGATGATCTGTTAATGATGTAAGCATATAATTGAGTCAAAATACTTAGGATAAGTGGAAAATTAGTTTGTGAATCCAAAATAAATGATGTTTGGTTGGAAAATGATTCAATATATTATGTCTGATATAAATGAACATGAAGAATCAGGTTCATATTAAAATCCAGATGAGCCCCCTCAGTTGCCAAAGTGGGCAGAAAAGACTCTCATATCTGTCGGTTCTAACATTGGAAATCCTGTCGATCCAAGGAGAACCCGAGCAGGGGACTCTAACAGTTTGAATGACCTAATCCTTCGGTGATGGGGACTCACAACCATAAAATGCCATGAAAAGGGCATTTTGGTATAAGAGTGGTAGCTCTTCATGTACAAGTATTTTGTAAAATGTAACCACTAAACCCATATCCCTTGAGTATCCCGTGTTTACATTCAAAGGTATCCTCCCATGCACTTGTTAACCACCTTAGTTTGACCATCTATTTGGGGGTGATATGAAGTATTCATATCAAAGGAAACCCTTGGTAGTTTGAAATTTTTTTGCCAAAAATTACTAAAAATTTGGGATCCCTCTCATAGACGATATAATGTGGTATTCCATAGATCTTATAAACATAATTAAAGAATAAATCAACAATCCTAGAAGTTGTAAACTCGGTATTCAAGAGAATGAAATCAATGTACTTAGGTAAATGATCAACCACCACAATGATAGTATCCTTACCTTCAAAAGTGGTAGTCTAGTGATGAATTCCTTGGATGCCTCTTCCCAGTTCTAGTTGGGGATGGAATTAAGTTGGATAATATCAAGATAAGGATCAATTTCCACATTTTTTTAATGGAAAGTGTCACATTCACCCACAAAACCCTTAACATCAAACTTGATTTTTGGACAATAAAAGATGGAGGAGATATTTCGATAAGTTTTATGAAAACCCACATGACCAAATGAGGGATATGCATGTTTAAGTTGAAGAGACTATGTAATAAGGGGAGATCCACACTAAAAATATATGTGATTTTTAAAGGGAATGAAACCTTTTGAAGTTTGGGCCTTACCATCAAGATTCATGTTGATGTTGAAATATTAGGGTATCTTGAATGTAGTTTATGAAGGGATCTTGCAATCAAGCAAGTTGGCTAATTAATACGGAGTCAAATGTGGGTGGTTTATCATGCGAAGATAAGGAATTAAAGAACCATGTCAACAAGTGCTTCAGGTTAATATTGTTAGTTTTAATGCATAATGTTGTACCTAAGAATAATTCACTCCATTGATCCACTAAATGAAGTTTGGAAAACATTTATTTGTTGTATGTGGACATGCACCTCTCTTTGTCATTCAACTTGCTTCTTTCAAAGGAAATGGGTCTATCACCGTGTAAGAGTACTACACCAACAACAAAATAAAGAGTCATGCTCAATAGTAAAAGGATGACTGAAAGGACGGGTCTTGAAGCAAGGGCTTCTTTGTAGCTCTCAAAATATTTATGTGTCATAGTGGACCATCAAAGGAATCCTTCTAAGTAGGTTGGTCAAGGGGTGAGCAATAACATAGAATTTATGGATGAATCTATAATGAGTTATTAAACCTATAAATCTTTGAAGCTTCTTAAGGGTCATGGGAACTACCCACTCTTTAAGGGCTTGAAGCTTGGCATAATTAGTATGAACACACTATGCAAAGACTATATGGCCATGATACTCTAGGGAAGTCTTCTCAAATTAACACTTAGATTCCTTTACATAGCAACTTTGTCAAGCTAGTGTAATTTGTACCAGATCCAAATTATCTATCTACTAAATGAATGTTATGATATATACAAGTATATCATTAAATAAAAGTAGGAAGACTTGCAAAGGTAGTTCCCAAACACCTTATTCATTAAATCTTGAAAAGTAGAAAGACCATTAAAGCTTATGAATGTCATCACCCAAAATTGGAAGAGTCCTTCATAAATCCTAAATGTACTATTCTCTTGGTCCTAGAGACAAATAGGTATATATTAGTATCATGAGAAGAGGTCAATCTTGCAAAAGAGCTAGACTCCATGTATCTCATCCATCAAATCATCTATCCCACGTAACGAAAACTTATTTTTTATAGTGAATCGATTGAATGATCTATAGTCAATACAAAGATGGTAAGAGCCATATTTTTTTCCTTGCCAAGACAATTGGAATGGCATAAAGGCTTTTTCAAGAAGTGATGATCCAAGCTTTTAAATATCCTCTACAAACATTTCAATCTCATAATTTTGAAAATTCACATATTGATATCGACGCACCATTCTGGAACCTTTGGTCGGGTTGACCTTAATAACATGTTCCATGCCCCTCTAAAAAGAATGTCTTGTTGCATGTCCTAGAATACCACCTTATACTTTTGAAGTATTGAAGACGGGATTGGATCGTAAGTTCACCAAAGTGGAGTTTCTTCCATGCATTACAAGCGAGCCATGAAACCAAAGTGACCATTTTTCAACAATATTGGGATGTTCTTGGATTCCACAATATAGATGCTTTTAATTAGTTTCACGTCTTTCGAGAGTCACCTCAAGAACATCTTGGTAAAAAGGAAGGACTTTATCTCGATGGTTAGTTGAATGGATACCTATTAAATACCAAAACATCTATGTCTATAATATTTGTGACATAAATGTTGTCCTTGAGGATATAGTATTCCACATGAATTTGTACCTTATGGACCACACCCTCAAACTAAATATTTGTATGGATTGGTTTGATGATGGGAAGTGTTCAATATTTATATGGAGTCCCAAATGATTAACCTATTTCTTATCAAGAATTTGTAATGTACTTCCAGGATCAACCATAACAAGGACCCTTTTTTTTTAATATGGGAAAAAATTAAAGGTATTAACATGACCCAACCCAATCACTGCAACGAGATGGAAGGTTCTCTAGTTTATAATCTTGGAGGTGAATGGTTTGATGGACTAGAGTCATTATTAGGTTCTTTAGGAAAAGTATCCTCAACAGGTTTATATTTTGATTTGAATTAGCATAGGTCTTTTCCCATAAAAAACATTTCGGTAGTACAAGCATGATGAATCTTAAAATGAGGTTTAAAACATTTGTGGCTCATATTTCAATATGGAGGATAAGGGATTTTTTCAAGCATATGGGTAAGGGATTTATCATGTGCAAACTCCAACTAGCCTTCTTCATCAACCTCCCGTCATATCTATAACCCAACCAAGTATGTTTATCTAAATAGCCTTAATATGACTTGACCTCTTCTAGCTATAGTGATGGTATTTTCATAAGTGTTGGGTTCAAATAGTTTTACTTTATTTCAAAGATTTGACTACAAATTGGAGGTATAAATGCCTCACACCTAATCTACATGAAGTTTGTCCATGCACTCAGTGACTTGTAACTTCTTGATAAATTCTTTAATATTCATGTCCCGTTGTAAAAAAATGCATTTGTTGATCATTGTTAGGCTCATCCCAATTACAATATGTTCATTGATTTAATGCATATACAAAATTTAAAAAATGCCCTCTAGGGTTTTTAGCAATCCATATTTCCTCTAAAGTAGGATTTTCCTGTTGATGTTTCTCTAGGGTGCAACATCGGGCAGACATTCTGTCGGATTGGTCATGTGATTTGACCAAGTAGAATGATACATTCACTCACGAGAAATGGCCATGTGATTTGGATAATGGTGAATGGCCCAAGTGTATCCTGTCTTAGCCACGTGATTTGGCTAGGTGTTAATAAGGCTTGAGGTGCTTGCACAGCCTTACTTAGTCATGTGATTTGGCTAAGTGTGAATAAGGCTCGAGGTCACATTGTGACGCAAGTCGCCTTACAGGAATAAGGTTCTTTCTTAACTATACACACGACACATACCACAGCACTTACACGCACAAGGTGTAAAACAGGATGCAAGAAGTGGCTTATATTACTTCTTTGAAATCGGTTACAATGCAGAATAACTGAAAGTAAATAACTAAATATAGTCAGCCTCAGCCGTTACAATTTAGAAGTAACTATGGTGTGTTCTCCCTGTGTGTTGACCTCACCCTCTCCTAGTTCACTGTGGAATGTTGAGCTATGGATCGATATCAACTCCATGTTATCAGCTTGTGTGACTCTTCTCACAACTTTGGGCTCTGATTTTTTATTGTTGCTGATCCAAAGCTCCCTGAATTGATTCCTCTCCTCTGTCTTCTACCCTGCTACTGCTATTCCCGAGACACACATCCTCCTATCCGTCGATCCTTCCAAATCCTGCATACCTGCAACTGTCATCTCTCAGTCGTGCTGCACAGCCTTAGTCCATGATGACATCTATCATGTCCTTCACCTACTTGCAATAACTATATTAACTTCCTTAGCAACCCCGAACGGTTACTACGTACAGTCCTTTTGACTTTCTGCACTTCCGACCCTGCTACAGTAGTCGGTCACATCTCGACCTTTCTGTCGGCTCAATCTATTGACTTCTTCGGTTATCCAGTCCTCCCCTTCCTCCGCGCTTGGCTCCGCCAAACCTGTCAGGTCGTAGTTCGACCACTTGTCGACTACCTAACGTCTCACTTTACCTGTTGTCTGTCGACCATAACCTGTCGACTCTTGACCCATCACAACATCCGTTGTGTGCTGCTCAAGTTCATCACATACCGACTGCTCATGCCCGACTTGTTGACTTCGACAAGTCAAATTTCTTCCCGCACCAGTGGTCATCGACACTCCCGCTGGTTGGCTCCCTTATGTCGATCAACTTCGACTGACCTGCCTAGGCCTCGATGGTCCTGCATCAGACTCCCCAGGTGAAAAAGAACTCGACTTCTTTGTCATTCTCCTGAACTCTTCTTCGAAAATCCATGTCGCCTCCTGCAACTCATCATCCTTCCATCACACTAAGTATTCCTTCTTCCGCAAGCTATGCGTTAGCCCAACCTCGTGTTCTTCGATTACTTCTGCGATCTCTTCTTTGTGTCGGTCTAGAATCTGATCCGTCCAGTCGATACTTATCACTTCTTCGCTTCCGCTGCTTGACCCTTCCTCAAATTTGTACAGATCTGAAACATTAAACGTGGCTGAAATGTTCAAGTCATCCAGTAACTCCAACACATAAGCATTGTCGGACATCTTCTTCAAAATCCTGCATGGTCCAATCTTCTTCAGCTTCAGCTTGTTGTATGTTCCTGTCGGAAATATTTCCTTCCACAAGTATGCATAGACTAAGTCTCCTTCTCCCAACGACTGTAGTCTCTTCTTCCTGTCGGCTCTCAACTTGTATGCGGCGTTAATCTTTTCTATGTGCTTTTGCACATTTTCATGAACCTCTTGCATATGTTTCGCGAATGATTTTGCATCTGCTCTTTTCCTGATTTTTGTCGGAAACTCAACCAAATCCACCACTCCATGTGGGATTCTCCCCTGAACAATCTAGAATGGACTCAACCCTGTCGACCGATTCACAGAGTTGTCGTATGCAAACTCTGCCTGTGCCAACACATTTTCCCACTACTTGGGTCTGTCGGCTGCTAGACATATTAGAAGGTTTCCCAAACTTCTGTTTACCACCTCGGTCTGTCCGTCTTTCCGGGCATGGTGCGCCGAGCTAAACTACAACTTTGTGTCCAATTTCTTCCATAGGGTTCTCCATAAATGCCCCATAAACTTGGTATACCGATCCGACGTGATACTCTTTGGAAACACATGTAATCTGACTATCTCCTTGAAGAATAGTACAACAATCCCTGTGGCATCACTTGTCTTTTTACACGGAATGAAGTGTGACATCTTCGAAAACCTGTCGACTACAACAAATATTGAGTCATTTCCCTGTTGTGTCTTCGGCAATCCTAACACAAAATCCATGCTAAGATGCTCCCAAGGGGTATCTGGTACTGGAAATGGTGTATACAACCCCATTTTTTGACTTCTCCCTTTGGACAACTGGCAAAATCGACACTGTCGAACCCACTTTCCGACATCCGTTGTCATTCCTAGCCAGAAATACTTTTCTTCGACCGGTGCTTTAGTCTTGTCGATGCCAAAATGTCCTGCTAACCCGCCATTATGCAATTCTCGGATTATGTTCTCTCTTACTGATCCTCTGGGAATACACAACTGACTTCCCCTGAATAGATAGCCTTCTTGAATGAAATAACTCAAGTACGGATTCCTGTCGATACTCCAAGGTTCACGACAATCCTTCCATGCTTTCGCAAAATCCTTGTCGATCTCATACTCCGTCTTTATCGAATCCATCACTATTTCCTGAATGGTCGTCGTGTTCAGTAGTGCAATTCTCCTGCTCAATGCGTCGGCAACTTTGTTCGACTTTCCCGACCTATGCCGCAACATGAATGTATACCTCTAAAGTAGCTCCACCCATTTCATGTGTCGCTGATCTAATTTCGACTGAGTGTTCAAATATCTCAGCGCTTGGTGATCCATATACAACACAAATTCCTTGGGAAACAGATAATGCCTCCACTTCTTCAATGCTTGGATGATAGCATAAAATTCTTGGTCGTAGACCGAATATTTCTGCTTCGCTCCATTCATCTTTTCACTGAAGAATGAAATTGGTCGGCCTTCCTGGCTCAACACTGCTCCAATTTCTATTCCACTCGCATCACAATCGACCTGGAAAACTTTGTCAAAGTTTGGAGCGCCAATACTGGGCTCTCAGTGACCTTTTCCTTCAACTCGTCGAAAGCTCTCTAGGCCACGTTCGTCCACTTAAACTCGCCCTTTTTCATGCATTATGTCAATGGTGCACAAATCCGACTGAATCCCCGAATGAAATTCCTATAGAAACTGGCAAGACAATGGAAACTCCTTACTCCAGTCGTACTTGTCGGTTCCGGCCAATCCACTATTTCCTTCACCTTCTCTGGGTCCATTACCAACCCTTTACTCAAGATTACAAACCCCAAGTACACCAACTCCTTCTTCATGAAGAAACTGTTACACCTAAAATCTTCTCATCATGAGATTCAGTGTATACACCTCTTGAGTTACCTTGATTGAGTGATTGACCTGGAAGGATTTGTTGTTATTTTATACTAGGTTTTGAGAGGTCGTCGCAGGTTGCACTCCTGCAACATGCGACGTCGCACCTTGCTCCATTAGAGGGTGTGACGAAGTCAGTTAGAAGGAAAAAATAGCTTCTTCGAGCTCCTTCTCGAAGCTTGCTGACTTGGTACCTTACCCCTAACCTCTTGGAAGAGCTGGCATTCGATTCCTATCATTTTGGAAGGATCCCTTAAGCCTCTCCTATCATATCTCAATCTATCATATCCATACCCTATCCACTTAGTCCTATTTAAATGAAGCTCACTCCCATCCCAAGGGGAGGAAGTCTATGGTATTCTTATGCTAGTGAAATCAATCCCAATAGATCTAACATTCTAGCTTGGGGAACCTTCACTTCTCTCAAAGAGCTTTGGCATGGATTGTCGGAAGGAGCTTGCAGCGTTAAGGCAATGGTTGTAACCTTCTTCTCTATTGTACTTTTCCACTTTTCAATACAGTTAATATAATTGCTTTCCATAAATGTTGTCTCTTCGATAATGTTTAGAGTTTTCCTCCTTAACTGTTAACTTAGATCTATCATATGAGATATATGCTTTCACTTCTCGTGGTCTGTTATATGTTCAACGAGGTTTAGCTACTTGTAATCTGGTAGCGTTGGGACATTGGATCCATGAAGTAGAAAGGGATCTACAAATCTAAGGTAAGCAATC
The DNA here is from genome assembly GCA_027924585.1 of Larix kaempferi. Lineage (NCBI taxonomy): Eukaryota > Viridiplantae > Streptophyta > Pinopsida > Pinales > Pinaceae > Larix > Larix kaempferi. Next base: position 4,655,109 of record BSBM01000493.1, on the reverse strand, counting down.
TACTTCTATGTATGTACTTCTACATGATCTAGGAAAGTAATCTATGTTCTATCCTATTTGTTCTAGACTTACGTTAAGCTAGGGAGATCAGGCCTTGAGTCCGCTCTCGGTAGATTGTCCGCGAAACAAATATGGCGACCATACTGGGGATTACAGTTCATTTTGTCTTAATACTTTTCAATCTGGGAGTCATTTTTAGTTGATTACTTGACACGAGCCTTTCATTTTCCATTTGCTTTTTGAGTTGATATTCACCATCAGAACTTCACATTGAAGACTCTGATCTACTTCCTCTGAGTTTATACTATTCATTCCCAAACCATTTCATGGTTCATTGCTTGGAGATCTGATCCATTTCAAAACTTAGATCTCTCCTGTCACACCCGGTTAGTGAAAACAGAGCGACACTGTGTCTTTCCTGGTCTCTGTTCTTTGCCTGTTGCTCACTCGTCGCAGTCCTTTCATTGGTAGACTGAAACACCGTCGCACTTCCCGCATTGGTGAACTGCGATGTCGCATTGTGTACAAACATAGGGTGCGTCGATTTGTCAAAATTGACATGCAGGCATCTCCTCTCCATCTTTTGATATGAGCCTTGGATTGCTGTATGAACTCCCTCTGTGCTGCAATATCCAGCCAAAGATCCCATCTTTAGTTTGTGTGTTGAGTGTTTGGCTTAGTTTGGATTTGTTAGGAACCCATGTCTTTACTTTGTTAGTATATTTTTGTTGGACGCATATGCTTTGTAATTCGTCCCGTAGTATTTGTTGATCAATAGTTTTTGTTATTGTTGTTGGCGCATATGCTTTGTAAGTCGCCCGTAGTATTGTTGATCCATAGTTTGTAGTGGCCCATGGTTTTGACTCATAGTATTGGTGCCTAGACTTAGTATATAAGTGTGTGTTGAGACCTATGAAGGCACAGTGAAGTTATTTGTATTGAGCTTACTCAAAGGAGGTTGCCCCCTCGAAGTGGCCTGTGATCAATATAAAAGTGATTCTGAGTTCTTTCATTTCTGCTATTTCGCATATTCTTATTAATTAATTGTTGTAGGTGCTTCACATCTGGTATCAGAGCACTTTCTTGGGCTCGCTGGGTGAAATTTCTGCCAATTTTTTTTTCGCATCTGTTGCAGGTTTGGATTTGGGAATAATCCCTATCCGCTTAACTGTGGGAAGTACTTGGGCATAAGCCCTAAAACTCATTGTGAGGAGTACCACAGGAACCCCGAAGTAGCTGGCCCATTGAGAGGACCTGCCAGCGAAAAGGGCAACGACCCCTACCTGATTGACTAGTTCCCACCCATGAGGTAAACCAAGAGCTGTCGTTTGTGGCAAAGCGGTTATCAGTTTTACCTGAGCCGTAGAGTGAGGGGTACTACCCCAATACGCAAGCCGTCAGACAGCATTAGTGGCCGAGTGAAACCCCTGAACTGTTAGGAAGCTGCACATACCTGGGGTCCATATCTATTTTCAGCTGAACTGTTGTCGATCACTATTGCACCGTTTCAAATCCAGCCGTTCAGATCCATTCTGAAAGTCATTCCAGATCCATCTGTTTTCAATCCATTCAGCGTCGTTTCAGATCCTTCTGTTTTCGCTCACTTCCGGGCCGTTGCAGATCTATCTGTTTCAGATCCCTTCCGAGCCGTAGCCGCTCCAGTCTGAAATTCAGTTTTTTCTCCATATCTCCCTTGTTTTCACTCTATTTCCCTTGAAATTTTTGGGGAACCCATGTCATCCCATTCTGCATATTTCATTCCTGAGGACCCTATCCCCAATTCCACTTCCCAAAGCCCGAAATCCCACATTTGTCTATTTTTAGGGTTTGCCATAACTTCCTCATATTTCACCCAATCACCTTCAAATTTTAACACAGAGTTCCTTTCCGAATTCTGCTTCTTTGTCCCCCTCTGCCAATTTTTCCCATTCTTTCACCCCGCTTCTGAAATCCTCATTTTTTGCTTCCCTGTCTATTCAACAGTGTCCAAAACCTAGTCAAACCCCAATTACCCTTCAGATTTTTTCCCAAATCCAGATTTTCCTTTACTGAAGCAGTTTTTGTTTTTGTTTTTTTACCCAATCAACCAAAAAAAAAAAAACTCCTGGTTATGGTTGTCACCCGCGCAGGAGAAAAAATCATGGAAGAAGCACTTGCAGCCATCCAAGCCAAACTCCAGGGTCTGGATGAAAAATTTCTCATCCTCCATCTTGAACATTCAGCTATGAACAACAAACGGCAGTCCGAGTCTTCATCAGACAATGGGTTCTCTTCTTCCAGCAACTTTTGTGGTCCAAAGCTTGATTTTCCTCGCTTCAATGGTACTGATCCAATTGGATGGATCTATCGTGCAGAACAATGTTTTAGTCTGCATAATACTTTTGATGTCAACAAAGTTCCGCTTGCATCCGTTCATTTGGAATAGGAAGCTCTTCAATGGTACCGTTGGTACATCAAGGCTCATGAAGAGCCAAAATGGCCAGAATTTTTCCAGCTCCTTTTGCAACGATTTGGTCCTAGTGCTTTTGATGACTTCACAGGAGCCCTCACTAAACTTCGCCAAAATTGCACTGTGAGAGAGTATCAAACTGAATTTGAGAAACTAGCCAACCACACAGAAGGATTGTCTGATGACTTTTACCGGAGTTGTTTTATCAGTGGTCTAAAGGATGCCATCAGCTCTGAGGTCAAAATGTTATGTCCCAACACAATGATGGAAGCCCTAGGGTTGGCTAAGTTGGCAGGAGACAAAATTGCATCCCAACAGCACTCCAAGCCCACTTTTGTTCCCTTCCGAAATATGGGTTCTCAACAACCACCCATACCGCAGGCTCCTTGACCAACTCCTATCAAACGTTTGTCTGAAACAGAGATGCAAGCACACAGAGAAAAGGGGCTTTGCTATAATTGTGATGAGAAATTCACTCGGGGACATAGATGTGTTCATCCAAAGCTCTGTCTCTTGGATGTGGATTCTCCACCTGCCTCTGAAATTTGTGACGAAGATCCAAAAACAATGGATGCTCAGGTTGACATTCAGGAACCGCCTATTGACCCTCCGTCTCAAGATGACCAGCCAGAGATATCTCTCCATGCTTTAGCTGGAATCACCACCCCCCAAACAATGCGGGTACGGGGTTACTTCAAGAAGCTTCCTCTTACAATACTCATTGATTCTGGTAGCACTCATAATTTCATTGACCCTCGGATCGCCAAACAAGCTGATTTTTTTATCTATCCTTGCTCCAACTTTGAAGTCATGGTTTCCAATGGGGGCACCTTACCTTGCAAAGGGAAGTGTGGAAATGTGCGTATCTCTATGGGAGATTATACCTTGCGATATGACATGTTTTCCTTGACCTTAGGCGGATGTGATGTGGTTTTGGGTGCTCAATGGCTACGCACACTTGGCCCTATCTTATGGGATTTTGCTAAACTTTGGATGCAATTTTCCCTCAATGGACAAAAACACACATTGACAGGATTACAACCAGGGTCTCTCAGCATCATCAGTTCACATTGCATGGAAAAACTCCTCAAGAAGAATTCACATGGTGTCATTGCTCAGATCCATTCCATTCAGATGCAACCATCAATGGTCTCCACTACTCCTTTGGATCTACAACAAATTCTGGATCGATATACAGGTGTCTTTGTTGAACCAGTGGGATTTCCACCTTCAAGGCCAGAATACCATCGTATTCAGCTCCTTCCTGGCAGCGTTCCTCCCAACATCAGGCCCTATCGCTACCCATTTCACCAAAAAATGGAGATTGAAATACTTGTTCGAGACTTATTGAAGCAAGGTATTATTCGCCCAAGCACTAGTTCCTTTTCTTCTCCAGTTCTTCTTGTTCACAAAAAAGATGGGTCATGGTGCCTTTGCATTGACTTTCGAGCACTTAATCACCTCACCATCAAGGATAAGTTTCCAATTCCTGTTGTTGATGAGCTTCATGGGGCTCAATTTTTCTCCAAGTTGGATCTTTGTTCTGGGTATCATCAAATTCGAGTTCATGAGGATGATATCCCTAAAACAACTTTCCACACACATGATGGCCATTATGAGTTTTTGGTCATGCCCTTTGGCCTCACTAATGCTCCTTCTACATTCCAGGCCTTAATGAATAAAATATTTTGGCCCTACTTGCGGAAATTCATTCTGGTATTCTTTGATGATATCCTCATCTACAGTAAAACATGGGATGAACATCTCCAGCATCTGGATCTTGTCATGCAAGTTTTCTCTGACCATCATCTCCACGCCAAGCAGTCTAAATGTGTTTTTGGACAGAAGGAAGTTGAATATCTCGGGCACATTATCTCAGCACAAGGGGTTCGCGTGGATCCTGCCAAAATCGATGCCATGAACAATTGGCCGCATCCTCAAACACTCAAGAGTCTTCATGGTTTTTTGGGGTTGACTGGGTACTACCGCAAGTTTGTCAAGGATTATGGGAAGATTGCAGCTCCATTAACTACTCTATTGAAAAAGGATGCTTTTACATGGACACATGCTGCTCAGTGTGCATTTGACAAACTAAAACAAGCTATGTGTACTACACATGTTCTAGTTATGCCCAATTTTTCCAAGCCGTTCACTATTGAGAATGATGCTTGCGGCAATGGACTTGGTGTTGTTCTCCTTCAAGATGAACACCCCATTACGTTCACCAGCAAAGCCCTTTCAGGTAAGAATTTAGCTGCCTCTACATATGAGAAGGAAATGATGGCTATTTTTCATGCAGTACAGAAGTGGCGACCATACCTATTAGGGAATCATTTCTGCATCAAGATTGATCACCAGAGTCTGAAATATTTCTTGGAACAGCGTGTCTCCTCCCCAGCACAACAGAAATGGGTTAGAAAACTCATGGGTTATGACTATGAGATCACTTACAAGAAGGGTAAAGACAATATTGTGGCAGATGCTCTTTCTCGCACATTTGATGCCCAAGGTTCTCTTTCAGCTATTTCTATGCATGTTCCAAATTGGTTGCAATCTGTTCAACAGGGTTATGTCAATGACTCTTCCTTATCTCAAATCATCCAACGCTTGACCAAAAACCCTTCTGTTGTACCACATTACTCTTGGGATGGTGCTTCTCTGAGATACAAGGGTCATTTGGTGCTTCCCCAGAGCACAGATCTTCAACAAGCTGTCTTCTATGAACTCCATGCTTCTCCATCGGCAGGGCACTCTGGGTTCCTCAAAACGTATGAACGGGCATGGCGTAACTTCTTTTGGTAGGGAATGAAAAGGACAATTCAACAGATGGTGGCTGAATGTGATACCTGCCAGCGCAATAAGGGTGAAACAACACTCCTTCCAGGATTGCTCGAACCCTTTCCCATACCTACACGGATTTGGACAGATATTTCTATGGATTTCATTGAAGGGCTCCCTAAATTAGGCTGGAAGACGATGATTCTTGTTGTGGTTGATCGCCTCTCCAAATATAGTCATTTTTGTGCTCTCAGCCATCCCTATACAGCCTCCTCAGTCGCTCAAATTTTCCTAGACCAGATCTTTCGTCTTCGTGGCATCACTTCTTCCATTGTCTCGGATCGTGATGTGACTTTCACCAGTCATTTTTAGACAGAACTATTTCGCCACACTGGCACCAAACTGAAGATGAGTTCAAGGTATCACCCACAAACAGATGGTCAGACTGAAATTATCAATAAATGCTTGGAAACTTATCTTCGTTGCTTCACCTCTGAACAACAACATCAGTGGGAAAAGTGGCTCCCTCTCACTGAATGGTGGTACAATACCTCTTACCACACTTCCTCTAAAATGACCCCATATGAAGCAGTCTATGGTCAGGCACCTCCATTTCTTCTTCCATACACCCCCAATAGTTCACCAGTTCAGGAAGTTGACACGGTCCTTCGAAACCGCGATCATATTCTTCGCATTTTGCGGGACAATCTTCACATGGAAAGAAATCGCATGAAGCAACAAGCTGATCAGCACCGTTCTGAGTGCACTTTTCAAGTAGGCGATATGGTTTTTCTTCGTCTCCAGCCGTACAAGCAATCCTCCCTGAAACTCAAAGGGCATCATAAGCTCGCTCCAAAGTCCTATGGGCCATATTGGATTCTTCAGAAGATTGGGTCTGTTGCTTATAAATTGGAACTTCCTCCTTCTTCCCGCATTCATCCAGTATTTCATGTCTCTTGTCTAAAGAAAGTTCTTGGCACCAACATCAATGGAAAAACTATTCTACCCGAGCTGGATAATGAAGGATCCATCCTTTTGGAGCCGGAGGCCATCCTCAATCGGCGCACTCGTCAACTTTTCTCTCGCTCTATCGTAGAGGTCTTAATTCAGTGGCATGGCATGCAACCAGAGGATGCTACATGGGAACCACTCCTTCAGATTCAACAACAATTTCCACATCTAAATCTTTGAGGACAAAGCTTTTTTTAAGGGGGAGGGGATGTTAGGAGCCCATGTCTTTACTTTGTTAGTATATTGTTGTTGGACGCATATGCTTTGTAAGTCGTCCCGTAATATTTGTTGATCAATAGTTTGTGTTATTGTTGTTGGCGCATATGCTTTGTAAGTCGCCCGTAGTATTGTTAATCCATAGTTTGTAGTGGCCCATGGTTTTGACCCATAGTATTGGCACCTAGACTTAGTATATAAGTGTGTGTTGAGACCTATGAAGGAACGGTGAAGTTATTTGTATTGAGCTTGCTCAAAGGAGGTTGCCCCCTCGAAGTGGCCTGTGATCAATATAAAAGTGATTCTGAGTTCTGTCATTTCTGTTATTTCGCATAATCTTATTAATTAATTGTTGCAGGTGCTTCATAGGATTGGTTTCAGGTTCCATCTTGGACAAGTCTGAGAACCGGTAGTGGTGGATACTTCCGTCTCCTCCACCTTCATCCGCTCACCCTTTCATTCCCTCATCTCCACTAATTGATATGGTTACCACATTAGATCAACTCCCATACCTCATTTACATTATTCTTTTTGAGCTTGGCTTGCTTGGTTTGCTTGCTACTGTCTGATTTTGAGTCTTGTGTGTCTGTCAGTCCAACTAAGTGCTTGTCTTTTCTTGAGTTTTCTGAGTGTACTGAGTATTGCAAGTAATGTTTTATTTTCTGTCATTTACATCTAACAGCACAGTTGCTATCAAACTAATCTTTTGATACACCCATTGAAGAGTTAAAAGTATTTCTTTCCCATCATTTCTCGAGCATTGTTGAAGAAAATTTATGCATTGGAATGTTTTGCTCATGCATTTTTCCAAAAAATTGAACAATGTGTGATCAGTTGCCTTTTTCTTGAATTATGAATCGCTCATATTGTTGAAAGACTCAAAACATGTTTTCAGTTGTTGAAAAGTTAATTCCATGCTAAGGAAAGATAGATGCATTTTTAATGCTTATCGCTTTTAGATCATTGAAAGTTAAATTGAAAAGATTGCATACTCCATCTTAGAATCCTCTCTTTTGATTACCTAGTGTCATTTTGCTTTGAAAAGAAAAAGAAAAGGAAAAAATGTTGTGATTTGGATTAGTAGTGTTGTGATTTTTATGTTTCGTTGAAAAAGGAAAAGAATGTTTCAGTATCATTTTTCGTAGAGTTGGGATTGTGTTGCATTGCATTCCTTTGGCAAAGTTATTGGAAAGAAAAAGAAGATATCTCCTTCCCATAGGTAGCATTCATCGAAAGAAAAGCATACTTTTCGCATTTAGCTAGGGCTTGCATTATGTTTTCGTTTACGTACTCGCCTCATGCATTCACCTAACCATCCAAGATAAAATTAACGATAGAACTAGGGTAAAATATTTAGAAACTTGTGTGTAAGTTAGAGACGTGTTCTGGCGTCGTTAAGCGTGGCAGCTGTCGTTATTTTCCAGCTCTGTATCTCGGGGGTATTGTAGTTTTCCACGTACGTATCGGTATATCGAGCTCCTTCACGTACCCACCAAGTACCATAATCTGTACTTAGCGTATATCGAAGGGTGTATCACGTACTCAGTAGTATATCGGAAGGTCTCTTCCCGAACGGTTGTGCATTAGACAACACCACTACGGATTTGAGCTCCCACGTACCTTGCGTATATCGGGAGACACCACTAGGATTCCTGAAACCAACTGAGTTAACCATTTGGTCGTCTTGGCAAAGCAATACACCGAGAACAGCACTCGAGGAGATTAGCACGCACGTAATGTCCAGGTAATCGGTTATGCAGGAAAGGGTACGGTCCCAATCCTCCTTGTCGTGTTATATTGTTGGACCCTACAGTATATAGCGGTTTGCGATGCCTTGATAATCACGTGAGGTTCCAAACTTTAAATCCACTCTGTCACATAAATCTACTTGTTGCCTTAGTTTGAGTAGGTTTTTTGGATTGTTTTTCTTTCGTAGATTACCCTTAGGAGAAACTTTTTGTTTCAGTCACTCTCGTTAACTTTACTTGGAGAAGGTTCCACAGAATCCAAAACTTACCACCTGAATATTCCCTTAACCAGGAGCTAATTTCGAGGGTGAGGATGGATCCTCATGCCAGGGTCGGGTCACAAGAAGTGGAAAACCCACTTTGAATATTGGAGGACATTTGTTTCCACATACTCCTCTGGATTCCCCTACCTCTCATGCCCCGCATGATGAAGAAGCACAAATTCCCACTTCGCAAGACCTCTCTCCTGTTATGCCGGGAGAACCTGGATCGTTGGAATGGGTAAATCAACCCTGGGACAACCCCGCAACAGCTGTTGGTCCTTCAGCAACTTATTGGACATCTTCTACCGGTCACCCAGTGGCCCACTTTGCCATTGCACCCCCACCTAATGAGACTTCTCCGGATGACCCTTTAGCCTATTTTCGCAACCAATTGGCTCACTTTCGATCTATTGCTGAAAGGTGTCGAAACTCAAGTCTCCAACGAAGGGTTGAAGACCCGTCGTTACCCCTTTATCAACCAATCCCAGGTCACTCTTTATCTTTCAAATCCCCAGAATCATCCACACAGCGCATGACCACCGCTGAAACTGGTCAACCATCCATCCCTACACAAGTATCTCCCAGGTAGGAGACCAGTTCGGTACTTCCTACTACCCAATCGGTTGAACAACAACAGTCCAACACACCCATTATTACCGCAGTTACTTTACCACCTCCTCCCCCACCTCAAAATCGAGGGGAGGATACTCCATTCCCCCGGACTATCTCATTGGTAACGTTGTTACTACGGTAGCTAATCAACAACCTATGTTGGTTCAATCTTTGAATAGTGGTCAACCTATTGTGGCTGGGGGGAAACCCCCGTTTTCAAACCAGAACATAGGCAATGGAATCCCCAACAGACCTCCCATAGGACCTCCCCAACCCGCTAGACCATCCACCATGGGATTATCTCATGTTGGGGGGCCATCTAATGTAACTCAACCCTCATGGAGTCAAGCGTATCCAAGTTCCTTTAACCCTGTGTCGGGCCAATCTAATCCCAGAAACACACCATACGAGATACCCTATCCCGGAAATCCCTACACTCTATGGGGGCCACAGCCCATCTTACAGCATGGACCCCAACCAACTATCCCTCAAGCACCACCACCCCTAATCAGTCCCCCCCCACCTCCTACTGGAGGCGGTGGGCCCCCACCTAACTTAGGAGGGGGTGGACCTCTCCCTTCCGGTGGAGGTCCAACTCATTTTACCAACAATGGCCCCCACCCGTCCGACGGTGGCGGGAATGGTCCACCAACTCCCCCAGGAGGAGGCAGCGGAGGACCACCCTATTATGGTGGAGGAGGAAATTTCCCTTCGGGCGGTGGAGGTGGTCCACCACCCCCTCTAGGCGGAGGCAGTGGAGGTGGTCCACCACCCCCTCCAAGCAGAGACGGTGGCGGATCTAATTATCATGTTGGCGGTGGTGGTGGTGGAGACCCTCATCCTTCCGGCAATGGAGGTGGTGGGGGCCCCCATACTTCTGGCGGTGGAGGTGGTCCACCACCCCCTCCAGGAAGAGGTGGTGGTGGACCACCATATTATGGTTATGGACCCCCACCTCCTCCCGGCGGTGGAGGCGAACCTCCACCTCCTTCCGGTGGTGGAGGTGGACCCCCACCTTATTGGAATGGACCACCTTATGGTGGCAGACCCCCTTACGGTCTGGGAGGCACACCCCCCTACAGCCAGTTTCCCCCTGGTACACCCTACGGTCATACTGGTCCTTACACACCTTATCCATACTATCAATACGCGCAACCTAACCCACAGCTGCCCTTTTTGGCTACCTTGGACCTACCCGACCTATCTCATTTAACCAATGATCCCATTTACCATGGGACTAATTGGCCACCTATTCCAGTGAAACTTCCATCTGATATCCCAAAATTTGATGGTAAGCCAGGTGAAGATCCTAAAAACCACGTGATGACATACCATTTATGGTGTTCATCTAATTCCTTAATAGACGACTCGATCCATCTTAGATTGTTTCAAAGGACTCTCACCGGTTTGGCTGCCAAATGGTATATCAAGCTACCACCCCACTCTTTTCTTGATTTTGGTTCTCTTGCCATGAAATTTTTGACTCATTTCCAGCTACCTACACGGTATGAAATTGGTATCGAGCTTTTAACCTTGCTCTGTCAGAATACCGCCACTCACATTTCTAATCATATTCACGAGTGGCAAAGGAGACATTGTCTCATTAAATCTCCTATTCCAGACCAACTCCTAGAATACTGGTTTACAAAGTCCCTCATTCCTGTCATAGCACGAGATGCTGCCATGGGAGGTGCTGTCACTGAAGAACAGGCCATCGCACCCGCCCATGTGCTAGACTTAGTTTATACTCAATCTGGAACATTGTTTTATATTCTTCCCAGCGCACCCCGTGATGCTAACAACCCCGCGAAACCGCTCAAGGGACCCCAAGCCGATGGCATCATTGGATCCCTTCACACCCAGCCTCCCCATCAAACTATTGGTTCTTCGCACCCCCTTGGTTCGTCCCCATCACCAAGGTAGGTTTGTCTCAGCACCACCAAGTCATCCACTCCTGCTGCTACTGAAGAAGTGAATTCTGCCTCATCAACTTCACCTCAAAAGTTTGGTGATAAGAAGAAAAACAAGGGAAAACCTAAGAAATCTTCTTCCCAACAGGAACAAAAGAGCACTCCTGAAGACACCAAACAGAAGCGGAAGCTAAAGTATCCTTGTTTACTGTGTGGAGATGATCACTTCTCCAAAGAGTGTCCCCATAGAGACAAAGTCCAAAAGTTTCTCAGGGGTAAACCCACTCCCGCAGTCCTCAATGACCCGTTTCCCGCTCAAAACCAGTAGATGATTGCTCAAACTCCCTCATCCCAGGGAGAACCATCTGATACTGCACATGTTCTCATGGTACGTAATGAGATGATCAATTTGAACACTTGCTCGCGATCGTATGACCCGATCTCTTCGAAAGAACCTGTTGGAAGTGATACTGAAAAAGCTTCCAACTCTATGCCTGATGTCACTATACCGTCAACTTCTCTCACCACTGAGAAGCCTCCCTTAGATTCGATATTGCGACTGCCCAAGAGCACGATTAGAAAAGTTGTTTTCAATCCTAATGCTCAGGAAGCACAGAACTACAATATCATAGAAGACTTAGCACAAGTCCCTTGCGCCATGTCCACACTGGAAGTTTTGCAGAAGTGTCCTAATCAATGCAAAACTCTCCTTGCAGTAATAGGTGCGATTGACCCCGATTCTTTGAATACCATCATGTTCCGACTTGACTACTTCAAGTCGAGGCTTTCCCATCAGCTCACATTCCAAGTAGCTGCAAACATTGCTGGGAAAATTGTCCATCATACCCTCTTGGACAAAGGCGCCTCTACTTCTGTCATGTCGATCTCCTGTTGGAGAGCCATCGACTCTCTCGAATTGAATCGTTCTCCTTCCACGTTGAAAGCATTCGATGGCCATGGCTTCCAACCTCATGGGCTCTTACAAGCTCTCGCATTCAATTTAGGTGGAAAGACCGTGACCGTCAATGTGGAAGTGGTCTCCGCCCCAATAGATTATAATCTCTTGCTTGGTTGCAATTGGTTTTATGCCAGGCAAGCGATAGCCTCTTCAATCTTCCACATAGTACAATTCCCCCATCAAGGACGAATTGTTACCGTCAACTAGTTAGATTTTTTCACACCAGACACTACTACTCATCTTGGTGACCATGTTCCTTCCATTGGAAAAACGTCAAAACAGTATGAGAGTATAGGGATTGGCCTTTTGAAAGATTCATCTCTCATGGGTGTTTTTCCCACTTCGAACCCCCCTAATCATATTGCCTTGGTGAACATGATCTCCGCAGAGTTTTCATCTTACTACTCTGATACTTGGCTTGTACTAGACAGCGCCACAACACACCTGATTGGAGACGCGATGCCTCTTTCACCCGTTGAACGTATTTACGAGGCTATCCAATCAGTACTGGATAACCACCTAATTTTTTCCTCCCCACCCTGTTCTCTACAACGGGCATCATCTCTCCCTAATCTCTTACTTCAGACCTTTTATTCAGACAGTCCATCATGGAAGTTATGAATGTTGATGATTGTCCGTGGGATGACCTCCACCATAGGTCATCTTTTCTTCCGCCTTGGGAGTATGTAGAGGACAACATTACCGCCATATTTTCACCAGATATCTACCCATTGCCTCATTCTCCCATACTTACATGTCTTTCAGACTCTGAGGGAAACTTGGCCAACATTGAGCCTACCACCCCGGTAGACATTTCGGTAAAACCTAGTGTAGTGGAACACATTCGCATAGGCCAGAAGTGTTCCCCTGAAGAAATAGCTAGCGGTATGGCCTTATTCAAGCAATTTCGAGACGTTTTCACTTGATCCTATGAGGAGATGCTTGGGATAGACCCCGCGATTGTTTCTCACGAAATAAAACCTATCCCGACATCAAACCTGTACGTCAAAAATTATGACCGGTGCACCCCCGGAAGACTGCAGCAATCAAGGCAGAGATTGAAAATCTCTTAAAGGTTGGCTTCATTTATCATGTCCCGTTGACAGATTGGGTCTCAAACGTCGTCCCTTTGAACAAAAAGAAGGGTACCATTCGCATCTGTGTCGATTATTGGGACCTTAACAAGGCTTGTCCAAAGGACAACTACCCGACCCCGTTCATCGACCAGATCATCGACAATTGTGTTGGGAGCGTCATCTTGTCATTCATGGATGGCTTTTCCGATTACAACCAGATTGAGATCAACCCAGCCGACCAACATAAGACGACTTTCATCTGTCCTTGCGGAACGTTTGCATATCGCAAACTCCCGTTTGGCCTTAAAAACGCTGGCGCCACGTTCCAGCGGGCCATGTCGTATGCCTTCCATGACATTAAGGACTTTGTGGAACCTTACCCGGACGATCTCCCTGCTCATTCAAAGCAGCGTGAATTCCACACGGATCATATGACGGCCATTTTCCTCAGATACAAACGGTACAATATCCAGCTGAATCCTCATAAGTGTATCTTCTGCGTAGAGTCTGGACGCCTCTTAGGGTTTATTGTCTCGAAGGATGGGATCTGTATCGATCCCTTAAAGATGGAGGCCATTGTCAACCTACCACCTCCGACAAATGTGATGGAACTTCAAAGTCTCCAAGGGAAGGCGACTTATTTAAGGCGTTTTGTTTGTAACTTTGCGGAGAAGACTCAGGGGTATACGAAGCTACTTAAGAAAGACGTCCCATTCATTTGGGAGGACCAAGCTCAAAAATATTTCAACAACATCAAACATGCCATCACGCATGCCCCCGTCATCCAACCGCCAAACTATTTCCGAGATTACATCTTGTATCTCGTTGCTTCTGTTACCACTATCGCCATGGTTTTGGTACAGGAGGATCAAAACGCCCAGGAACATGTAATATACTATGCAAGTAAGGGTCTCACTGACACTAAAACTAGATATTCACATGTCGAAAAACTTGCTTTCGCAACGGTCATCGCCGTCCAAAAGTTTCGACACTATATCTTGCTCCACACCACCACCATCATCGTAGACTCGAAGCCCATGTACCACGTACTGACACGTCAGATGCTTGGGGGCAAGTATTCATGTTGGATTGTGATACTGCAAGAATTCGACCTTCTTTTCGAGAAATCCAAGTCTAAAAATTCTTTGGTGTTTGTTGAGCTTATATATGATCTTCCCCGTCCTAATGTAGAAGTTGAGCGCAATGATTCTTTTCCAGATGAATCATTGTTTCTCATCAGTACGACTGATCCGTGGTATGGAGATATTTCATTATATATTCAAACCCAATGCTTCAATCCTCAACTGTCTCATGACGACCGTCGTAGAATACATCACCATGCGAAGTATTATCTGGTCATAAGAGATACTTTGTACCGCTGTGGCATCGATTCAATTCTTTGACGTTGTATAACTCACGATGAGGTTGAACGCGTTCTGAATGACTGTCACGATGGGGCATGTGGAGGTCACCTCTCTCGGATGGATACAGCCCAGAATATTTTGCGCGCAGGATATTGTTAGCCTACTATCGTCAAAGATTGTATTGAGGTCGTAAAAAGATGTCCTCCATGTCAACAATTCCATACGAAGAAGCGTACGCATCCCGCCCCGTTACACTCGGTTATTGCCATGGGCCCCTTCACAAAATGGGGCATCGATTTTATGCACTGTAAGCCTACCTCGGATGGGGGGCATAGTTACATCATAGTAGCTGTGGATTACTTTACAAAGTGGGCCGAGGCAATGCCTACATACCAAAATGACGGCAAAACCGCCGCACTCTTCATGTTCAATCATGTAATAGCACAGTTTGAAGTTCCGCAGGCGATAGTGACCAACCATGGTTCTCACTTTTAGAACCATATGGTTGATGAACTAAGTGATAGATTGGGTTTTCACCATGAAAACTCAACACCCTACTACCCGCAGTCCAATGGACAGGTCGAGGCCATTAACAAGGTCTTGAAAACTATGGTCCAAAGGATGGTAGGTACGCATAAGTCCAACTGGCATAACATGCTCTTTTCAGCATTATGGGCCTACAGAAATTCTGTTAAAACCGCCACAGGTTTTACTCCTTTCCAATTGGTGTATGGATTAGAGGTTGTCCTCCTTATAGAGTGCGAAATTCCGTCTCTACAACTCGCTATCGAACTTCTTCCTAACACTACTGCCGAGGAAGAACGTTTCTTGTACTTAGCAAAACTTGACGAGTCCCACCGAGATGCTGCCCTTGCTAATGAAGCACACAATAAACGCATCAAAGCTCAATATGATAAGTCTATAGAACCTCATGTCTTCAACGAGGGTGACCTAGTCCTCACATACGACCAGAAGCATGATAAACTAGGAGCAAGAAAGTTCGAGTCCATGTGGCATGGATCTTATGTTGTCAAACGTGTTTTGGAAAAGGGAGCTTACGAGATTGAAGACTATGATGGAATCTCTTTGGGTGAACCCCGTAATGGGATTTACCTGAAAAGGTACTATGCCTGAACCTGTCATGCATAGATTTTCTTATATATACTGTACATGGCATGTTTTTAAGTTTTTTGCGTGGTGTGACGCGTTTATTTTTTAGTGTCTTTAGATCTTGTTTCCGCTTCTTATACCATGTTATGTCTGCGTGTGCAGATGGCAACGTGTTATGGATTCGCGGACGGTGCCAACCGACATACCCATAACCTTGCCTCGACAGCCTGGGTACTATATTCCCCAGCATGCGAGCTCATCAGCTCAAGAGGAAGTTGCCTCGAATTTGCAACCAACAATGCAGTAGAATATAAGACGGTAATTGGAACCCTAACCGATGCTACTTCCTTAGGTATGAACCACATTGTCATCCACATGGATTCTCAATTAGTGGTCTCCCACCTCAACCGGTTCTATGTTATCCGTGATCCTACCTTGATCTGTCTCTTCAGACGAGTACATCTCCTGGAAAGGTCATTTGAATCCATTCAATACCTACACATTCCACGAGAGTTAAACACAGTTGTCGACTCGATGGCCAACTTCATTATGGATTGGTACATCGCACACACATAATACTCATAATATGAAAAAGAATTCACGACATGTAAATAATTTACTATATAAAAGCAAAGCATATGAACAAGATCACATCATTCATCATTTTAAAAACACATAATGTATAAATCGCCGAGAATGTCTGTATATATATATCATCAAAAGTATTGCTAGTACAAAAATCTGAAGCACGAAGGCTTTCAATGAGTCTCTACAAAAATCTGAATCCTTGTAGCTTTCAGTAGTACAAAATCTGAGGCCTCTAAGATCTCAGTACAAGTATAATGACATCATCAGGCCTGACGCCTGGCCGGTACACCCCCACGACAAACATCTCTCTATCGTTGAGTGAGGAAGCTATCCACAGTCCTCGCTACCTTGCGGAGTAAGGCGTTGAAGTGTACCGACGCTCCAACCCCAAACCTATGCATAGGTCTCGATAAGTCATCCACTGCTGGCTCAAGAACATCCACTGTCAGATGGGACAAGTTCCTGTACACCTCCTCCATCTCCACGATGGCAGCATGAACACCTGGGGGCACGACTGTTTCCCCACCTCTATCTCTCCTCGACAGAAGAGAGGCTCCCACGGGCCGTACGGGGACCACATCTGCACACACATGTCATATACTTGTCAGCACTGCATCAAAAAAATCACAAATATACAAAACTGAAAAATACAAAGGCTTTTGTTCTTAACCATGTCTCCCCATGCTACACCCTCAGGCAGCACCAAGTCAGGATCCTCTCTGTAATCCGTACCGTCGTACGAGTAGTCCTCAACCATGAGTAACTGGCCTTCCAGCCAGCTGAAGAACTCACTACCAAAGCTGATGATAGGACCCCCGCCATGGCAAGCCATCACCTCTGCCCATCTGAGCATGTGGGGATCTCTAGGCTCCTTGTAATCTAGTCATACTTGTGGGCGCAAGAGGGGGATCCGCTCCAAGAGGAACGATACCACAATCGATCCATATCCAAACTACTTGAGCTCTCACCGCCGACACTTGGTCAGCTGAGCTTGGACATTTGCGAGGAGACCCTCGCACCAGTTGAAGATCTTGGGGGACATACAGTCCTCCACATAAAGCATCTGAGTCCGAGTGGCCATGTGTGGGGCTTCGCTCCCCGCCACTCTAGTAATCGTGAACAATATGGTATGCAGTCAGCGATCCACAACATTCCTAATAGGAATCTTCCCACTAGAAGATCGAGCAAGAGCAGTACAATTATGTGACACCATGTCATCGACAGTGCGGTCACTACCCCGTGTTTCGGTGAGAGCTACAGGTTCCCCTCTCCGGGACAAACCAGTAAGAAAATAGATGTCCTCGATATCTATAACGAGGATGTGCTCACCATTCACAAAGTATTGTTGGGCCGCATCCCAACACCGGAGCATGTGTGACAATAAAGGGATTTGGGACCTCATCCCCTGAATCTCAAAGAACTTGAGCAAACCGCAGTTTCTCAAAGAATTCACGCACTTTGGATCATTGGCAGCTTGTACGTCTTCCACCTCGTCTTCTCTTTCCCACCACTCTAGAACCATGTTTTCTTGCTAGCAACCTGCCAAAATGGGAATTTAAACACTGTTAGATCCTACTTCAACCACAGCAAGTTCTCTTTTTGGGTTTAATTTGATGTTTGGGAAATGCATCTCCGTCGTCGCACTGTGATTTTGCACACAGTGCGATGGCGCCGTACCCCACGAATTCGGGATTTGTGCCGTGTCGGTCTTGTCGCAGTTCCTGAAAGAGAAAACTGTGACGCGCCGAAGGTGCAATAGCCCCCCATGAATTCATCAAAAAACCCAAAAATTGAACCTAAAATCAAAATCTAATCTACGAGAGATTTGTTGGATGAAGTTTAGGCTTACCTGCTCTAGATGGTGGGTGAAATGGTGGCTCATAGCTCCCGGAATCGGCAAAGGAAGTTTTGGCTCCAAATTGGCACTTCTGCTCCCAAATTGGAAAATGAAACAATGGTGACTATTTTTGGCCCATTTTTCTATTTATAAATGAAAAAGAATATTCCATTTTCAAATATCTGATGCTTTAGTGTCATTTGCCATAGTTTTAATCATTTTTATCATATTTGGTATATTATTTGACTATTTGATATAATTTCCGAGTATGCAGGAGTTGTAAGTGGTCTTTTATGCCATTCCTCGCATCACAACAGTCATGTCAAGTATGAACACTCCTTTGAATGTTTTGTCATTATTTTTACAATGGTCAGATTGTAATTATTGTGTGACGATGAGCTCACTCTTCGTTTGTTCTCGTGCTCTCGAAACTATGATAATAAGTACCGAGTTGCGATTTATCACTTTTTCGGGCTCGTTAAACTCCTACGGAAAATGACACCCCTTGGAGTCTACCGTTAAGCTCTTTTCAGTCTCTCAAAAAATGAAAATATTTCCAAGCGAACTTGTCGCGTTCACACTTGTTAAAGAATTTGAATGGTCGTCTCCCTGGTGATAATTTACTCCTTTTTCGGACCAGGGGGCACTAATTACGAAAAAGGTATACTCCAGCCAATTATGACTGGAAGAGCCCTCTCCCACGTCGTTTTACCCTTTTTTGGGTGATGAGGCTAACTTTACGAAAAAGGACTGTTGGGGTCTTCTTTAGTTCTTTTCAGACTCTCTAAACATGAAATGACAACCGAGTTTACCTTCTATGGACTCATTAAACTTTTACATTGAAGGGCCCGCCATGGGACAAACCCCTCCTATCCCAGGTTCGGAAAATATTTGGGATTGGACTCATCTATGAGATGAGCTATACCGAGCATCTGGTTACCCTCATCAAGATCGTAAAAAACACATGAGGCACTCATCATTCATGATGGGGAAAAAGGAAAGGTTTTATGTTACACACTTTGTTAGTGGCAGTATGTAGTCGTTCTTGAACATGGCACTCATCTGCATTTGCATACAGCACTTGGATCATCTGTTTGTCCTCGAGTTCCACTTACTTCCTAAGTCTGGTTACTCCTTTGAGTCATTCAAAGAAGGATTCCATCATCAGTCGCATTAGGAATTTGTTTCATACTCGTCATGTCAATACTGCCAAGTCATACCATGCCCATGTTCAAGAATATGTCCATCATTTGTCATCTACAGTCAATACGCCCACCACCATGTCAGTCTGCTCTGAGTCAGTCTTGCATGTTATTGTACCATCCGACCTACTCTACACATCTTTTGTCGTGTTTCGTGTCAATTGATGGGGGATTCATCGCGGCCCTCCTTCGACGGATTCATCCTTGTCGACATCAACTCATCATCTAAGGATTGAATCTAGAAACCAACCAAGTACCTTGGCCCTAGATGCCTCAATGGCAGGTTACCTCACTTTCAACATGAGTTTACATCATTGACCCTTGATTGAAAGATTTCATCTTGCGTTCAACTTCAACTCACTCATTCACGCTTGATAATATGTACTGTGATACCTTGGGAATCATTGACATCAATGGTGATCTCCCTCACGCTTGTTAACGGTTTACATCAATGACCGGTAATCAAGTGGTTTCTACCATGTTCGACGTCAAGACATTTGTAATCACATGGATAGATTCGTATCATTGCGGGTTCGGCTTGAAGACCCTGGGGAGTCATGTTCTACCCAGGTTGCGATGGAGTTTGTATTGAGTTATATTACACGGATCCACATTTGTATTGGTCGTGGCTATGTTATCATCTCATCATGGATCTACGCTTGTGTCCAGTAGCCATGATTGTGTTCAGTCGATCATTACTACCATGGATCTGCATTGTATTGGTCGGCAGGCATGTTATGAGTCATTTGAGACTGTGTACTCAGAGTCAGTTGTACTGCAGCAGCATCCTTCATCCGACAAGTCCATTTCCATTTCTTCCATCAAAGCATTTCACCTGTCTATCTTTTAATAGCTTCACGCTTTGGGGTCCATTCTTTTACACCTAAAATCTTCCCATCATGAGATTCAGTGTATACACCTCTAGAGTTACCTTGATTGAGTGATTGACCTAGAAGGATTTGTTTCTATTTTATACTAGGTTTTGAGAGGTCATCGCAGGTTGCACTCCTGCAACATGCGACATCACACCTTGCTCCATTACAGGGTGCGACGAAGTCAGTTAGAAGGAAAAAATATCGTCTTCGAGCTCCTTCTCGAAGCTTGCTGACTTAGGACCTTATCCCTGACCTCTTGGAAGAGTTGGCATTCGATTCCTATCATTTTGGAAGGATCCCTTAAGCCTCTCCTATCATATCTCAACCTATCCTATCCATACCCTATCCACTTAGTCCTATTTAAATGAATCTCACTCCCATCCCAAGGGGAGGAATTCTATGGTATTCTTATGCTGGTGAAATCAATCCCAATAGATCTAACATTCTAGCTTGGGGAATCTTCACTTCTCTCAAAGAGCTTTGGCATGGCTTGTCGGAAGGAACTTGCAATGTTAAGGCAATGGTTGTAACCTTCTTCTCTATTGTACTTTTCCACTTTTCAATACAGCTAATATAATTTCTTTCCATAAATGTTTTCTCTTCGATAATGTTTAGAGTTTTCCTCCTTAACTGTTAACTTAGATCTGTCATATGAGATATATGCTTTCACTTCTCGTGGTCTATTATATGTTCAACAGGCTTTAGCTACTTGCAATCTGGAAGAGCTGGGGCATTGGATCCACGAAGGAGAAAGGGATCTACAAATCTAAGGTAAGCAACCTACTTTTATGTTTGTACTTCTACATGATCTAGGAAAGTAATCTATGTTCTGTCCTATTTGTTCTAGACTTACATTAAGCTAGGGAGATCAGTCCTTGAGTCCGCTCTCGGTAGATTGTCCGCGAAACATAAACACTTTTGCAGGTTCACCATCAGCTTCTCTTCCTACAATCTCTGCAATACTTGTCAAATGTGCTCCAAGTGTTATGCCTTAGTTCAACTGAAAATCAAAATGTCGTCTAATTAAACTACGACAAACTTTCCTAAGAATGGCTTCAACACCTCATTCATCAATCTCATGAATGTACCGGGTGAATTGGTTAATCCAAATGGCATGACTAACTACTCGTACAACACTTCTTTCATTTTGGATGTTGTCTTCCATTCATCTCCTTCTCTGACCTGGATCTGGTGATAACCACTCTTCAGGTCTATCTTCGTGAAGTATGTCACTCCACTCAGGCAATCCTCAAGTCATCAGTTCTCGGCAATGGAAACCGATACTTGATCATGATTCTGTTGATGGATCTGGAGTCTGTACACATTCTCCATTCTCCACCCTTGTTCGGTGTCAATACTGTTGGTACTGCGCACGGGCTCAGACTCTCTCTGATTAACCCTCTGTCCAACAACTCTTGGACCTGTCGGTTGAGTTCCTGACCTTCCGTCGGACTCATCCTATACGGTGCTTTGTTTGGCAAACTCAACCCTGGAATCAAGTCGATCTTATGGGATATGCTCCTTGTCGACGGAAATCCCGTCGGCTTTTTATCTTCCATTACATCGTGAAACTCTTCGAGCAACTTCTCGACTTCAACCGAAATATCCTCCTCCCTGGTCGTTCTTTCGGCATATGGTCCTTTTGGAATGATCGCAAAACATCTCGATTGTCTCTCCTCTTTCGTGGTGCTCATCAACACTCGCTTTTCCAAAGGTTGCTCTCGTCAGGCTTGATGTCGGCTTGCTCCTCCAACCTCAGCTTAAGAGTCATTTTCACGCCATTTTTCCACACTGTGACTGTGTTGGCTCGACCATCATAGATCATTTTCCAATCATATTGCCATGGTATCCCCAACAACAGATGGAATGCATCTATTGGGACTACATCGCACAGTATGTTGTCTTCAAATCCTTCAACTCGGAAGTTGATCAGGCACTGTCTTGTCACCTTGACATGGTGTCCTTTTTGCAACCATGAGATCTTGTAGGGGTGTGGGTGTTCCTGACACTTCAACTTTATCTTGTCGATGACTTCTGTCGACACAATATTCTCCGTCCTTCCACCATCAACTATGGTTTTGCAACGCCATTCACCGATCCTCACCTTCGTTCGAAAGATCGCCTTCCGTTGTGCTGGATCTATCTTGTCGCACTGATATTCCTAGATCAAAGCTCTTTGAACCGTTATATTTCGGTTCTTCCTTTTCTCACCTCCACTGTTGTTGGACGTCGACTCTTCCCTCTCGTCGACTTTCTCATCTTTTCGAAATCTGGGCTTCGAATCCTCTGCAACATGTAGGTTCTATGGGCATTCATATGCCTTGTGTCTTGTTCCTCGACACTTGTAACGTAGTATGGCTGGTCTATTAGCTCCCTTTCTGTCGGATGGACCACTTCGACTATATGCACCACAACCACGGTTCTCATGACCATCGCGTCGGTTCTCTTGCGCTTTCTCCCTTGTCGATGTCCCTTCCGCATGTCGGCTATCTTCAACACTTTCTTTCCTGTACCCGCTACTTTGGCCTTTCATGAAGATAGTTTTTGTGCCCTGACCAATCATCCTTCCCCTAGTCGTTGTGGATTTCCTCGACAGTTTCTCTTCTGCCTTCAGAGCTAACTGGTAGGATTTCTCCGACTGCTCTGAATCTTCACATGTTCAATTCATCTTGAATAGCATATTTTAAGCCGTTCACATACCTGGCGACGGCTTCTTCTCCCTCATCAGTTTGTCCCGACCGAATCGACAATTGGTAGAACTCCGCCGTGTACTCCTTCGCAGTCATCTCTTTCTGCCGAAAGTTCTACAACTTTCTGAATAAGGAAATCACATAGTCATTTGGCAAGAATTTCCCCTTTAGCTTGGTGACCATTAT
Organism: Larix kaempferi; assembly: GCA_027924585.1. Taxonomy (NCBI): domain Eukaryota; kingdom Viridiplantae; phylum Streptophyta; class Pinopsida; order Pinales; family Pinaceae; genus Larix; species Larix kaempferi. The sequence continues at coordinate 4,632,236 of BSBM01000493.1, read as the reverse complement.
GTCCCAAGACTTGATGTTCTCCTTGCCTTTCTTAACTCTGTCAACCTGTACATTGTCCCACCACAACGAGGCATTGTGAAAATCCTCACAGCAGATCTAAGAGATGACATATACCTCACAAGAAAGTAATTGATTAAGCAAGAAAATAGAAGACGAGTGGTCAATGCAGTATAATGAGCAACTGAATAATAATACAGTAGAACTCGGATTGAAGCAAAAATACTTCACACACACTAATTCATTAATCACAAATGGACAAATAAATAATACAATGCATGAGGAATTCGAATGCCTAAGGTGGCAATTCGAATTAGCCTTCATGGAGTGATCAAAAGATCACTGGAGTGTCATCGGAGCACAACTGGTGTCATCAGAGCACAACTGGAAGTCTTCATCATCATCAGTGGAGTCATCAATGCTCAAGTAACTGTCAACCATCAATCAAACTGAGTCTAGTAGGTGTAACTGAGTGTAACTGAACACAACTGGACTGGTAGGTGAAGAAGGGTGAGTTGCTTCCTAAAATCAAGGAAGAAGGGCGCATTACGCAACTGGAGGGATAAAACTTATCAGTGAGAAGCTCTCGGGGGCTGGCTAACTGAGGGCTAGGTGCTGGACTGATGACTGGAATGCATGCAAACCCTAAATGATGCATGCAAACCCTAAAAGTGCATGCATTACTGAAAATGTAAATGATCAAAATACTGGTGGGACTGGGATGGAGTATAGGAATATCCTAACAGGCATGACCCTTCAACCTCAGACATGCAGTCTTAACCCGTTTAGGGTCCTCGATCTACTCTATGTCGAAGTATTTCTCCATTTCTCTGAACGAGTCGATCAAATATTCTGGGTCCAGGCTTCCTGAGTACATACGCATGTCTATCTTCGCTCGACCTCTCATATCCGTCAGAAGTTTGATTAGTTTTTCTTCTGGTTCTTCGGCGGTGTTAACACCCAAAAAGTGCTCACTACCTCATCTACCCCATTACATGACTCATTTGTCCATATTTCCTACCATATTTGCCTCCAAAACCTTAAAATCCCATTAAAAAGCCTCCAAAATGCCACAAAACCATTAAAAAAGCCTCCAAAAGGCCAAAAAACCCCTTTTTCCCCCAAAATAATCCAAAATTCCTCCAAAATAGCAAAAACCCTCTAAAAAGGGAATAAAAAATACAAAAAAAGAGGAAAAAGAGGAAAAAAGGAGGAAAAAACCTTATACAGCTGACCTAAACCATATGGTTCCCAAAACCATGGGCCAGCACTCCACCACTAAAAACCTATAAATAGGTGATGGAGGCCCCTCATTTCATATCCACAGTCAAATACACCCTTACTCTGCCAAAATCACTCTTGAAACCCTAGCTCACCCTTGAGTTATTTTCACCCTTGGGTGCCACTTTGGCCCATTTCCAACCCTTTGGAGAAAGAGAAAGGAGCGAAGCTGGAAGCTTGGAAGCAACCCTCCTGGACTGCTGCAAGAGCTTCCCAACCTTCACAATGGAGGTATAATTAATACAAAAACCCTTTTTATTATCTTGTCTTTTCTGTTTTATGCACATGTTTAGAATAATTATCATTTTACTGTACTGTCTTTCATTTAATGTTTTTCTGAACTGCTACTAAGGAGTCCTTTCTCCTTAGTAGGTGCTCATTTGCACAAGCTAGGGTGAAAACCCTAGCTACAGTTTTGGAGACTCCCCTTGTATTCCTTTGAATTTCTGGTTATAGTTTTAAAGTTTTAAACGTTTTCAATTTTCTGCAATATTTTTCCCGTTTTTTACTTTCGGCAGTCCCTTTCAGCTGTCGTAAACCGCGTCTTTTACCCCCGCAGTTGCGTTCCGACCGCGTCTTTCAAGCATTTACCTGCGATCCGACCGCGGCTCTCAAACTGTTTGCGGTGACCTACCGGCGGATTCCAGTCTGTTACCTGCGATCTGACCGCGGCTATTAGCTTGTTTGGAGCGATCCGACTGCGGCTGTTAACCATTTTCCCGCGTCCTGCTTGTGGGTTTCAGCCATTTTTCTGCAACCCACCGGCATCTTTCGGCCATTTTCCCGCGTCCCGCTTGCGGCTTTCAGCCATTTTTCTGCAACCCACCGGCGTCTTTGGACCTGTTTCCCACAGTCCGATTGCATCTTTCGGCCAAACTTCCGCTACCTATCCACGACTGTTGCTCTGTTTCCCGCGGTCCGACCGCAGATATTTGCCACAGACCCGTGGTCTGTTTTCTGCACTTTTACCCTGTTTTGAACCCAGCACTTTGCTGCAATATTTTCTGCACCTGCACAGCCACCTGTCCTACCTGCAGCCATACTTCCCTATAGCCTTTTCTGCAGTTTTATTTCTGTTCCATTTACAGAATATTTTTTGAATTTCAGCCTTTTAATTGAAAAAGAGAAAATTTTGCATTTCAAAGTTTAAATTCTGTATTGTTATTTTTAGTTAGAAATTTGCCCACCCCGTGGCACTTTTACTTGGGTTCATCATCTCACACGCACACACTCTGTCACCTAATTCAAGTGAGCCCTAAAATACTACTTAACACAACCAACATTCTAACCCCACTTGGGGAACACATAAGAATTTTTGTAGTTAGGTAGGATCAGGGGGATAGGCATCCAAATAACACCCCTCAGTTGCTTACACTTGAAACATAGTTGTTGTCCACTAGGGAACCAAAATCCCCTAGTATTTTTTGGCACGTTCACAACCAGTTTATCAGAGGGCCTCTCCCCTAGGAGGGTTGAAGTCGTCAGACTGGTTCTGGAGGCCTGAGTGGAATACCGCAATCCATTCAGTAACCGAAGGCTACCTTTTGCAGTTCTCCTGGTATCACCCGTATGGGGATACCGCGGCGAAAGAACCAAACGGCAGATTCACCATTTTTGGACGTGTCATGAACGGGGTATCTTAGATGCCTTTCTTCTAGGATTGACTACCCAGTGTCCCTCCCGGTAGGGGGATATCTTTAGCCACTTGGCTCTACTATCCATATTGTCTGACTTGGATTTCATCACCTTGCAGAGGATATGTCTAGTTGAGTAAGAATACTACTTAGCTAGGTGTTTGCATGCTCCCTTACCTCCTTTTGGTCTAGCGAGTCCACTATTTTTCTTTTTTAGGAAACCTGCTGCTTGTAGTATTCCGACCATTTCTGTTGATACTCCACTTATTGTAGCACAGCTGTTACAGTAAGTGTTTTGAGTTGGTTGTTGGCCTGAGTGCCATATTTTTTGAGCTCTCCTTCTGCACACTCGGTTGCATTAGGGTTTTTGAGCTGTTTTTCACTCAAATACAACCCCCAGATATTTGACACCATCTGTCACCATTGAGTCCCCGAGACATTCTCGGCGCCTCCGGGGCGAGCCCCCACAGCAAGGTTCACTTGACACCACCCGTCATAGACATAGATCTTCATCACTTGATACCACTCATCATAGATCTCGAGCCTTGTCACTTGACTCCACTCGTCAATGGCATAGAACTTCGTCACCTGAGCTAGACGCCCCTTATTTTACCTCTGATTCTGAGGCAGAGTCTGAGAACCCCATTTACACTGCACCAACCAGCCCCATGGCTAGCGTGGCTTCCACCCCTTTCTTTGTAGGGACCATTGGTGGAGCATCCACCACCACACCTGCCTTGGGTATGCCCTCGATGGGGCCCCCATCTACCATTCTGATCACTGTACCCATTCCAGTAGCTGGCATACCTATCGCCACTCCATCAGTGACTCACACTACCCTTGGCGGCGCAGGACCGTCCCATACCACTTTCATCCCTCCACTTGGGGGCAACATCCCAAACCCAGCCCCTCCACTTGGGGGCATTGGCCCCAACATGGTCACACCCACTAGTATGTCACATCCTTCTACTAGTTTTCCATTCATGGCTAGCCTCAACCTTCCTGACCTAGCTAGACTGACTAACGATCCCATCAGACACGACCCTGGGTTGCCTCCCATGCCCACCAAGCTTCCCTCCAACATCCCTAAGTTTGAGGGCAAGGCAGGTGAGGACCACCAGAACCATATTATGTCCTTCCATCTATGGTGTTCCTCCAACTCCATAGTGGACGACTATGTCCGCCTCCATCTATTACAGCGCACCCTCACTGGCTCTGCAGCTAAGTGGTACATCGAGTAGCCCCATGGGACCCATGCCACCTTTACTTCCCTTGCCTCGACTTTCCTGCAGTTCTTTAAGTTACCTGTCCGCTATGACGCGGGAGTTGAGATCCTACTGTCTTGCAGACAGAACACGGCTACCCACATCACTGACCACATTCATGAGTGGCGTCGACGCCGCAGCCTCTGCAAAATCAAGTTAGACGACCGTATATTCTTAGATTGGTTTCTAAAATCCCTCCTTCCTGTCATTTCCAAGGATGTGGCATCCGAATGACCCCAGTCTGAAGAAGAGGCCATCCTCAAAGCCCAGCAATTTGACCTCATTTATGCCCAGTCGGGTTATCTGTATACCATCATACCTGACGCCCCTCGCGACGATTCCTCCCAACACGATGCACCGGGGGCATCCCATGCCGCCGATGGCATCATTGGCCGTGTTGCCTCGCATCCTCAACCCTTTTCCATAGCACGTCCTAGCCATGGCCCCGACCTTTCGCGGGCTACATCTCAATCTGGAGCAACCAATTCGTATGCTCCCATGACACATCACCACCATTCCCACGGACCCTCCTGTCCACCTCAATGCTTTGGTCATACATCCCCCGCTTACGCCCCCCCGGTCGCACCTCAGCCATATTACCACCCACAGGCTGCACCAGCTCCTGTGTCCTCTCAAGCACAACATGCTTATTACCCACCACAGGCAGCCCCTGCGATAAACCCACAACCCGTTCCGCAGACGTATCATCAACCCCCACAAGGTTCAGCACCTGCGCAGCCTCCCCATACTTATTATCCACCGCAGCCTACTCCTGCACCTGCACAACCCCAGAACCCACCTGCTGCTCAAGGGAAAGTATATGCCCAACAGAATCTGCAGCAGAACCAAAATAACCAGCGCCAATAGGGCCAGCAAAACCGTGGCAAAGGTCATAACCGTGGGAACAACCCCCCTCCAGACCAAGGCGGTCAACCTCCCTATCCCCCAAACAACAATAACGCGGCCCCTGGCAACCAGAACCCCGATCGGCCGCCCAAGCAAGCCAAAAATTCTAATTTGCGAACAAACCATCCTTGTTCTGTTTGCGGGGTCTATGGCCACTACACACACGCTTTCCCACATTTGGAGCGAACTCAGAAACTCTGGACTGATGATGCCCATCGCCAAGGGCACACGGCTCCTCAGGCGCCACCCAACCCCCCACCCCCTCAGCATCAACCTTTGGTGCTGCAAAATCCCTTACCAACCCAAGGTTTAGTGAATACTCAGCCATTGGCTCCCCCTCAAGGCAACGCGCCACCACAACAACAGATCACTTATGCCGCTCCTGATCAACCCATGTTAGACTCAAGTACCCACCACTTGTTAATGATGTCATCCGCTAATGTCAACCTCCAAACCCGTCGAAACCATTATGGCTCCACCCCTGAAGCCCCTCCCACCAACAAAAACACTAACGCTCATCCCACTGATTAGATGTTACGTATACCTCCGGCTCCACTCGATGGCACCTCCAGAGCACCTCGCTTCCCACTTTGTCGCATCAACAATAACCCCAATGCTCACGCTGCGTCAAATTACAACAATGTAGATGACTTAGCCCAATCTCCCACAGTCATGTCTGCGTTAGAAGTCTTAAAAAACTATCATTCACAGCGCAAGACTTTACTCTCCGCCATTGGTGCTATTGACCCAAATGATTCACGACTGATGGCCTTCGATTTGGACCAGTGCGAACCACACCTGCCTTCCACTTTAGCGTTCCAAGTTTTTGTTTCCATTCGGAATCTTGTCATCCATCGGTGCATTATCGATGAAGGTGCCTCTACATGCGTTATGTCCACATTTGTTTGGCAGAATTTGGGATCCCCTACCCTCCAGCAGTCCACCACTGCATTGCAAGCCTACGACGGCTGTTCGGCTCAACCCCAAGGTCTCTTAGCTAGTGTCCCCATCCAGTTGGCTGGAAAAACTGTGCTCATTGACATAGAGATCATCAATGCCCAACTTGATTATAACCTCTTACTTGGCCGCGGCTACATGTATGCCATGCGGGCGGTTGCCTCATCCATTTTTCGTACCATGATGTTCCCCCATGACGGACGCGTGGTCAAGGTCGACCAACTCACCTATTACGATCCCAATGCCCTCGCTGCACCCGAAAATGTTCTCCCCATGGTTGAACAACTTGTTTGTGGTGCAACTACCTCGTTTGTTTCCTCCGTGGGACCCGGACTTTACTCAGATACGCCGATGACCTCAACATTCCAATCTATTCCACCCCTGTCACCCGCAACCGAAGTATCTGACCTATGTACCCTTTCCCACAATCAAAAATCACCCAACAATCAACCGCCCTTGTTACCCAAACCACCATTGGTACCTAGTCACATTGGTGTTACACCCATCCACACAATCCCCTTCCTATCCTGTCCCTCGGGCGTAGTAAGCGCCCCGATTATGGCTACTCTTATTCTCCCCGGGTTAACCTTGGGATTACCCGTGTGGTATATTTCGCCTCCCGTTCCCCCGCCGACACCAAATGTCATCCTACAACCGGTGCAACCCATTGCCACTACTAGTCAACCACCTCCCAGTGTCACTACCCCTTCGTCATCTACAAATCCCCCTCCTCTTATCAATCCCACTGAGGGGCAAAGGCACACAACCATACACTGCTGTACCCCCTCCCAAGGCAGTTAACCCCCCCCCCCCCCCCCAGTGTTTCGTGCTCCTCCTAAATGCTCGTTGTGTGATGAGTTAGGCCATCCAACTCATCAATGTCCACAATTACCTGCATTATAGGAACACATGCAAATGCTTGACAACGACCCCAACATCCTGGTTGTCGAACTAGATCCAACCCCTAAGCCTCGTGATAAATCACTGCGTACCAACCACCCTTGTGCAATATGCGGTATTTACGGCCATTACTCACATCACTGTCCCAATCTCCCAGATTACAGAGTATCTCTCTACGAGATGGATAATTTGGAGCTTGAGACGGCGCCCCCCACAATTGAGGAGATCCACCCCCCAGTATCACCCTCATCCGGGGAGATTAACACCATTTATATGATCTCTTCGACTACCACTCCCTTGTCAACCGATTTGACAACTCAAAGTTTCCACAATGATGAGGAGATTCTAGAGGCTCTCACTACCCCGGATTATCCCTGGGAAGACATGCACCATCGTTCCTATTTCCTCCCAGAAGACTCTTCCTCTACCACAGCTACCCAATTTAAGGTTGAGTCCAAAGATTTCCTTCCCACCAAAGTCGACTGGTTTAAGGATCCTATTCCTGCTCCTGATGCCTTTGAGGAAGGTAACATGGCCAACATCTCACCTATCATCCACATAGATATATTTGACCTACCTGGTGCTCTTGCAATCATTACCTCAGGAGCCTCCTGCAGTGAGTATGAGATTGGAGAGTACAAAAAACTTTTCCAAGAGTTTCGTGATGTCTTTGCCTGGTCCTACACCGAAATGCCTAGTCTCGACCCCGCTATTATAAAACACCACATTGACACCTATGAGTTAGGGGGCATAATAGATTACCTCGACCTTGGGATAGGGGGCATGATCAACCATTTTGAACCTTCCCCATCACATCTATCTCAGCATGTCCATGACCCCCTTGTTCAAACCAACACATATGTGATCCACAATCATAAACCCCATGCACATAGCATGGGGGCAAGTCATTGACCCTGCTCACTTTTTCACATGCGTGATCTCCACCATTTTTGAGGTCACATGTCACTTGTATATATGATTTGATTCGATACACCTAGTATTTTTCCCCCGCGGGTCATCATTTCTCCCCACCACTGCATCCTTGGCTTGGTGGGCTCACCTTTATTTGTAACCATTTTTTAACCTAGTTATTTCCTTTAACCATTCCAGATTCCTTATGACCTCCGTGTTTCGCACCATTTGCACCGTTGGATTCATATTTCCGTGCCCGTGATGATACTTGAGATCATTTCTCGCTCTCACCAGGACCAATATCAACATTGTGTCCCGACACCTTGTCGCCTCGGTTTGCATGCCACATCGGTCGTAGCCCATTTTTGATATACCTTATATCATCGGATTCATTTTTTCAAGCCCGTGATGATGCTTGAGATTATTTCTTGCTCTCATCCCCAGATTTTTTGGGTATTTTTCCAAAACGGCCCCTGTTGCCTCAGTTTGTGTGCCACTTCAGTCGTTCTCTATTTTTGACACTTTTTATATCGCCGGATTCATTTTTTCAAGCTCGTGATGATGCTTGAGATCATTTCTCGCTCTCACCAGGTACAGTTTCAACATTGTGTCCCGACACCTTGCTGCCTCGGTTTGCACGCCACATCGACCGCCATCGGATTGTTCCACATTTTTACATGAGCCATTCACTCCTGTCATACTGTAATTATTTCATTATTTTTCCACTATTCATTATCCCGCAAGGAAACCCACCAGTGTTCCCCCCTACCCTCGTTCTTGGTCATCATCAATGTTCCTTTATTGAGCACTTCCTCCTTGCCTGACCATTCCTTTTGTTCGGTATAATTTTATCCCTTTTTTGGGCCGGACAAGTCCTTTACGAAAAAGGAACTTAGGGAGTTTATGTTAAGCTCTTTTCTGACTCCTAAAACAATGAAAAGATCGTCGAGCAATCCTGCTTCCTTTCATGCTCGTTAAAGTACCTGAAAGGAAGTCTATCTGGTATAAGTTTAACCCTTTTCCGAACCTGGTAGACTAATTATGAAAAAGGAATACTCTAGTCACACCAGCTAGAAGATTTCTCCATTGCATCCTTTTATGCTTCTTCGGGCCTTGGAGACTAACACACGAAAAAGCAACCCCCCTGGAGTCTTCTTATTTGCTTTCAGACTCTCTAAATTTGAAAGCAACCACGAGCACGCACCGTCCTGGGCTCGTACAAATCCACACGATGGTACCATTCCATTATTTCAGAGTCTTCTTATCACTTTCAAACTCCTTAAAATTGAAAGCACTCACGAGCATGAACTGTCCTGGGCTCGTACAAATCCACATGACAGTACCATTTTACACACACTTCTTCTAGTTCCTTAAACCGTGAAGAAGTCCCCCTGTGCCTCTTGGCACTATGATCGATCATCTCGGCAGCACCCCCAATCAGGTCACCTTTGTTCAGAGTAGTCTGTAGTCTCCTGCCATTTTACACCAGTTTGAGTATCCCTCATCCCAGTCACTATCCTCGATCCAGTACAGCTATGATCCCTTTCCCACCAGTTAGTTTCATATGATGCCCGATCGTCTCCGCCATCATACTCTGAACAAAGAAAGTTTGATTCCACCCACTCTACTTGCCCAGTTATCCCCCACAGTATGTCAGTCCTACCATCAGTACTCTCACACTTCAGTTCTCCACCTCGCGCTCCTATCAAGGAAACATCATTGCCTTGCTAGTTGCAGGTCTCCCTCTGTCGACGACAGCCCCTCTATTCTAGAGGATAGACCCAGAGGTCCCTGCACCTTGGACCCATCACCATCTGTGGTGAGTGCCTACGTACCATTTTGAGAGGAGTCATCATTGCCTCTCCGAGTGGTTGTTTCTCACATGCTCGACTTCAACACCTTGATCGCATCGTTGAGACTCGCGCAAGGGTTATATCCCTTCAGTTATTGGTCGAAGACCCCAGATTTCCCCCGACTCTAGCACATTGGTGAGTCTCTTCGGAACACCCAGTTACATGTTCCCGTGGATGTCCAGGTTGCATTGGTGATTGTATTCGGAATCCATCCAGTTCTATGATTCCTTGAGTACCCAATTCAGTTCCAAGTTCAGTGTACCATTGAGGACATGACTCCCCGTCACTATGCTCCAAAAGCTCATCAATTCCTCTAGTACCACACTCAGTAGCACTGTTGTTATTCCAGTGTATCAGTTCTTCAGCACAGGCATGGTCAGCCTAGCAGTATGTCACAGATTCGTGCCCCTCTGGACCCTTATGATGTACACAGTGGTTCTCTATGTATCCTACAGGTCCCCCTTTTCGGGCCTCACTGTTATGTTTTATGTATCTTGATACGAGCATGGGTATGCCCGCCTCGTCCATATATTGAGATTCTTCCTCATTCATTATTTGAGGCCATGTATATTTCAGGTCCCCATATTTTGGACCCCGTTGTTATTATTATTCTAGATCTTGATACGAGCATGGGAATGCCCACCTCGTCCATATGTTCAGATTATTCCTCATTCATTATTGAGGTCATGTACTCTCAGTTTTTGCAGTTTGTTCAGGACCGTTGTTCCGGGCTCTAGTTCGTTTCTTCTCTTCTCCACATCCCAGGAAAACCATAAAAGACTTATGATGTCTATCGGCCATACGATGAGCTCCTGCCCTCACACATCAGGGGGCAATCTGTTAACACCCAAAAAGTGCTCACTACCTCATCTACCCCATTACATGACTCATTTGTCCATATTTCCTACCATATTTGCCTCCAAAACCTTAAAATCCCATTAAAAGCCTCCAAAAGGCCAAAAAAACCCTTTTTTCCCCCAAAATAATCCAAAATTCCTCCAAAATAGCAAAAACCCTCTAAAAAGGGAATAAAAAATACAAAAAAAGAGGAAAAAGAGGGAAAAATGAGGAAAAAACCCTATATAGCTGACCTAAACCATATGGTTCCCAAAACCATGGGCCAGCACTCCACCACTAAAAACCTATAAATAGGTGATGGAGGCCCCTCATTTCATATCCACAGTCAAATACACCCTTACTCTGCCAAAATCACTCTTGAAACCCTAGCTCACCCTTGAGCTATTTTCACCCTTGAGTGCCACTTTGGCCCATTTCCAACCCTTTGGAGAAAGAGAAAGGAGCAAAGCTGGAATCTTGGAAGCAACCCTCCTGGACTGCTGCAAGAGCTTCACCAACCTTCACATTGGAGGTATAATTAAAACAAAAAATATTTTTATTATCTTGTCTTTTTTGTTTTATGCACATGTTTAGAATAATTATCATTTTACTGTACTGTCTTTCATTTAATGTTTTTCTGAACTACTACTAAGGAGTCCTTTCTCCTTAGTAGGTGCTCATTTGCACAAGCTAGGGTGAAAACCCTAGCTACAGGCGGCCTCTTCCTGGGCTTCTACCTCTTCGACTTCCTCGTCGTTGTGGTCTAATGCCTCAGGAATACAACCATGCCTCTAGCTTTCTTTTATCGCTGCAACTTCATTTGTCAAAGTTCGCATCATTCTGACGCATTCGTTGAATGTCTCACGATCCACTGTGACGGCTGCTGCACCACGCGCTCTTCATCCTCGGACATTAACGCCTCTGTGAGCCATTTGAACCTCAACTAAAACTCCCATGCGTCCAATCGCAACCAAACTCAAACAAGTCGTGCACAATTCTACCCAACCTCAGCTGGAATTGTTTAACACACTTGCAGGCTCAATATCACGGACGTCCCTCAAACTCTAAGGATTCTTCCGCGCTAATACCAATTGACACAAGTCAGGATGGTATAGTCACCTTTCTCAACCGGACTCACTTCCGAGCTCTAATACCAACTAACACAAGTCTCCTTACAGGAATAAGGTTCTTGCTTAACTGTACACATGACACATACCACAACGCTTACACGCACAAGGTGTAAAACAAGATGCCAGAAGTGGCTTATATTACTTCTATGAAATCGGTTACAATACGGAATAACTAAAAGTAAATAGCTAACTATAGTCGGCCTCAGCCATTACAATTTAGAAGTAACTATGGTGTGTTCTCCCTGTGTGTCGACCTCACCCTCTCCTAGTTCAGTGCGGAACGCTGAGCTATGGCTTGATCTCAACTCCCTGTTATCAACTTGTGTGACTCTTCTCACAACTTCCGGCTCTGCTCTCTGATTTTCGTTGATCCAAAGATCCCTGAACTAATTCCTCTCCTTCGTCTTCTACCCTGCTGTTGTTGTTCCCGAGACACGCATCCTCCTGTCTGCCAATCCTTCCAAATCCTGCAGACCTGCAACTGTCAGCTCTCAGTCGTGTTGCACAGCCTCTATCCATGACGAAATCTGTCATGTCCTTCACCTACCTGCAATAATTGTATTAACTTCCTCAGCAACCCCGAATGATTAATAGGTATAGTCCTTTTGACTTTCTGCACTTTCGACCCTGCTACAGTAGTCGGTCACATCTCGACCTTGCTGTCAGCTCAATCTCTTGACTTCTGTGGTTATCCAGTCCTCCCCTTCCTCCGCGCTTGGCTCCGCCAAACCTGTGAGGTCATAGTTCGACCACTTGTCGACTACCCAACATCTCACTTCACCTATCATCTATCGACCATAACCTGTCGACTCTCGACCCATCACAACATCCATTGCGTGTTTCTCCGGTCAGTCACATACCGACTGCTCCTGCCCGACTTGTTGACTTCGACAATTCAACTTGCTTCCCGCACCAGTGGTCATCGGCACTCCCCCTGGTCGGCTCCCTTATGTCGATCAACTTCGACTAACCTGCCTAGGCCCCGATGCTCCTGCATCACATTGCATACTTTGTGAGGGAGTGATCTATTCTATATTAGATTGTTTGACTTGTTTATTTGATAGGGGATTTCATCCCCTTGTGGAATATACAAGTCTAGTCTAATTTTGAATTGACATACTAAGAAGTGTTTGGGACTTCTTAGTGGGTATATTCAACATTAGAGCTCTATGTGTGAATAGACATGCATGTGAGGAGATGATCATGGACAACTTTTCTAGTGAACAATAAATAACCAATAAGACAATTCAACCATTGAATAAGACCTGCAAAGAATTGAAGAAGCCCTAGGAAATATTGAAGACAAAAAGTCCAAGTCAACCCTGAAGATAAAATGAAAAGTGAAGACTAAAGGGACAAGTCAGCCCCATAAGAAAAATCAGGGTGAATTGAAGTGTATAAATAAGCAACTAACATTTCATTTTCACAACACAGCTAACACAACATCTCTTCTCAGCTAACTGGTGCACACTTCCCAAGAAGGTTAGCAAAGGCACAAGGAGCTAATTTTTGGGTTTCTTATCTTCTCTAGAGGTTCACTACCTTTTCTAGGGTTTCCTTCTAAAAGAGGATGCATTTGTTGATATACGTTTTTCGCCATTAAGGGTGCATTCTGTGTGATACAGTTTCTCTTCATGATGATGATGTTTAGTTGTATTATTGGACTGATTTCTTCTAAGAAAAGTTGTTGGGTTTTCTCCCAAGGATGGGTTTCCTAGGGTAAATTTGTGTGTCTTTGTGCATGGTTGTGCTTCTATGATATTTTGTTTTCATTGCATTTAAAGTTGAAATTTTCAGTGTGTAATTATTCAATGGTAACAATGGGATGGAATTACTATTTGAAAATAATTAGGAAGTGGTTATCAAATCTAAAAATTGGTTTTCTATTGCTATAAGAAAAATTCAACATGGCATCATAGCAGTATTGAAAGATAGCCACTAATCAGCCTCAGATATGGGTGGTAATGTAATCAATTGAGTGATATTCTTGCATGAAAAATTAGGCCGAAAAAGCAGGGCCGAAAAAGCACATCCGAAAAAGCAGGGCTGAAAAGGCAAGTCCAAAATTGTAAACTTAGAGATTACAAAATGGAGGTTTCTAAGAGTTCAAGCAGGAAAGAAAATCAAGGATTAAAACCGAATTTTTTTTAGATCTAATGAAATCATGGGATGACTCTTTTAAGACTGGGGTTCATTTTGTGAAGTTTGACCAGCAGTATCACCCTACAAAAACTATTGGAACTTCAAGCACATATTTATGGTACTGATAGTGGTGTTAAAGCATATCTAAGGGAAAATATGAGGACTGTATTGTTACATATCTAGGAAAGATCTGAAGATTGGTACTTGTAGAACAAGGCGCAATTCATAAAAGAGGTGGTTGCAGGAGGGTCTTCCAGAGCTTCAGGTAGAGCATGAGGGTGTTTGCAGGGGCTATACACTTGGCAAGAATGCCAAGGGAAATTTTCCGAGTAGTGATAGTAGGTCCAAGGGGATCTTGGATCTAGTGCATTTAGATGTTCCAAGAGTTCAAGGCTCATACAAAGAAAATGATGAGGAAGAAGATCAAGGTTTTAAAGTCAGACAATCGAGGATATTATACCTCCAAGGACTTCAGTGATTTCTGCAAGGAGGCAGGGATCAAGAGGGGGTCAACAACAAGATAAGATAGGTCCATTGTGAAAGTTGTCAATATGATGATCCATGATCATAATCTACCCATGTTCTTATGGGAAAAGGCATCTAGTAGTGCAATTATGCTTAGAACATGAGTCCTCACTAGATATTGGGGGACAAGACTCATGAGGAGGCATTCACAGGAGTGAATCCAAAGCAAGAATTCGAAGTCCTATAGGGTTTACATTCCAAGACAACACCAGTTTGAGGTTACTCGGGATGTTACTTTTGATGAGGAGGTTACCTTAAGGAGGTCTAGAAATATCACATGGATATTGATAGCGAGGAGCAGGAGGATTCAAAGGATGAGGGTGAAAATCCCTTTAGTCAGGAAGAGGCCAGCATGGCTTCGTGATACTTTGTAGGATCAACAGAGGAATGCAACTCCCAGTGCTACTTTCAGGGAGATAGTTCTGATATTAGAGGGGAAGTCAGTGATGGATTCCAAGTGGATCTATAAGATCAAGCATGGAGTCTAGATGACACATTATATAGGCTATGGATTCAACCATTTTGCAGGCTTGGAGAGAGTCATGAATGGTATTCAGTTTTCTTGGGGGATCAGGAGGCTCGTCTCAGTGGACCCACTTGGTGGGAGATGACACAGATGATTACATAGGGATCAACAGGAAGAAGGCAGCAAATTGCTTCAGTGTAGGATACTTATATGCAAAGGTAGAAGGGTGTCCAGATGTAGAGGAAGCAAGATACTCAGGTGCAGAGGCAGCAGGGTGCTCCCGCATAGAGGGAGTAGTTGTAAACAGTTTTTTGGTGATGGAGGAGGTTCCCCAGTTAGGAGAACCTCCCTTCCAAAATTAATTTAGCCTCTGATTTCGAGATGAAGGATCTTGGCTTGATGCATTATTTATTGGGATTAGAGGTGTGGCAGAGATCAGGTGAGATATTCCTCAATCAGGGGAAGAACACAATTGAGATGATGATCATATTCAGTATGATGGACTCCTAGTCCATGGCTACACCTATGGTGACAAATCTGAAAAAGTTGAGTGATTCCGCTTCTGATTCAGAATTGGTGGATCTGACGATGTACAGGAAACTGATTGGATCCTTGATGTACTTGGTTAACACCATGCCTAATATTTTCTTTGGAGTGAGCACCTTGAGCCAGAGCCGAGGCATGTATATGAGGTTACAACAAATCATGTGTTGAGTTACTTGCATGGTACAGTTGCATATGGTATGAGATATGTCTCAGGTGGTGAGTGAGGCTGCATGGATATATAGATTCTGACTGGGAAAGGAGTGTAGTGGACAGAAAGAGCACCTCGGGGTGTTGCTTCAGCTTGGAATCAACCATGATATCCTAGTTTAGAAGGAAGCATACTTCTTTCACACTCAATACAACAGAAGCAAAGTATTATGCAGCCAATGTCAGAGGTCGCGAAGCAATGTGGCTTTAGAAGCTTCTTACAGAACTATTTGATCAGGAGATCAAATATCACTTCATCCAAGACATGGTGTAGAAGGGAGAAATGTATCTCCAAGTACATATCCATAGATGAGCAGCATTAGGAAGACATTCTCCCATATTATTCATGATGATTTGACCAAGGTAGAATGATACATTTTTCACTCATGGGAAATGTCCATGTGATTTGGCTAGTGGTGAATGTCCCAGGCGTAGTATTTATCCAAATAGCCATGAATATTTGGCTAGGAGAGAAAGACTCGAGATGTGGATTGAGGACATTCTCACCAAGTAAGCTTGGTGTGATGCAGAATGTCTCCCTCGCCGAGAGGCAGTGTTAATGTTTCTCTAGGGTGCTACATCGGGCATACATTCTACCGGATTAGTCATGTGATTTGACCAAGGAGAATGATGCATTCACTCACGGGAAATGGCCATGTGATTTGTCTAGTGATGAATGGCCCAAGTGTATCCTTGATTAGCCATGTGATTTGGCTAGCTGCAAATAAGGCTCGAGGTGCTTACACAGTCTTGCTTATTCATGTGATTTGGATAAGTGTGAATTGTTGTTGTAAATGTAACTTCAGAAGATATTCATTTGTATTTTATATTAATATTATTATTGTATTTTACTTGAACCTCCGACGGAGATGTTTTTCCTCCATTCGGGGATGTCATTATTATGTTTGGTCATGCTAGGTCATTGAGGTAAAACCTCCATTGTAAGTCGGGGAAATAGCACCCCAAAGAATGAATGTAAAATATATTATTGAGTCTCCCTAGGACAGGTCATCCCAATCATGTTAGTGAGGCCGACCTAATTAGGAATTAGGTCACCCAAACATAAAGTATAAATAGAGAGCTTGCTCTCTCATTTGGACACACCACTCACTCACTCAAGTTCGCATAAGCAAGAGAGAGAATACAAGTTCATTGGGGAGAAAGAGAGAAGCTGTAGAAGACATATACTTGGGTTTTCCATTTTTCTTGATATTGTATTAGTGACAAATCTATCTTTGAGGAAGTTGCGGGGTTTTCTCCTTTATGGTTTCCCTGAGGAAAAACTATTGTGTCTATTGTGTTTTGTTGTGCTTGGTTTTATTTCAGTTAAATATCCTAGTTAACATTGAATTAAAGTGAAAACTCTAACATGGTATTAGAGCTAACCTGAAAAGAGGGCATTGTGCAGCAGCGGGAAACTAGGGCTTCCTAGTTCAAGGTCTTCTTTCCATGAATCATCAGAAAAAAAGGGCTAGGCCAACTTGCCCTAGGAAGGCGCATATTTTGGAGGAATCAGAACTCAGTTCAGAGAATTTTCATTTTTGGCCTTGTCACTACTATCGGGGGGAACTAGGGCATCAGTTATTTTGCAATTATGTCCACAGATTTGGGAAAAGGAGTACATTGGAAAACTCACCTTGTGGAGGCACATCTTTCTATCCAAGTAGAAGTTCAAAATTCCAAGTTTGAAAATTTAGGGTTTCTCTGACAAACCCTAAGCCATCCAGCTCTAGAACCAGGTTGGGCATCTCAAATTGGTAAGATCTCAATCTTTGTTATTTCCATTTGAGGTTCTCATTTTAAAATGACTCACCACACCAAGCTTGAGGATAAGCTTGAGGGAGCTGATAACTTTCGAGAATGGAAGTATAGGATTGCTCTTGTCCTTGAAGAAAATGATTTGGACAAATATGTTAATGAAGAGGTTCCAGCAGCAGAGGGAGATGATGCTAAGGCTATCCACAAGAATAAATTGGCCAAGGCCAAGAGAATTATTTCAGACTCCATTAAATATCATCTCATCCCACATGTGTCATCCTTGAATACACCCAAGGAGATGTTCGATGCTTTGATGAAATTATTCGAAGGGAAGAACATCAATCGGAAGATGACGTTAAGGAACCAGCTCAAGAATGTGAAGATCCTAAAATTAGAGACCATGCAATCCTACTTCACAAGGTTCTCTATAATCAAGGAACAACTTGAAGCAGTTGAAGAAAAGGTAGAAAAAGGAGAGATCGTTATGACCACCTTGAATGGTCTCCCAAGATCATGGGACTCATTCATTCAAGGAATATGTGCCAAAAAAAAATTGATCACTTTCAGCAGACTATGGGAAGAATGCACTCAAGAAGAAGCTCACCTAGTGGCAAGAGAATAGAAGATGGGAGCAGATGATGACCAAGCTCTAACTGCTCATGCTTTTAAGAATCACAACAAGAGGGAGGACCACCATCACAGAAGACAAAGGAGACCCAGAAGAGATATATCCAGTGTAAGATGTTACACATGTGATGAGAAGGGATACTACTCCATAAATTGTCCCAGAAATCAAGGATCCTCCAAGAAGAACAACAAGAAGAGGCATCATGCTCACACCATTGAAGATGATGCACCAGCAAGGAAAAGAACCAAAGAAGAAAGGGATGATTCTTCAAATGATGAAGAATATGTATTGTAAGAAATGAAGGTAACCAGCTACAAGTAAGTTCCACCTCATAAGGTGAAGCTAGAGATGACTTTCTATATTACATGAAAGGAGTAGGAGAAGCTCTGGAAAACAAATAAAGAACAATTCTCTATGGAAAAACCTCTCATGCATTTCAGTATTGGTTAAGATGCAAAAGAAGGGATACACAGAGTCTACTCCATTACAAAGAACAAGTGTAGAATACTTACTCAACATTTTCGATCGTAAGCAAGAAAGGCACAAGTCCTCAGAATCAGACGATGAAGTAGAGCACATTATCAGAGACTCCAGTAGTTCCTGCAAGAAGCAAAGATCAAGAGGGATTCCACCCAACAACCAAACAAAGATAAGTATTTGAATTCTCATGTCTTGTATATCTTATTACTTAAATGATATTGTTCAGTTGTGTACATACTTATGTTCCTAGATTTAGGATGTGTATTATGCATATTAGAAAAGTTGCATTAATATGCAAATAATGGGTAAGTGGCATATGGTACTGTACAACATTCCATTGCTACTTATCTAGAATGAAACCTCTTAGATGACATGTTAGGAGTAGTGCACACTCTTAATAATGTTCAGGTAGAGATGGAAGGCATCTAGAAAGTTATCGTATGAAAACGGGATATGGGTGGATGTTGTGTTGAAGCATTGGCTAAGATAGTTGCGTGACTGTGTGACCTATGTATACGAATTTGTTTTGAAAACTATGATTTTTTTCTAATCACGCAACTAAATTGACTTGTAGCAAATATCGTGAAAAACCCATGACGATGATTCAGTTATGACAATTCACGAATATCATGAAGACCGCGACATGGCAGAACCACAAGAATTTGTAGATCCACTGTTAATGTATTCGTAACTTTGGAAGATATTCACTTGTATATTATATTTGTACTTTATTGTATCCCCAACGGAGATGTATTATTCCTCTGATTGGAAGTGTCGTCATTTGTATTTGCAAGTTTCGCAAGTTATATTGTAAGTGTCGTAACTTATATTTGATGGGTTATTAGACCACCTTAGAGGGGTTGGCCCAGTATGGGTTAAAGGTTTATTAGACCACCCTAGTGGGGTCGGCCCAGTGACAAGTGGTAATGGGTCATTAGACTCTCCTAAGGGAGGTCGACCCAGTTAGAGCAAAAGGCAAGTCAAGTCATTGTATAAATAAAGAGTGTGTCTCTTTCATTCTATTCATTCACTCACTCATCCAACTCGCAAAGTTGAGAGAGAGGAGTATGCACAACTAGAGGAGGAGTAGCTGCTCGATACATCTATCTTTTGGGGATTGATCTTTGTGATCTTTGTATTGGTGCTCATTCTATCTCTGAGGAAGTTGGGGGTTTTTTCACCTTCTTGGTTTTCCCCGGTGAAATGCTTTGTGTCTCTTTGCTCTTGTGATTCATATGTTGTACATGTTGTTCTCTCAGTTAAGATCCTAGATTATATTGAATTAAATGATGAAAAACTAACATGGTATCAGAGCTAGCTTGAAGGAAGGCATTGTATGGCATTTACGACACTTGTTGCACTTGCGACAAATTGGAAGCTAGGGATTGGCATAGTAAATACTAGTCATCTTGGAACCTTCACTATAAATCCGTTTTGGCGAAGGTTCGGGATCTGAAAATTTTACAGGCCAGAGATGAAATTTTCATGTACCTTGTGTCTAAAGCCCAGCCTCAGATTCATTGTACTTTGTGAGATATGACTTGTACAAGTTAGGGTTTTTGCCTCTTCCAGAATGCAGCCCTAAATAGGTGACCTAGGCACAAAGGTCATATCTCGGGCTAGGAATATCCAAATGGAATTCCATAAAAAGAGACAGTTAGGGCATGGACTATAGTTTCACAGGTCCAAGTTTCATAGGCTGAGGTTGAAACAGTGACACGTGGCACTCCGTACAAATTCGCTATATTGTTTCCTCCCATAAACAGGTCACGTTGCGACACTTGGCATATCTCTCTCTAAGAGAATCCATTGGAGCTCAGATATGTGGGGTTGGAAAGGTGATAGGTCAGTATACCATAGGCCAAAGTTTCAGACCCTGAGGATCTGAAATTTCAGAGATACATCAGAAACAATATGGCATATATTTATGTCCAAACAAAATTGGATTCTGAGCACTTTCATTTTTGGTTTGTCACTGCCGCGGGAAATTAGGGTTTCTACAAAAGTTGGAATTTTTGGATTCTGAGACCACGGCTAAATGCTCCTCATCAAAATCAAAATTTAGAGACCAAGCTCGAAGTTTTTGGTTTAGTAGTTTCCCGAGCTCTATCAAACCCTAGTTCAGGATTTTGACCAGAAAACCAGAATTTGACAGAAGTTGCAAATCCAAAACTTGCAGGTCAATTTTTGGAGTTTTCAAAATCTAAGCACACCATCTTGCTCGCCTCAATCATCTGCATCTCCCTGTCCAGACAGAAGTTTGAAATTCCAAGTTTGGATTTTTAGGGTTTCTCTGTCAAACCCTAGCCAGCTCCAGATCCAGTCTCAGCAACGTAAAGTGGATTGGGTTAATACTAGAAGAGAATGATTTGGACACCTACATAAGTGAAGAAGTTCCATTTCCAAAGGGAGATGAGGCTAAGGCCTTACAAAATAATACTGCGAGCAATCCCGACATGTATGACTTGAGGAGATACAGGTATGTCTTGAAATTTGTTCATGATTAAGTTTATGATATGTTTGTCTTCATATTATTGAGGTTAGTACAATCTTGATTAATTTTAGACTTGTCTTATCACCTTATTAAAAGTATGAATGCATGTGAATAATAGAAGACATTCATTGATTAGGTTTATGACACTTATGATTGTACTAATGCACTGTGGTGTTGTATGAGGATGATGTTGTCCGCTAACATGAAAGGTACATCAAGAAAGACAAATCAAGTTGTAGATCAAGAACATATGACCATGGTGACATGAAGACAAAGACTCATCCATAGCCATTGATCACATAGAATCTCTACTTACGAGGTATGTATAATTTGGTTCTACAATGCTTAACTTATGAGATATGCAGGTTACTGGCACAAGGTCTCTAAAGAATTGAAGAGAACAAAGAAGACATTGTTTGGGTATGTTAGGCATAACTCGCAAACATGATAATCCAGATATGTTTTTCCTATATCAAGTTAGAATCCTGCCTTGTGTTAGGATCTTATATAAGTATATTTTTTGTATGATTGATAATGATTATTCATAAAGTTATAGGTTTGAATAATCGTGGGTTTATGCATATTATGCTTCTTAGTTTGATTAATGATATAACAAAAGAGTCCTATGGTCAAATAAGAATATGCATAAGTAAAAGCAGTACTCCCTGAAACCTTGAAATACTAACGCTTGTGATAAATTACTTGTGCATGAAATGATCATGACCATAAATACTTAGAATCATAATGTTTTGATAAGATTGAATTTATACTAATGCATGTATGATTATGTATGAGATCTTGAGGATGACACAATGATGACACTAGTGCACACTTAAGCATGCATAATGGTCAAGGATGGATATAAGTTCAAAGACAGATAATCAAGGAAGCAAAGATCAAGAGGGAGCACAATCCAATAGTTCTACAAGGAAGCAAAGATCAAGAGGGAGAACACTCCAGTAGTTCCTGCAAGGAAGCAAAGATCAAGAGGGAAAACACTCCAGTAGTTCCCGCAAGGAAGCAAAGATCAAGAGGGAGCACACTCTAGTAGTTCCTGCAAGGAAACAAATATTGAGAGGGAGTCCACCCAACAAGCAAACAAAGATAAGTACTTGAATTGTTATTTCCTGTATATATGATTACTTAAATGATGTTGTTCATTCATGTACATACTTATGTTCCTAGATTTAGGATGTATATTATGCATTTTAGAAAAGTTGCATTAATGAACAAGATACTACTAATATGCAAGTAATGGGTAAGTGGCCTATGGTACTGTACGACATTCCATTGCTATTTATCTAGAATGAAACCTCTTTGCTGACATGTTGGAGTAGTGCACACTCTTAACAATATTCTGGTAGAGATGGAAGGCATCTAGAAAGTTACCGTATGAATACGGGATATGGATGAATGTTGTATTGAAGCATTGGCTAAGATAATTGCATGATTGTATGACATATGTCTTTATGTGTAAGAATTTGTTCTGAAATCCATGAGATGTTTCTAATCATGCAATTGAACTTGTCTTGTAGGAAAGACCGTGTACCATCACCTACAAGTGAGACTTGTTTCGAAGAACAAGCGATGAAGACTCAACGAATCCAGAAAAATACCTATTGAAGATATTGAAGAATATGAAGTTCCCAGGATCTAGGATGCAGTAATGGAAGGATGCCATGATCGAGGAGTACTAGTCGATCATGAAGAATGATGTCTGGGATGTGGTCCCGAGACCAGAAGGGAAGTCTTTTGTGACTTCCAAGTGGATATACAATATCAAGCATGTTGCAGATGGCAGCATAGAGAAATACAAGGCAAGTGATGAAGTGGAAGATACACCAAATGGATGTCAAGACAACTTTCTTGAATAGTGTAGTTGAAGAGGAAGTGTATGTGGAGCAACCACTCAGTTTTGAGACACATGACAGGGAGTCATATGTGTGCAGGTTAAAGAAAGCCTTGTATGGCTTAAAGTAAGCACCCAAGACATGGTACGGCAGGATAGATAGCTTCTTGTCCAGTTTGGGATTTACCAAGAGTAAAGCAGATTCCAACCTTTACTACAAGGTTGAGGAAGGCAATCCAGTGATACTTCTATTGTATGTGGATGACCTGTTTGTAACAGGTGAGGATAGATTGATTGCCGACACGAAGAGGAAGCTTGCTGCCGAGTTCGAGATGAAGGACTTGGGTATGATGCATTACTTTCTAGGTATGGAGGTGTGGCAGAGTGCAGATGGAATCTTCCTTGGACAAGGGAAGTATGCAGTAGAGATCCTGAAGCGGTTCGGGATGATGGACTGCAAAGCCATGGCCACACCTATGGCATCGAACCTAAAGCTATTGAGTGATGCTTCATCAAAGTTGGTTGATGCCACGATGTATCGTCAGATGATTGGGTCCTTGATGTACCTGACCAACACGAGACCAAATATTTGCTTTGTAGTGAACACCTTGAGCCAGTTCCTGGCGTATCCTAGACATGTTCACCTGATTGCTGTAAAGCATATTCTGAGGTGCACCTGAAGGGTACGATTGATTATGGGCTCAAGTATGATGCGAATCAAAAGTTTAACCTGGAGGGTTATGTTGATTCAGATTGGGAAAATAGTGCTGCAGATAGGAAGAGCACTTCAGGGTGTTGCTTCAGTATGAGATCAAGTGTGATCTCTTGGTTTAGCAGGAAGCAATCCTCCGTAGCACTGAGTATAGCCAAAGCAGAGTATGTCACAGCTTGTTTGGCTAGTTATGAGGCAATATGGCTAAGGAAGCTATTGTCTAATTTATTTGATCTCTAGTTGGATGCTACTTGTATCTATTGTGAAAACCAGAGTTGTGTGAAGTTGTCAGAGAACCCAGTGTTCCATGACAAGTTGAAGCACATCGAGATCAAATATCACTATATCAGGGATATGGTGCAGAGAGGAGTAGTGAAGCTCCAGTATGTTGCGACAAATGAGCAGATTGCAGATGTGTTGACCAAACCACTATCCAGAGTGAAGTTCGAGTACTTCAGAGAGAGGCTTGGTGTTCTTCAGATAGAAGATACTTCGAGGAGGAAGTGATGGGACACATTTGCAGGAGCCATTCCAAGCATGGTGGTAGGAGGATCCTTCCCATGGTTGTGGATGTAAGTGTTGTGTGATGAGCATCGGGACGATGCTCCAGATGATGCTATGTATGATGATGATCAGGATGATCATGTGTGATGAGCATCAGGATGATGCTCCAGATGATATGCATCAGGATGATGCTATGATAATGATCAGGATGATCATGTGATGATGATATGCATCAGGATGATGCTATGATGATGATCAGGATGATCATGTGATGATGATGTGTATCAGGATGATGTACTGTATGATGATCAGTATGATCATGAGCATCAGGATGATTCTTCGTGCGAGGATGATCAGGTTGATCATGAGTATCAGGATGATACTCCGTGGCCGTGGACAAGTTGTGCGAGGGTAGCATGTAATCAGTCCTGGAGATCCAGACAAGTTGTTCTAGGCACGTAAAAGTCCTCAAATGCTCTTTAGAGATCTTGCAGGTCGCAAGACACTCTTTTAAGGTTTTGTTAGACCACATGTAATTAGTCCTGGAGATCTGGACAGGTTGTGTTAGGCACATAAAAGTCCTCGGATGCTCTTTAGAGATCTTGCAGGTCGCAAGACACTCTTTTAACGTTTTGTGGAGACCACATGTAATCAGTCCTGGAGATCCGGAAAGGTTGTGCTAGGCACGTAAAAGTCCTCGGATGCTCTTTAGAGATCTTGCAGGTCGCAAGACACTCTTTTGAGGTTTTGTGGAGGTCACATGTAAGAGTCCTAGGAGATCCGATAGGTTGAGCAGTAAGCTCATAATCAGTCTTGGGATGCTCTTTTAAGGTTTTGTTGACGCACGTAATCAGCCCTGAGGATTCCACGGGATGGCCAACTCCCAGAAATGATGAAGACCTACAGGAGGCTAGGCCTACATCCAGCATGAAAAAGGGTTGGCTCTGTAGAACTTCCTATGACGAGAAGAATTGAGAGATAGCACCAGTGATCGAGATGACGAGTACAGCAGCAGTGACGATGATGCTCCGTGATCTAGTGACGATGATCCAGCTCCAGTATTGAAGACTTGTGCCTATATGTGTTGATGACCTGTGTCAAGACAATACCTTCCTAGTTAAGAGTGAGTGTTGATGTATTTGTAACTTTGGAAGTTATTCACTTGTATATTATATTTGTACTTTATTGTACCCCAACGGAGATGTATTATTCCTCCGATTGGAAGTGTCGTCATTTGTATTTGCAAGTGTTGTAACTTATATTTTATGGGTTATTAGACCACCTTAGAGGGTTCGACCCAGTATGGGTTAAAGGGTTACTAGACCACCCTAGTGGGGTCGGACCAGTGACAAGTGGTAATGGGTTATTAGACTCTCCTAAGGGAGGTCAGCCCAGTTAGAGTAAAAGGCAAGTCAAGTCATTGTATAAATAGAGAGTGTGTCTCTCTCATTCTATTCATTCACTCACTCATCCAACTCGCATAGTTGAGAGAGAGGAGTGCACACAAGTGGAGGAGGAGTAGCTATTGGAGACATCTATATTTTGGGGATTAATCTTTGTGATCTTTGTATTGGTGCTCATTCTATCTCTGAGGAAGTTGCGGGGTTTTTCACCTTCTTGGCTTTCCCCGCCGAAATGCTTTGTGTCTCTTGTCTCTTGTGTTTCATATGTTGTACATGTTGTTCTCTCAGTTAAGATCCTAGATTATATTGAATTAAATGATGAAAAACTAACATCCACCTCGTAAGAAGAACTCCCACAAGGGAATACCAGCATGGGAACGAGAAGAAATACACGCTACAGAGCAGTATGGCACTCTAGAGAGGATGCACAGAGAAAGCAAGAGACCCATACCATACTCCAACTATGTAGCCCTGCTATGTGACATCATTGAGAAAGAACCTTCCAACTATGAAGAAGCAGCAGAGAAGAAGGAATGGAAGGATGCCATGATTGAGGAGTACCAGTCGATTATGAAGAATGATGTCTGGGAGATAGTTTCAAGACTGGAAGGGAAGTATGTTGTGACTTCGAAGTGGATCTACAAGATCAAGCATGCTGCAGATGGTAGCATTGAAAAACACAAGGCAAGATTTTTGGCACGTGGCTTCTCCCAGAAGGAAGGCATAGACTACGAGGAGATATTTTCACCTGTAGCAAGATACACTTCCATCATATCTATACATGTATTGGTTGCGGTAATGAAATGGAAGGTACACCAGATGGACGTCAAGGCATTATTCTTGAATGGTGTATTTGAAGAGGAAGTGTACGTGGAGCAGCCACTGGGATTTGAGACACATCACAGACAGACTCATGTGTGCAAGTTAAAGAAAGCCTTGTATGGAATGAAACATGCACCCAGGACGTGGTACGGCAAGATGGACAGTTTCTTGATGAGCTTAGGCTTTACCAAGAGTAAAGTAGATTCCAACCTTTACTTCAAGGTTGAAGGTGGAATACCAGTGATACTTCTGCTATATGTAGATGACTTGTTTCTAACAGGTGAGGATGAGCTCATTGCAGATGTAAAGAGGAGGCTTGCCGCAGAGTTCGATATGAAGGACATGGGTATGATGCATTATTTATTAGGCATGGAGGTGTGGTAGAGTGCGGATGGAATCTTCCTTGGTTAAGGAAAGTATGCAGTAGAGATTCTGAAGAGATTCAGAATGATGGACTGCAAGGAAATGGCCACACCAATGGCATCAAACTTGAAGTCACTGTGTGATGCTTCATCAGTGACAGTTGATGCCACGATGTACCGTCAGATGATTGGTTCATTGATGTATTTGACGAACATGAGACCAAACATATGCTTTTCTATGAACACCCTGATCCAGTTCCTGACGGATCCGAGACATGTTCACCTGATTGCTACAAAGCATATATTGAGGTACCAGAAGGGTACAATTGACTATGGGCTCAAATATGAGGTGAATCAAAAGATTAACCCGCATGGTTATGTTGATTCGGATTGGGAAGGCAATGCCACAGATAGAAAGAGCACTTCAGGATGATGCTTCAATATGGGATCTAGTATGATCTCTTGGTTTACCAGGAAGTAGTCATGTGTGGCATTGAGTACAGCCGAAGCAGAGTATGTTGCAGCTTGTTCGGCTAGTTGTGAGGCAGTATGGCTTCGGAAGCTACTGTCAGGTTTGTTTGATCTCGAGTTAGAGGCAACTTGTATCTTCTGTGACAACTAGAGTTGTTTGAAGTTGTCCGAGAAGACAGTGTTCCATGACAAGTCGAATCATATTGAGATCAAGTACCACTATATCTGGGATATGGTGCAGAGAGGAGCAGTGAAGCTCTAGTATGTGGCGACAGACGAGCAGATAGTTGATGTGTTGACCAAGTCGTTAGCCAGAGTGAAGTTCGAGTACTTCAGAGAGAGGCTTGTTGTTATCCATATCGAGGTTCCTCAAAAGAGGGAGTGATGAGACTGGAAGACGCAGATGCACTAGAGCTAGTTCTCGCATAGTGGAAGGCGCAGGTGGCCCTTGGGACGTAATGCACCTAGGGTGCTCTGGGATGTACTCCCATGCTGGAGTATATGTAGAGCTAGTTCTCGCATGGTGGAAGATGTAGGTGTTCCTTGGGACGTAATGCACCTGGGGTACTCTTGGATGTACTCCCATGTTGGAGACTCTAAGAGTTCCACCGGTCACAAAGACACTTTGTGTATGCCTAGGCTAGTTCTTGCATGGTGGAACACGTAGGTGGTCCTTGGGACGTAATGCACCTGGGGTGCTCCCGGCTATGCTCCCATGCTGGTAGACGTGGGATGACCGTTGAGAGACGTAATGCACCTGAGGTTCTCTTGGGATTCACCCACTGGGTGGGAGACGCAGCTGGTCTGTTGGACATGAGGTGTGCATCTGGGTTGTGTTGCGTGTGATGATGAGATGATCTGGATACGATGATATGGTAGTAGGAGATGCAGGTGATTGTTGTGGAAATGTAATGTGTGGTCTTGGGTTGCACCTAATTGATGGCTTGCTCATAGAGATGATGAATACCTAGATGAGGATTTAGCATGAAAAAGGGTTGGCTATGTAGAACTTCTTATGATGGATAGATTTGAGAGATGTCACTAATCAATGATCAACAAGATGAGGATTACGGAAGCAGCAGTGATGATGATCCAGTGTTGATGATGATGTTCCAACATTGATGATGATCCAGCGATGATGGCGTTGTCCAAAATATGTGCCCAGAATGATGATGATTGTGGCTAGAGAATACCTTCCTAGTTAAGAGGGAGTGTTGTTGTAAATGTAACTTCAGAAGATATTCATTTGTATTTTATATTAAATTATATTATTATTGTATTTTACTTGTACCTCTGACGAAGATGTTTTTCCTCTGTTCGGGGATGTCATTATTATGTTTGGTCATGCTAGGTCATTGAGGTAAAACCTCCATTGTAAGTCGGGGCAAAATCACCCTAAAGAATGAATGTAAAATATATTATTGAGTCTCCCTAGGACAGGTTGGCCCAGTAAAGTTAGTGAGGCCAACCTAATTAGGAATTAGGTCTTCCAAACATAAAGTATAAATAGAGAACTTGCTCTCTCATTTGGACACGCCACTCACTCACTCAAGTTCGCATACGCAAGAGAGAGAAGAAAAGTTCGCAAAGGATAAAGAGAGAAGTTGCAGAATACATATACTTGGGTTATCCATTTTGCTTGATATTGTATTAGTGATGAATCTATCTTTGAGGAAGTTGCGTGGTTTTCTCCTTTATGGTTTCCCCAAGGAAAAACTATTGTGTCTATTGTGTTTTGTTGTGCTTGTTTTTCTTTTAGTTAAAGATCCTAGTTAACATTGAATTAAAGTGCAAACTCTAACATGAATAAGGCTTGAGGTCACATTGCATACTCTTTGAGGGAGTGATCTATTCTATATTAGAGTGTTTGACTTGTTTATTTGATAGGGGCTTTTATCCCCTTGTGGAATATACAAGTCTAGTCTAATGTTGAATTGACATACTAAGAAGTGTTCGGAACTTCTTAGTGGGTCTATTCAACATTAGAGCTCTATGTGTGAATAGACGTGCACGTGAGGAGATGATCATCAACAAGGCTCATGGACAAATTTTCTAGTGAAGAAGAAATAACCAAGAAGACAAGTCAACCATTGAAGAAGACCCGGAAATCATTGAAGAATCCCCAAGAAATATTGAAGACAGAAAGTACAAGTCGGCCCTAAAGATAAAATGAAAAGTGAAGACTAAAAGGACAAGTTGGCCCCATAATAAAAATCAAGGTGAACTGAATTGTATAAATAAGCAGATAACATTTCATTTTCATAGCACAACTAACGCAACATCTCTTCTCAGCTAACTGGTGTGCACTTTCCAAGAAGGCCTAGAAAATGAACAAGGATCTAATTTTTGGGTTTCTTATCTTCTCTAGAGGTTCGCTACCCTTTCTATGGTTTCCTCGTGAAAGAGGATGCACTTGTTGATCTAAGGTTTTCTTCATCAAGGGCGGATTCTATGTGCTAGGGTTTCTCTTTGTGGTGATGATGTGCTTGTATTATTGAATTGATTTCTTCTAACAAAAGTTGTTGGGTGTTCTCCCAAGGATGGGTTTCCCAGGGTAAAAATTTTGTGCCTATTGTGCATGGTTTTTCTTCTATGAGTGTTTGTTTCTGCTCCATTTAAAGTTGAAATTTCCAAAGTGTAATTATTCAATGATAAATGTGGGATGGAATTACTGCTTGCAAATCATTAGGAAGCAATTATCATATCTGAAAATTGGTTTTCTATTGCTATAAGAAAAATTCAACATTTACCCTTAGAGGTAGTGCCACAATCAACTTATCCTCTTGGTCATGCATGTGCTACACCTTGAATGCAAGCTTGACCTTGCTCATCCATGTACAATGTACATAGTTCCACTACCTTACCAAGGTCATACTATGGAATCTTCATTTTGGGATTAAAACTAGGTCTTTGGAATTTCTATGTCATTTGGGATCTTGGACGAGTATTTATTTTCACACCAAAAGGACTTAATCATATTAGAGGAAATTTGGGGTTAAAATGGACCTTATAAGAAAAAATGTTCTTATTGAGTTTGAAATTCACTAACCAGTAGAATTTCAAAATTCCAAGTCAACAAAACTTTTCGAGTTCAACATATAAGTCATATATGCCTATGAGTCCCATATTTATTTCACATTAGTTAACCACACATAACCTCACCTTCATGAATATCTTGGGGAGATAATCTTGGGATATGATATATATCCTTGAAATTTTGAATATAGAATGTTTTATATTATCCCTACTTCCAATTATTAAAAAAACATTAATTAAGTTTATAATGGGGTCACTTTGGAATACAAAAAGTATTTTATAATAATAATGATGATGATGCTTACCATCCATTAATACCAACTTTGGTTTATCATACCATAATAAAAATGATAAGGAAATCATTTTTTTGTTTTAACATTATATATCTATGTTCCAAAAAAATAGAGAGCTTTCCTAAATCTCCATAATTTTGAAGAGTTAACAAGTTACAACAAGAGCAAAGAGTCTCAAAGAGGAGTTTTTTTTCCCAAAAACAAATTTCAATTGAATTACAATTTTTCTCAAGACCAAAATAGGATTTCCACCCTCCATTAATCTTATTTTCATTAGTATAGTTCCAATTAAGGTTGTGATGAAGTTCGACTCCTAGTTATTTGAATGAATTAACTTCCTCTAAGTTGTTATTATCATACTCAAAATTAGCGGTGATGTTTTTGGATTTGATTATCATAATAGTTTTTTTCCAATGTTCATTGGCATACCCATGTAGAATAGATATCCTTGAAAAAATTTAGTTGGTTGTCAAGATCATTGATTATTGTAGTATAATGGGGATTTCTATAAAGCACTCATTGTATGACCCACTTACCTATGGTATAGGGCATTACGAACTTACAAAACATCCTAGAAAAAAAACTCACCCCAATAGCCACAAAAACTTCTAGAAATACCACTTAAGTGTTCCCTCTTTTATGTAAGTTCATCCCTTGCTATTTTTTTAGCTCTTTGTTAGGAGGTTCCTTGTGGTCACTACTCATATTGAAACTCTATCGAATTGATATTACTTTTGTTATCTAACTCTCAGTTTCCACCTTCCACACTCTTGGGATTGTTTGGTTTAGTTGTCCCCTTCAACCCTCCACCATCTTCGAGATTTCGACAATTAGTATCTTCTCTCCTATTTGGATTTGGAATTTCTTTGATCCTTCATTTGGTTTAATTGATATGTTTGGATCAGTGCCATGTTTTCATCTTCTCTTCCAATGTCAAGTCTCAAATGTAACTTTAAAACAAGTATGTGCGAGAGAAGGTAACCTTCTCAATCAAGGGCACCACAAGCCATTACCATATTTGATTACTAGTATGTGGGTGTTATTGTTGATGCTATTGTTTCATTATAAGATTGGATATAGATTTCCAAGTTTATTTTTTGCAATAGATCACTTCACATGTTCATAGGATAACATCTAACTCTACCTTGCTTTCTTTTGGTTTGTGGTCCCTCTATGACCCTTGTAGCATCTTCTTTTCAATATATTAAAATGGGGTTACATATACCATGCAACAAACATAAAATACATAACATAATAATGATAATAATAATTTTCAAAGGGAATTCATGTATGTGACCATTTAATGTATATGTATACACAACATCATATGGTATTGTAATCATTAAATATGTGTGCTCGTACACACACACACACATTGAGTTTAGTTCTATATATTTCTTATGTTAGATATTTTCCATAAATTAACTCTTGCTCATCGCATTGGTACCAGAGCCCCTTCCAAGGTGTAGGGATCCTCCATGACATAATCCTAAAATTTGTTATTCTTCTCTTCTTTTTTTGAAGAGTAGAATTCGTGGTAAATGTAAAACATTCAACATATAAATCTTCTAGAATTTTAACATCTATTTAATGACATAATTTTAACCAAAAATAACTATATTAAAGCAATAATTTAACAAGAAGAATACCTACATTCGTGGTTATTGTTAACCCTTGAAATTTGAAGCAAAATCCCCCTCTTCCACTTGTCCACAATGCGACCATAGTTTAACCTCCCAGGAAACTAGGGGCCTAGCCAGTTCCCTAGCCCCAAGAAGCCAAATGGATTCCTGGCCCTCTGTGCCCATGACTCTTTGAATAGAAGTTTCTCAATACAGTTGGGACTGGATGTTAGGGCGTTGATCCTAGTTCTATTAGGAGGGGTGGAGATATTTCTCATCATGTATCCTCTGAAACCTGGAGTCATGGGAGGGTAGTGATAGACACACTCCCCTAGATGTGTGATGACGATTCCCAATTCCCTGCTACGGAAGTTAGGTCGATGTAGATGACGCTTCCACTTGATATTTTTATGTGTGGTTAGGTCGGTATAGCCAACACCACAACGTATTCTAGCAGAGGAAGAATAGGATGGGAGCAGATGTAGGTTAGGGAGACTAGGTGATTCTATGTTAGTTGTGTATTCTGCTTGGGAAGTAGTGGTGTCTTTTTATTCATTGTTAAATTCCTACCATGTGCCACGCGTGTTGTTCCTGTTTGTAAATGTGATTATTAGTTAGTGTTGAAAAAATGTGATTCGTGGTTAAATATTATGAGTGATGATTCTTGTAAATTTTATTCGTACAAAAATTTGAATGATGCATTGCGACTATTCTTTTGTATGTGTGATTGAGAAATACACATAGGCGTACACATGTATACACATTATGCATTAACATCAACTCTTGTTAACTATTAGTACCCATGCATGGTATGTATACCTTGGCCAAGTATACACACTATAGACGATTACACTAGTATGATGAAGTAGTTACCTAAATACATCAATGACTGCATCGTAGGGGGATCATTTAAAAGTGTTTAAGTAGTGCTTAGACTTAGGGTTTATTGGTTTGTTGTAATTCTATATCATTGTATTATGTAAATTGATTAGGGGAAGAATTATCATATTAATGATTTATAAATTGTCAATCATAGGTATAGATATATTGTGGTTAGATATCTCCACCTAGATATCATTTAGGTATATATGATAATAGACATATTGTTAAAATAATACAGTAAGTAAAATATCCATTCAAGGGATATAATTGTTAGGATGCAATTGTTGTGGTTTAAAATATATTTTTCATAGCATCATTGGGATTCTATTTTATTTAAATTCCATTATTTTAAGTCGAGTTGGATTGAGGCATTTGTTTTAGCGTGTTGTTTTGATTATTATTATTTAATCTCAAAGATATTTATTACCTTGTAAGTCGATTGATGGGATGCATTTATTTTACTGTGTTGTTTGGTTTATTATTATAATATTTTCAAAGATATTATGATGGAGAGGACTGATTTTGCATGTAGTTTTGTTTATTATTTAATATTGTGAGAGATATTATGGAGTGGATTGGTTTGGCATGTTTGTTTTGTTTATTAATTAATATTTTCAAATATATTTATGATGGAGTGG
The DNA here is from genome assembly GCA_027924585.1 of Larix kaempferi. NCBI lineage: Eukaryota > Viridiplantae > Streptophyta > Pinopsida > Pinales > Pinaceae > Larix > Larix kaempferi. The sequence goes on along the minus strand of BSBM01000493.1, from coordinate 4,598,724 downwards.
ATTGATTGTTTATATTCAGTTGTTCTATTTATTATTATTTTTTGTCAAAGATATTATTACCATGAGAAAGTTGGTTGATATAATGCATTTATTTTACATAATTTAATTTGTTTACTATTATTTTACTTTTTGATGCATGTGCCAATTGAGGGGTGGAGTAAGAAAAAAGGGAATAAAGGGGAGGAAAAGGGGAGAAAGGAGGGGGGCTCTTCCGCTAGTTGTTTAGAGGCAGGGAAGGGAGGTCTTGAGGGAGACCTAAAAATTATCATGGAGTTGGAAAGCTCGAACAGGAATATATTCATGTTACTCTTTCGGAAAGATCCCAAGGAGGACCATGGAGAAGTGTTGTTCAAGGAGTCATGGGCACAGAGGGCTAGGAAGCTCCTTGGCTTCCTAGGGCTAGGAATCCAGCTAGGACCCTAGTTGGATGGGAGGATAAATTGTGGTCCCATTGTGGACAAGTGGAAGAGGGGGTTTCTGCTCCAAAATTAAAGGGTAAACAATAGCCACCGGTGGAGGTATTATTCTTGTTAAATTACTGGTTTAATATAGTTATTTGTGGTTTAAATTATGTCATTAAATAGATGTTAAAATTCTAGAAGTTTTATATGTTGGATGTTTTACATCTACTATGAATTCTACTCTTTAAAAAAAGAGAAACAAAAAAAACAAATTTTCGCTAGGAGGATAAACCACAGTTCCATTCTAGGCAAGTGGAAGAAGGGACTTTTGCTTCAACTTCAAGGGTTAACAACTGTAAAAAGGTTGAGGTATTCTTGTTGTTGAATTGACTAGTTTAAAAGAGTTGTTTTTCCATTTTTTTAATTATGCTATTAAATATATGTGAAATTCTAGATGAAGTAATGTTTGTAGGTTTTATGTCTATGTATAAAAAGAAAAACTACTATGAATTCCATCTATATATATATAGTTAATTAGAAATACTTTAGGATTATGACTTAAAGGGTTCCTACACAAGGCACTTGTTGATCCAACCTTTGATCACACATTTATCAGTCTCTCTAACTCTAGGAAATCGACCACAAATCAATGTTTTGACATTTTTGTTGGGCATGTGTTGCACTTTTTATAGGTTCCCAAAGCAAAGGGGGGAATGGGGGGGTTGATCATCACCCTTGGTTAGGGAGTGTGGGGGGGCAGCGAGCCTCTTGCTAGGGGTTTACGGGAAGCACCCTCAAAAAGAAATTTTTTGGGTCCATTATTTATTCACTTTAATTTGTTTTCATCCCATGGTTTTGTGGCCCATTGTAAACTAATTCTAGTCAAGGAATTGGGGTTGTAATTTGATTCGGGTTAATGTATTAGAGTTTTGGTTTCTCTAATATTGTATTGTAAATAGAAAATATAATACAATGAGATAGAGAATGGAGAAACTATCAAGAATGTTGGTTTTCCTGGTTTTGGGCTTTCAAGGTAAATCTATGTGTAATGTGTGTGAGCCATTGTTAATTCTAGTGTGTTAGATTATGTTTGGTAGTGTTTTTCTTACGCATATTTATCAAAACTCTTTGATTTTATCTTCAAATTTTACATTGAAGAAATATTATTTCTATTGCAAATTGAAGAAATATCAAATAAGAAAATTGCACAGTTTTTTAAAACAATTGTAATTAGAGGAAGGACTTGTGACAGAATAACTATAAACAAATAGTCCCATATCACATCTAGTGTAAGTATAATCAATTATTGAATACAAACTAAGATAGATGTAAGTATAATTAATTATTGAATACAAACTAAGATAGATTTTTCTTATCTCCTCGATTATATCATGTGAGTACTTTCATTTCAAAAAAACTACACCACCCAAATTTGACATAGTTCGTCTGAAACTATTCATGCATCTCAACCGAACAATTAAGTTGTGTTGTGTTGACAATCAATGGATGGTACAACAAACAACCTCTTATCCACATTAATTGCAACTGAATACTCTCAAAGTGTGGTGCAAGGAAAGGAAAGCAATATGTACAAAAAAAATGCATCCTTGACCATCTACTGATGTGGAAAATAGTGATTGAATCTTAGAAGAATCTTGCAAGCTCTATGTACCATGTAGCAAAGTCATAAATGTTGTGGCAGAGTGCATACAGTGATTGAATCTTAGAAGAATCTTGCAAGTTCTATGTACCATGTAGCAAAGTCATAAATGTTGTGGCAGAGTGCATAGACACCCTTGGATGCAATGGCATTCCAAATACAATAACATCTATACACTATGTCATATCATCTATTACTCTATGGTGAGGTGCATAGAGGACTCTAATTGAGATCAACAAGATCAAAAACTAGGAAAGGTGATGAGATCTTAATAATAAATGTGTCACTCCAACAATCCTATTGTGAACATCATATGATCAAAATGTGGAAATCATGGTAGTGAATAGTCGCCTCTACTGGACCATACATGACAAAAACTGTGGGTTGACCAATACAACCTTCGAGTTAAATTTATAAAAATAATCATGTTTATAATATATCTTAGTTTATAAGTTATATACTAATAATATATATGTATATATAAACGTTAAAAAGATTAAAGTAACAATTCCAATTTGGATGAGAAGGGCACTCATTTAAAAGTGATATAGTTGTGTATGTATATTGTATGAAATTTTAGGTCTTAATTTGTTGTCAATTTTGTGGGACCTTCTAATGTGCTTTTTTATTATTTAAAAATATATATGTTTTATAATTATTGTATTTTTGACAAAAAGTTTTGATGAAAACAAAATAAAGTTTAAGAATGAAAATTAAGAAATATGTTATTGTGGTTAAGAAAAAATAGTGTCTTATTAATAAAGGGGACTATTTATAAAAAAAATAGTAGAATTGCTATTTTGTTTGAATGATAAGTATAATTTTTTCCCAGCGAAAAAAAACTACTATTGATATTAAAGTGAATCAAATTGTACAATGAAAGTCTTGATTCTTAGACCAAATCAACAAAAGTCTTCAAAATAAAGGATCAGAAATACAGATAATCCCTCATAGACCTGACTATTTCCAAAATTCTCAAAAAAAATAGCCCTTCAAAAAAAGCCATATAACAAAATATGTGCAATGCACATATAGCTACAGTCATCAGATGCATAAGAGAAAGATACCCTCCATGGCCTTAATCAAAAAAATAAGTGACACCACTTTCCAGAATGGCATTATCACACCATTCCTCCCAAATAAGATGACCTTCAGAACCTGCCAGAGCCTGTTTAGATAACTTCTCCGCCAGCGAGTTATGATCTCTATAAATATGTTCAAACATAATATTATGTTGCAAATATATTTCTTTTTGAGTTCGGAGACACCAATGTCGCAGATTGGTAACATTCAGCTTGAATTCCCCAGAGGCCCACTTGATTGTTACATGAGAATCCCCATACACTTTGATGTTAACTAGCCCAAAAATATTTGCCACTTTTAATACACACCAGAGAGCCATAAGCTCAGCTTTCATGTTGCTACCAACTCCAAAATTGAGCCTAACTGTATAAAAGTGATCCTCATTCAGATAAAGGGCACCACCAACTGCACAAATCCCATTTTGAGCAGCCCCATCGAAGAAAAGAATTGGTTGCTCCACCTTAAGCGTAAAATGACTAACCTTGGCAATCAGCAATCTATGATCATCAGTCTTGAATGATGAGAACATCTTCAGTGCAGTCATACTACACTTCAATACATCAGGGAGAATATTCTGAAAGATAGCACAATTTCTCGAATACCATATTGCCCAAGTAATACAAATAGCAATAGTAAAAAATTGCTTGCAATTCCTATACCAATTCAAGAGACAGAACTTGAACTCACCAACATCCCAATGACATCTAATATTCAAATATGCAGAAACGAAGCTACAATTGACAAATAAATGTTGAGTTGTTTCTGCAGAATTAAGACAAAGACTGCAAATGCTTGGGCCAATCCATCCACGCTTGATCAAATTCTCCCAAGTCTTAAGTTTGTCCTGAAGGGCTAACCATAAAAAGCATTTTAATTTTAAGGGAATTGACCACTTCCATAAACTCTTGTACCACCAGTCTTGAGGGAAAATTAATTTATCTTGAATCATTCTAATATATGCAAAATTTTCCGTCACCATGCCAATGGAAGGATTCCCACACCAAACAAGTTGATCACTATCTAGATTAATTTTAACACCATTTGAGTTTAAATTCTTGATGTATGTGTCCCATTCCCGAGCAAAAAAACCAGAGAGTCCAAGATCTCTAGAAGACATCCAAACAGCAGGCCCAGAAACACTTGCTCTGCAAGTAAGAATTTTGTCCAAAGTAGACAAACTGATAACCTGTAAATATTGAGTTAGGATAGTGGGAAGGAGGTATGAATCTTCCATCCCTAGAATAGGATCCAAACCAACTCGAATCTTCACACATGTACCAACCTGCCAAAAGAGATCCTTTTTTATCCAAATGAAAACTTTCATAAAACCCCTCCATATAGGTGAAAAATTCCAACTAGCCAGTTCTGGATTTCTAATCCAATGATACACATCAACTTTAAGATATTTACTTTGAATGAGTCAAGACCAAAGCGTGCTACCAAAGATACACCGCCACAAACTTTTTAATCTGAGAGTTGAACTGAAAACCTCTAAATATTTAATTCCCCAACCCCCAAATCTAATAGGTCTTAAAAGTAACTCCGATGCAACCATCGGGATTTTAGCATTGTCTGAACTCCCTGTCTAGAGAAAATTAAAGAAACATTTCCTGATAGCTTTAATAATGAAAGAAGGCACTTCAAGAAGTGAAAACCAATATATTGGAATGCTAGAAAGCACCGATTTAACTAATATGAGTTTGCCTCCAATAGATAAAATTCTATAAGACCAGTGAGCAATACGTGATTCAATTTTCCTCAACAACGATTTGGCCAATCAATTATTAATTCCAAATTTAAGAATCATTGAAAAAGTGATTTTGTGAATTCAAAAGGATATGAAAAAACAATCAGGATTAGATAATTGATGGCATCTCATTTACCAATTAAATGTTACAAATGTGTAGAAAATATGGCATAATTCTAGGTTCACTCAGGATGGAAACATTAGGGACCTTCATCTTCGATAAGAAGAATATTATTTTGCATTCGCATATAAGAAGTAGAAGATAGCATTCCAAGACCGTAAAAAATAAAATGAATTCATGCTCAAAAGTTCAATCATTAGAAGACCTAAAAGATGTATTTGGTGTGATCTTTTAGGGTAATCAAAAGTCAATAAAAAAGATGAATTAAAAAAAAGTGACAAAGTTGTAGCTAATAAACATGAAGAATTTTTTCATCTTAAGAATCATAGTCATAGTCTATTTATTCAAAACAATATTTTCATTACATAAATTGAAAAATTAAAACTTGAAGTAGGAAGATATCAATGATGCCATAAATAATCTCATTAGAAAAATCAAGACCTCAAAAAAATATCAGCAAATATCTATGTGAAAAAAAATAAGAAATTATAAAAAAATCAAGACCTCAAAAAAATCTTAGCAAAGATCTATGTAAAAAAAATTAATAAATTTATCATCTCACAAATCATAGCCAAAGCTTGATCACACAAATAAAGAAGTTAAAAAATGAAAAGAAAATACAATTGTAAAAACTAGAACAACGTGTCAATAAAGATCCATTAATTGATAAAGAAACAATTACCAATCCAATAGAATTAAGGATACATTTAGATGTCAAAGTACAAATGACATATACAAAAACCTTAGCAAATTCAAGTGTTTCTACTAATAAAATTCCAAGGATTAACATAGTGGCATAAGTGCATGAAGAAAACTTAATACCAAAAGTGAATCAAGAAAACTTTAAAATTATGATAAAGAAAAATCAAGTTACTAGAATATCTTATCCACACCCTAAGCACAAGAGCCCACACTTTAACCAATCAACATATTAGCATTTCTCTAAACAAGATAATATTTTACCTACATCCCGAAGAAGATTAATTCCAACACAATTTGGTCTCAAAATAGTAATGATCCTTGGAATCAAAATACGAAAACTTATATTCAAGAACCCTATAAACACATGATTCCACATAACATCAAACTAGGGTGCATTGAACCTTTAACAATTCAACAATTATTTCCAATACTTAGAAGATCATACTGCCTCGTTTCTTCCACCATACAACATCAGGAACAAAAAAAAAATAGGTGAAAGCATTACATGTAAGAATGAAGACATAACTTTTCTAGATTATGCTTTGATGATAAAGCATATTTGAAGGGGGGGGCAATGTAATAAACATAAAGTTCCTAATATAATAAATATTAATATTAATGTCCAAAGGGAAATATTAATGGCCAAAGGGCATATGCCCGAAAGACATGTCTAATCACGATGTATCCTTCTTATGTTGGATAATTGATCATTACATATCTACACTTACTTGAGTGCTTTTGCTCTTTTTCTTTTCTATTTTCATGGTTTTCCAAATAGATAGATAGATCAACAAAGTTAAAGAGGGTAAAAATGCATTATACAATTTGACAAGAACTATATACTCAAAACAAGAACTCTAGCCATAAAAACTCATATATTTGTGTCAAAAACACCAAAAACATCCCCTAAATTGAAAAGTGGTGCTAGTGATAGCACCTCTTTTTTCCGGGGTTAAAATTACAACTTTTTTGAAAGCGCAACAAGTGCCATTGCAATCAGTGGACGTTAACTTATACCACCACCACCATCATCATCATCAAAATCATAAATAAACTCCCAAATCAAAAGGTAGCACCCCTTTTTTTCGGGGTTTAAATTACATCTTGTTTTAAACCTTGGCCTTAACAATGGGTATCGTTGCAATCAAAACCCTAAAGCGGTGCTCCCATAATCACCCTTTATTTTTTCAGTGTTAAAATTACATCTTGCTTGAAATCATGGCCCTTAAGTGGTGCCACCATGGCACCCCCATTTTTCTTATTGAGGTTAAATTTACAACTTGTTTGAAATAGTGGCCTTAACTGACAACGTCGTTGCAATGAAAATGTCAAAATCAACCTCATAATCGAAAAGAGGTGCTACCAGTGGCACCCTTTTCTTCTGTCAGGTTACAATTCAAGGCATTTCGAAAGCATAGCCTAAAATATTTAAATTATTTTTTTAAATCACTATAAAAATGAAAAAAAGAGATAAAATTGACAAAAAAAAACATGTAAAGATTCAAATATAAATAAATTTGAAAAAAACATTAAAGTAAAATAATACAAGACAAAAAAAATTAAAATTAAAATGAAATATAAAATATAAAATAATACAATACAATACAATATATGTGTGTGTGTGTGTTAAAAATGAAAATGAAAAAGTGCACCCCTTTACCATATTACACCCCATACCATGATTTTGAAAAAAAAATATAAAAAATACATAAATTGCGCACAAGGTGGACAGGAAGAAAACACATACAACCCAATGCCTCCATGTGAGTTCTCATCACCACCCAAGCTAGAAAATGGGTGTGCTCGATACGCTTATAACTTGGGTTGTAAGGATCTCAGACATAGATCACCTGGAACAAGAAAATGAGCACTTGCGCAAGGTCTTTCATGACAATGGTTATACCAATAAACAGATCAACAAGGCCTTTAATAGGGTAACGCTGCATCGAAAAAATACTCAGGAGAATGTTAATGATAATCAAAGGACAAAGATATTTATACCTTCCATACAAGGCACAACCAATAAAATTGCGATGTTGTTGAAAAGAAAAGCCATTAGTACAACTTTTCCCCCTCTAAACAGCTTAAAGAATCTCCTAAAATATGTTAAAGATCCTATCGATATGTGCCTACATAAAGGAGTCTGTTGGATCCCATGCAAATGCAGGAAACATATATTGGTGAGACCAATAGATCAATCTAAATTAGGGTAAAAGAACACATTGTAGATATATATCATAATAGAACTCATAAATCGACACTTGCATATCACTCGCATGCAACCAAACACCCCATTAACATTGATGAAATGAAGATCATTTCCAAAGTCGAAACTTCACAAAAAGGAGGATTAGAGAGACATTGGAATTATGAAAAATCCCAACTACCTCAATCGTGATGATGGGTTGATCATTAACTGAACTTGGTTGCACGTCCTTAATAGTTAACATTTGGTTGTTCAAGTATTGGTGTTTCTTCAAGCTATTGGAGGATAAATGTTGGTTGCTCATTCATAAAATTAGCCTTGATCAAAATGATTACTCAATTATTGATTGGTCGGCCCGGTTTTTTAATTAATAGATAAGTTGAAAATTGTATTTATACCGAATGAAAAGAGGTGAGAGCTTTGACAACAATCTTGTCTTGAAGATGAGCCTCAACTAGTGGGCTCAAGGCGCATTGACTCAAAGATAGAAATTCTCGCAGATTCTCCAAAACCATCTCTCAACACATAAATAAAAAACTAAAAATAAAAAAGTACACCCCTTAACCCCATTACACCCCCATACCGTGGTTTTAAACCATGAGCATGGCTTAAAACCATGGTATGGGGTGTAAGGGAGGGTGATTAAAGGGAGGAGCGCAATTTCAAGGTGGGGTAAAGAGGGAGGGGGGTGGCAGAAATAAGGAAGGTGGGGGAGGGCGCAATGTACGTTACACCCCATACACCTCCTTACGATGGTTTTCAGGCATGCCCATGGTTTAAAACCATGGTACAGCAATGTAAGGGGTAAAGAGGTCTATTTTTTTTAATTATGTCTTTTTAATATTTATTTTCTTTCTTTTTTAATCTTGTTTTGTATTTTTTTTTTCATTTTTTTCATTTTGTCATGTATTATTTTATCTTTAATTTTATTTTCAAATTTGTTTATATTTGAATTTTTAAATTTTTTTGTCAATTTTGTTTTTCTCATATATATATATATATATATATATTAGGCCATGTTTTTTAAATTCCTGCAATTGTAACTCGAAAGAAGAAAGGGGTGCCACTAGTAGCACCTCGTTTTTATATGGGGGTTGATTTTGGCATTTTCGTTGCAACATCAGTTGTTAAGGCCACGGTTTCAAACAAGTTGTCATTTGAACCTTGAAAAAAAATGGGGGCGTCATGGTGGCACAAATTAAGGGCAACAGTTTCAAGCAATGTGTAATTTTAACCCCCAAAAAATAAGGGGTGACTCTAGGAGCACAACTTTAGGGTTTTGATCAACAATACTGGTTGTTAAGGCCAAGGTTTCAAACAATATGTAATTTTAACCCCAGGAAAAATAGGGGTGTTGCTAGTAGCACCCATTTTCAATTTGGGGGACAATTTACAGTTTTGATTGCAATGGCACTAACCGGGTTTCAAAAAAGTTATAATTTTAGCCCTTGGAAAAACGGGTGCTACCAATAGCACCACTTTACAATTCAAGGGTAAAAATAAACACTAAATGTAACCTATAAAAAAACAAGAACTCTTGCTCGGGTTCTTGTCAAGTTGTATAATGTGTTTAAAATAAACCATCATTTACTTTATTGATTTGTTAATCACTTTTGTTGTTTATTTGCTACAAATTAACCCAAATCAATATACATATCAAACACAATAATACCCTAATTAACTTAATGGCCTCCCTCATATGGTATCCTTGTTTTCTTAATATCTCCCAAAAACTAGGTGGTAACTCATTTTCCCTTCTAAGCGATCAAATTTGGGTCTCGTCGTGGTAGTGTGGTACCTCAATCTAACTATTGTGCCCTATAATAGATAGTTGATGAGGCATTTGTTGTGAGAGATACTTGATGCTATAGTGTGACATTTGTTGTGAGAGATACTTTATGTAACACTTTTGTGAAAGACATTTGATGTAACACTTGTTAGAGCCATAAGATGTCTGGCATGACACTTGTTAAGTCATGCAAATGGTGAATTTAGAAAGGTGCATTTGTAAATCGAACCATGACACTTGGTACCCATGGAAAAGAGGGGAGTCAAAATGAGGTCACTTGAGACACATGTGTCATCATAAAAAATTGTCCATAATAATTTTAAAAAAAAATAATATGTCCATAAGTTATAAAATGGGATGTCAACAAAATAAAGGGGAGCAAAACCTAAGGGGTATCTCAATGTTAAAGAAATAGATTTAGTCTTGAGATAAGCTGCAATTATTTTGTTGGGATCCTCTATGCTACAATTATCCACGCTCCTCTTAAGCCATGTATCTTGATGTTAAAGAAATAGAGTTAGTCTTAAGGCCTCCATGAAGGGATCCAAGATACCCCATGTTATCTAGGGCTTGATGCTCTCCCCAATATGCACAATGATCCTCCTCCTAAGTAGGGTATTCTCCAGCAAGTGAACCTCTCCATGTGACCATCATGAAAGACATCCCCCAAGCTGTCAAGGGACTTCCAACATAGGCTAGGGAAGAATGACAAACAAGCACCCAACTAAGGTCAAGCAACCACTAAGCAAGCTATCTCATGTGTGCAAATCCATCACAGACCATCTTTCATGTGTCAATCCATCCTCCCATGTGCCAATCTATCATGAACCATCTAGGTGTTGATAATACACCATCTACACCAAATCTCATGAAGCACCTCCAAACATGGTGTAAACACTTTTTTAGTAACCTTGAAAGCTAACACTCCATCTTTATGAAGAAACTCTTTACCAACACCTGTTGACTCGCTCTACAACTCCACTAAACCTGGCATGTACAAATTTGTATCTACTACAGTCATGGAATCAACCATTATCTCTTGAAAAGAAATAGTCACACATGCCATCACAACATAAGAATATTAACCACCTGTGAATATGAAGGAACATAACCTTGAATCATAAGCAAGCTTACAAACTGCAACATCTCTCAAGTCATCATATGTTGTGAATATTTAATTAATATTATTATTTATAAATTACTAGATTATTAAGTTACTAGTGAAAGGGCGTAACCCTTTACTATGCTTGCTCAAGCCCTATAAAAGCGATCTTATTGTAATTTTATTATCATAATCTAATATATTATTCCTATTTATCATTCAATATGAAAGTCGGATTCGACTATTAAGAATCCAACTGGATAAAGTTGTCCAACCAGATATGGTTGTTGCATTTGGTATCAGAGCGATTCGCTCCTCTGGCACTGAGCTCGGATTCGTCTCATCCACTTACCTTCACCCATCACTCACGCTTCATTCTTCATTTCTCTCACACATCCTCCCATTCCGTTGCACGCTCATGTCCCCACACTCCTTCTCCGCTTCCACACCCAATTACTACGTAGTCTCCCTCCACACCAGCGCTCTCCTCCATAGCAATCAAAACATAATAATATTCTTCTTCAACCTAGTAGCAATCAAAACATAATCCAACGCAAGAACATCACCTAAAGGCATCTAGAAGGAAATGGTAACTCTCACAATATAAGTGGCACCATCACCAAGCTCCATGTTGATGCCTCTCTCTTGCTCCTAAAATATGTTGAATAATGACCTATCAAGTGTCATATGTCTCGAAGCTCCATTCTCCACATACCATCCAACACTAGACATAGTGTGAGGACAAGCAAGCGACTAAATCCATATCCATCTTGGAAAATCTACAATATGGGGAAGAGCCTCCACTTATCACGGGTGAAAAACACTAGCATCTACTAGAATAAATCAGCCACTTATCCCACATATCCTCTTAGGCATCTCACCTACTGGAAATAAAATCATATCAATCAATGATCACATAGATCTACTACTTATCACTGCCATCCATTGGAACAGATCAGCCACCTATCACAAGTACTCCTAGGCATCACACCTGTTGAAAATACATCCATAAAAAACCATCAATGTAGTAGATCCATCACCTCTCCTTAGAAGAGAAACCCATCAAAACCTCTAACAAGCGCAAGTGCTCATCTCCAGGACCATAGGGTTTCACATTCAAGAAGGTCAAGTACCTCTCCCATGTATTCCTTAACTAAAATACAAAATCCCTCTTACAACTAGAGTGATCTTGGCCACAAAATATTTGACACCACGTGGAAACTTGTGTTCCAGGGATTTTAATGCAAAACAAAAAATTTACCATTTAACTTGAGATTTATCGTTTCTTAACCTTGTGATTTTCAGCCTTAGGGATAAAATGCAATATAATACAAAACAATAGCAAAATGGGAAATATTTCATCCTTAACTACCCCAAACTTCTAGGTGATCCGAGAGAACATATACCAATGTGTTCTAAAAAGTTTCAACACTCTAGGGCAATTTTATAATGCATAAACTAAATATGAAAATACTTATTTACAGCAATAAATATAGTTATAAAACATAAATTATCTTCTTCAGTTATAATGTTAATCACTTAACATAATTTCCCTTCACTTATGTAAAATCAGCAAGACATATAAATGGAAATTACAAACCATGAAGAATGAAGATAGTTGAAAATGAAATCTGCAATTTACAAAAGTATCAAGAAACTGATAACTTTATTAGTATGTATAAGATGAAGTTCATGCAATCTCTCAAAAACCCTAGCTCAACCAAGGAAATTAAATCAAACATGAATCACTCAAGCTAGTCCTCTAAGGCATGATATTTCATCTTCTTCTTCTTCACCAAATACAACCTAGCATGCCATATCAAAACCCTAATCTCCAAATCTTCAAGGGATGAAACCTTAACCCTTAACTCAAAGATGCTCTAAGAAGATCAAGAAACCTTAGCAATTGCAAGACAAAGAGAAAGATCAAATACAAATGAAGGTATAAGAGAGAGAGAGAGAGAGACTAATACACTCCTCTTAGTCACATCTCTAAACAATAGTGAATAAGAATGATGAAACCAACATCAGTGATGATCATCTCTAACATCTTCACACAAGTAAACCCTAGTCACAAAAGCACTCTCCAACAAAAATGGCATCCTCCTGTGTATAAATTATCCTAGGGTTTCGTCATGAACACTGGCAAATCACTTCTAAAAGACAAGTACAAAGAGAAGGAAATGAAAAATTCATGTTCATATACTAAATATCCATAATATATAGGATATATAACAAAAATCCACATAGCATAAAATATAATTGAATAATGAGATGTGAGATGATATACATGACCATGTGACAGTGTACTTATAGCATTGACTGGTCACAATGGTAAGTCATGACCTTTCAATAGATCATGTCTTTTAGATAGGATGTGTCTTTCATTAATCATTAATTATTATTATTATTATTGTGTATGTTAAATTTCCTTCCCCTTTAAAAATTATTTGTTCTCAAAGCATATATATATTGAAAGACTATCGCGCTTGTTTGGCTCATACTGTATTCTCTTGATAATTTCCTCTCATAGTTGTGATAGTCAATGATACAAGACAATATGATTTGCGAAGTGTAAAACAAAATTCTTTAACTATAATTGGATTAGAGCACTCCAATTTGATCTTCTGTCGTAATGTGCAATCATAAGCTCCTTGGAAAGGACCTAATGTGTTATGATTTCGAAGATGACTTGTACCTTGAGACTTTACTGTATTGGTATCTAAATTCTTCGGAATATATGTCATTTTTTCATGTTCATAATGATGATGAGGCTATGATCTATACCACCCATATCAGAGATAGCATCTAAATTCCCTCCCATTCCCCTTGGTCATACGTTAATCTCATACTACTCCTCGGGGTTGGTATATATTATAGGAGTAATATACACAATATCCATGGCATTCTAAGTAATGGGTTCATGAAAGCCGCTATGGTATGGGTTCGGACCTGAAGAGACGCTCAGCACAAAGAACCGCAAGCAAATGTAGCGGTCCCGATCGAGGGGGATATAAAGCTTCGATGATCTGGACCATACTTTAAAGGCATCAATTCCCGAAAGTCTAAAGAGAATCTAATATACCCGTACCGCTGGCGGATCCGTGAGTAGAACGAGAACCTCAAGAATAGAGAAAGGGGGTGGGGGACGACGAACGCAAGTTCTATTGGACGGAGGATTGGGATGTGGAATAAATAATAGTGGTTAAAGAATCAACTTTTGTGATTGGAATGTCGAGAGGGTGTCTTTGTAGCACGATCATTCCTTGTAATAGTAGTGTTTTCTTAATTCACCTTTGGCATTGTTAGAGTAAATAACCCTCCTAGAGCATGTCCTGGTGAGTCTAGTGGGCCAAACCACACTCAAATCCACCTCCTGAGTCAACCATGAATCAAAACCCTAGTTTTTGGGGTGCCTTCCATAATTTGAGGGTGCATTCCATGATTTGGAGGATCTTTTCCTTGATTTAAGGAGGAGTTCATTTAGAACTAGATCTGCTCCACTAATTTAGTTCTAACTAAACACTAACTAACCCATAACACTCATTAGTGCCCCAGTTAAGTCAGCAGCACCCCATTTGAGTGATTTTAGGAACATGCATGGTATTATTCAGTTAACTAAGTGATTAGTGAGTTCCTTAATCAGTTAACTCAATCTAGGATTGCATGAATGACTAATTAGGTTTATCTACTCTAAATTAAGCATAACTAGCTCTCTCTACATGGCAGGGACAATTCGAATTTCCCTCTAACCTAATTCAAAGTGTCTCTCTATATATTGTAATCGTCTCCTTTCATTTAGTCAATGAACCTGGTCATTTTTATTCTCATCCATTTTTTAGTTCTTGTGTAATAATCTATGTTAAAGCATTTATTACATGATTTTGGTGGTTGATTTGATTCACATCGCATATCTATTTGGTTTATGTACCTAGATCTATACATGTTCAAATCTTATATGGTATCAGAGCATTGGGGGTACTAAACTAGCTAGTGTTCAATGATTCCTTGTCAGTTATCTAGCTTGTAGGTTGAAAAGGGATTTCGCAGCCAAGATATTCCAGCCATCAAAAAGGATTTCGCAGCCACCCAAGAAGGTTTTTGCAGCCACCAATGAAGGATTTTACAGCCACCAAAGAAGGCTTTTGCAGCCATTACTCTTGCAGATTGGAGAAAGTTTTTTGCAAGCCACCAAAGAAGGTTTTTTGCAGCCACCAAAGAAGGATTTTGCAGCCACCAAAGAAGGCTTTTGAAACCACCAAATAGCCTATTTATAGTACTCATTTGTATCATTCAAGAAGTGCAATTGCAACCATCGAAGGAGTGCCAATTTACAACCATCAAAAAAGTGCACTTGCAGCCATTGAAGAGATCATTTCCAGTTATCAATAAGTGCTTTTATAGCCATTAAAAAGCTCATTTGCAACCATTAGAGAGATTTTTTGCAGCCATGGATCTTCTATCTCCCCAGCTTAGTTGGTATACTAGATCCAATCTTGTTGAAGGAGGCCCCAGAAGCTTCACAACTCATGCCCTACGAGGGCTAATTTGTATACATTCAGAAGATGAAAGATGCCATTGGAGAACTTGTCCCACATCAGGTTCTTGTTGAAGAAGACCTCCAGGATGTCTTCTCATTCTCCAAATCTACAACCTTTACTCCTACAGTTCACCCTGTTCCGCACAAAAGCTTCAAGGGATTTTCTCCATTTGAAGAAAGGAGTGGTCAAGAACCACCATTCAAGCACTTCAAAGTGTTTGGATCTCATGAATGGGCTCACATGCACTTCAAAAGAAGGAGTTCACAAAGATTTGCATGGATCGTCACAAAGCCCTTTACCAAGCAGCAATTCACCCAGTTGAGAGCTTCTTTGGGAGTAAAGGCATTTTTTTAGGAGACTCCTTAAAAATTTTCTTTTACATTCTCTTTTATGGGGTGGGGGTTCCCACTGGGTTTTTTCCTTCTTTCCCAACTTTCAAATAATCTGTTTGTTTTTATGTACATGGGTACCTATTATGGCTGAAAATTATCGAGACTCATTTTTTTTACTTAGTTATTTTTATGTAGTTAGGCTTATGGGGGGGGTGTTAAAGTAAATAACCCTCCTAGAGCATGTCCTGATGAGTCTAATGGGTCAAACCACACTCAAATCCACCTCCTAAGTCATCCATGAATCAAAACCCTATATTTTGGGACGTCTTTCATGATTTGAGAGCGCATTCCATGATTTGGGGAATTTTTTCCTTGATTTAAGGAGTTCAATTAGAACTAGATTTGCTCCACTAATTTAGTTCTAACTAAACACTAACTGACCCATAACACTCATTAGTGCCCCAATTAAGTCAGCATCGCCCCATTTGAGTGATTTTAGGAACATGCATGGTATTATTCAGTTAACTGGGTGATCAGTGAGTTCCTTAATCAGTTCACTCGGTCTAAGAGTGCATGCATAGCGTGCATGCATGACTTATTAGGGTTACCTACTCTAAATTAAGCCTAACTAGCCCTCTCTGCTAATAATTTTCCAGAGGTCACTACTCGCTCTGGAAATCTCAATCCCAAATTGGCCTCAATTCATTGTATGCCTCATGCATAACAAACCCAACTTCTCTAAGCTTGAGAAGGAACAATCAATGCAATATACTTATAGAATGAAGCACATGGAATCTATCAAACTACTCAAAAATGCAGCAATCATGCAATGGACAACAATATATCCTGGAAAACCCCAATGAGGAAAAACTAGCTACTGAGAGCTTTCTTCAATCTCGAGCTAGAGCATATAACGAATAGTACAATCAAAGATTATATGGGTAAAGAAACATGAAGGGACAAGCCCTAGATTTGCATGTAGTTGCAACTATTGCTTTGAGGATTGTGCCCTTTGCTTTGTACTGTATGAATATCTGATCTCTACTTCTGCCAATCTCTGGTAGAAGTACTCTCACTATCTCTGATCTAATCTACTCAACTGCTAAAGAAATGCAACAACCTCAAACTATGAAGTACACCCCTACTCTGGAAGTGCGCCCCCACTGCTCTGGAAGTGTACCCCTCTCTCTGGATATTTGTCAATCTCTGAAGAGATCTGAATGAGTCCTCCTCAATCACTGAAGAATAACCCTCTACTTCTCTCAGCCCTCCTGGCCTCAAGAAGTGCGCCCCCACTAACAAGTGTGCCCCCTCCCCTTAGAAAGTGCGCCCATCTCCTTTGTGAGTTCTCCCTAGCTCAATATCTGAGCTCCCTCTGTGTAGATAGACTCACTGCACAGTCAAATGGCTCCCCATTGCCTTAGATTAAGTGGCCTTTGATCCCTCTCAAATCTGCCCACTCTCTCCTCCATAAGAAGCGCCCCTCCTTTGCATGCACAAAGTTGCCCTCACTTTGATTATCCTCACTCTCTGAAGAAAATACTAAGTAACCCTTTCCGATGACCCCTTGCCTCCTTATATCAACTCACTGGCTAATTAGGGTTTCCAAACCCCTAATATGAGTGCATACAAAAATCTCGCTTTTGCATGCTTTTTAATTAAAAATGTTGCATGCAAAATATTGCATGCGTAAGGAAAACGACACTGAAAGGTCTGCATACATCCACCGCTGGATCCATGACACCCGGTAGAGTGCATCTCACCCTCTACCCTCCCCTGATGCCTATACTAAAAATGTACTTCCATGCTAGGCATCTGAACATAAAGGACAACTTTCCTGGTTAACTTTTCAACATCTGCATGGCATGGACAATTCGAATTTCCCTCCAACCTAATTCGAATTCTCTCTATATATTATAATTATCTCCTCTCATTCAGTCAATGAACTTGATCATTTTTATTCTCTCTCGTTTTTTAGTTCTTGTGTAATAATCTATGTTAAAGCATTTATTACATGATTTTGATGGCTAATTTGATTCACATTGCATATCTATTTGGTTTATTTACCAAGATCTATAAATGTTCAAATCTTATAGGCATCAAGTCCTCTTCATATGCTTGAGTGCTTTGTTGATCATTGAATTCCTATTGTTGAGTACAATTTGATTTTCCATTGTTTGTACTTCAACATCTAAAGATATCCTTACTTCAACTGCGCTTGTGTCTTTATGAGTTGTGATGTTGACTTGATATGTATTGGTTCCTTTGTCCACGACTTGGTTTTTTACATCCGAAGACTCATTTAGTCTCATTTAGTTCCATAGGTTTAATCATTGTTTCTTTATTAATCAATACATATCTCTTAGTCAATTTCTCTAGCTTGTTATGCAGCGACTTTCTGTCTTTTTTTAGCTTCTTAATCTGTGAGATCAAATTTTGACTATGATTCTTAGGGCAAGAAATGTCTTTGTCTTTTTCAGTGATGACCTTGTCACATTCTTTATGTCGATCCTACAACATTTGTATTAACTTATGGCTATCTTAAAGGATCACTTATGATACATCCTTCCAGTCTTCTGGTAAGGGTACTATTGAGCATGACTTCATAGTAACATCTTATAATGTTAATTTCTTATTTTTATATGATAATGCCAAAAAAAATTATTCGGGTTCAAAATGGATATACCCAGTGATTCTAACCAGATTGAACCAAGAATTGGGTCAACCTCTCCTTTATACATAGTGGTAACATTGAATTCAAAGTATTTATAACCATTAATTGTTATAGCTAAGTCCTTAATTTTATATTCATTACCAAAAATGCCATTCCTTTCAATTGTACTTGGCTCTGGAATCATTAATTGATTGGCCAAGTCGACATTAATGTAATTGTTGTCATCATTCGAACAAATAACAGTGCTAATAAATAGACTCCTTAAAATTTAATAATGCAAACTCATATTTTTCATAAGTTCTAGAAAATGTTTCTTTATTTTCACTCTTCAACGCCATTTGGCTTTTTCATCAAACTTCCTTCAAAAGATACCTTATATAATACTTTAATACTTCATTTAATATATATTCTTCTTTCTATTTCATTATATACTTGAATACCACTTAAGTTATCTTCCTCAAGGTGAAAAGGTATTCTTTTTTATTTTATTTTTTTCTTCTAATAGCAACGTTTTTACTCCCCTTTTAACTTTTTTTCATAAGAAAATATAAGCATCTTGTTATTCTATTGAATCAAAGATAACTAGCATCTTGTTATTCTATTGAATCAAAGATAACTATAGCAATTACATAGAGCTTCCCAAAAAAAAGTTTAACTATTACTGCTTGAAATTCAAACCAAAATAGACTTTCGTTTAAAAAGCATGTATCCATCTAGTATGCTTTAACAAAAATTTAGAGATTGTCTATGTTTTACCAAAATAGTCTTAACATTTCCAAACTAAAAACGGACAACACATTTTCATCAAGAGTAGTACAATAAGTCTCAAAACAGATCCATCGAGCCTTGAGAATGGATGGTATTGTCCCGATATTCCTCATATATTAGAGACCCAACTAAAAGACCAAGACCTTTTTTAGAGAGCCGAACTACCACCATATTCCATTCTCGGTATATGTGCATAAAGGAGATAGAAGAAAAATTATCAATAAGAGTTGTGATAACACCTGAACATTTGATCCACCATTTGCCCATAACTCTCGAGTCCCCAAGTACCTAGAGGGAGTTAATACCAATATTATCAACAAAAGTCAATAATTCCCATAAAGCCAACATTTATGTAAGTGTATTTGTTCCAGTCCCACATCCCATCCAAATATGGAAACAATGAGAATGGCTCAGTTTTAGGAGGATACCACCCCCACATTTCCCCAGTTGGGTAGCACCATCAAAAAATCCCACAATAGAATCAAATTGTAAGATGGGCATATTAACAGTTCTACAGTTTTAAAATTTGACTTCTTTAAAGAAATCATTGTAATGACCCAATATTCTGGGACAAATAAAAGAGATATCTAGTATCCTATTGTCAAAAACAACAGAATTCGTAGAAAGCCATATACACCATAAGATAAATATAGGCAGTTCTTTATATTTTGCAACATTTTTTACCCATATTTCCATATTTTCTTCCACGGTAGAATTCCCCCAAAGACATCCAATGTGTAGAGTACAAACTATCATTTTCCAGACATCCATACAGAATGTGCAGTTGACAAAAAGATGTTGTATTGTTTCTACATCAAGTTTACAAAATGGGCAGATGTTTGGTCCCTTCCATCCTCTCTTAGCTAGATTGTCCCATGTTAGTATTTTATCATGTAAAACAAGCCATAAGAAGCATTTAAGTTTTAAGGGCATATTCCATTTCGACATTTTCTTCGACCACTATCTGTTGATGTATATGTAACTTCTGAATGTATTTCATATATGTATATTATATCCCTACAGAGATGTTATTATTCCTCTGTACGGAAGTGTCGTCATTTGTATTTACAAGTGTTGCAAGTTGCATTGCATGTACCACAACTTGTATGTGATGGGTTATTAGACCACCAAGTGTGGCGTCGGCCCTGAGTTGAGTTACCATGGGTTATTAGACTCTCCTAGAGAAGTCGGCCATGTTAGGTTATTAGGCAAGTCAAGTCAGTGTATAAATAGAGTGAGGGTGTCACTCTATTTGATCATTCACTTACTCATCTATTCTCTCACTTGAGTGATGTGCACTAGTGAAGGAGGAGAAGTTGCTAGGAGACTATCTCTTGCACTTGGGTTTTGTATCATTGCTCTTTCAATCTCTGAGGAAGTTGCAGGGCTTTTCACCTTCTTGGTTTTCCCCAAGGAAACTCTGTGTCTATTGTCTCTTGTGCTTGTCTCTTGTGATTGATATGTTGTACATGTTATTCTCTCAGATAAGATCCTAGATCATTTTGAATTAATGCTCAAAATCTAACACTATCTACCTGTAGAAGTACTTGATAAACTAGAAATGGCATCCTATGCATATTTTGCACTAACCTGTCTATTCTTTTTATTCTAGCACCAAACCAACTTGTCTTCTATTTCTTCTAGTCGGATACCTATATGTTTAATACCATCAATGTATTTGTCCCATTCTTGTGCAAGGTCACCACTTAATCCCAAAATCTCATTTGTCTTCCAATATTCTGTATTGTTGTAGGGAAACTCATTATTTCATATATCAACTAGGTACCTATATCCCATATTATGCAAATAATTCATAAGCTCATCAGACATTGTTGTGCCGAAGAGGTGCATTCTACAACCCATTAGGGGGTGGATGTGTAACTCCTTTCATGTTCAACCTAGAGCTGACACGTGTCCTTTTAAAATATATATATATATATATATATAATAAAAAAATAAAATGTCGGCTCAAATTATATTTAAAACATTTAGGATGCATATATATAAAACTACACAAATTATATAAATTAAAACTAGAAACATTACACTACACACTTGAATAATGCCCATAGTGCAAATGTTGAGGAAGGGTTTGCACCTCAGAGAGATTTGATCCCTCTCGGCTCTTGGTAGATCCCCTTTTAGATGGATCTATGTTGGTGTTTATATCCTCTCCACTAATGTATGGATCAATTCCAACCACTTCTCACCCTCCATGCTAACCATTTGCTTATCCAGTGAAAGGCTTTGACAAAACCTTTCCAAAAAATAGAAGCATTCACCACAAACTTGTTGGAAGATCTGATCCATTCAATCACGGTCGCTTTCCTCGGGTATTTAATTTTCAGTATATCACTCCAAAGACCAGTTCCTAATAAACCTCTTCAACAGCTTTTTAAGCATAAAGCTAGGTTAAACCAGAAGTTTTTTATGCCCCATCCTCCCATGTTTTTTATGCCCCATATTCCCCTTTAACTTAGCAAAGAGTACTTGAAGTTTTAGTTTTATAGAAGACATTTTTTAACCTAACTTAAAGGTAACTATGTACCCTTACGAATGTAGTGTCCATTTTTAAGAATTTTGGTAAAATTGGAAAAATTGCACTTTTGGGCCAATTCGACCCTTAGACTAGTATTGACTCAATTGCTTCCAAATGGTTCTGAATTGGGTCTGAATGAGTTTGGAAGGTACTCAGACATGTAAATGAGGCTGATGGATGCTTGGACACTCTTAAAACACTTCTGCAACATTCATTTATAATCAGGGGAAAATATGGAACTTTACTAGTCAAAATCGAGGTTCAAAACCCCCAAGGGTAGGGGACAAAGATGGCTTCCCAAACACTGTAAGACCTTGCCAAATTTAAGAACAAAGACATGGTACTGATAAAGGACTTCAATGGGCTTCCCAATGCAACATCAATTAGTTTATATATGCTTCTGCAACTTCCATAAATCATGTGTTTGTATACTAGCTTTAACATAGGGGAAATGATAGTAAATCTTCACAAATGGTTATGAAACTTAAGAATATTGCTCCAAATGCTTCTCTAATGAATATGAAAATTCTTCAGCATATTAATGGCGTTCCATACAACAATAATATATCATAGTTTGACTTAACCATTCGAATTTGATACCACTTCAAGTGCAAATAACAAGGTATTGGGGAAATGACACCATTTATTCATAGTTTAGCATTTATACATGAAATCTCTTGGAGTTTCGATCTAAAAGTGTTCTGAGCAGTAAATACAGAGTATATATATCAAATTACAAAGATATGGGGCCTCAAGAACTATCCCAAAGAGATCATCGCCTCACCTAGTGCGTCTCTCCTCAAGGAGCAAGAATATGACAAGAAATGGAAGATTGGTTGTAGAAGCAAGCTGAAAGAGATGTGATCACGAACTACCATGTAGCTTCAACCTGCAACAAATGACTCCATTGTAGCTCCAAATGAAAGGTTTGAATGGCCTCTCCAATTGCCAATTAGTATGGGAATCTTTCACCCTCGAAATTGGTGCTAATGCAAGTAGAATAACACTCTACTAGCTCTCCTCTCCAAATGCAAAATGTAAAATTATCAAAAGCTACTCTCCTTCTTTGTTCATGACTTTTATAAACTTCCAAAGACCTCCTTAGCTCGAATTCCATCCATGAGATTCATGCCAACTCAAATTAGGAAGAAATTCCAATGTATGCCACTTGTCCCTCCATTCCTAGCCTCCTCCTTCACTCAATTCGAATGGGTGACTCTTTGGCTGCCCTAACTCCCTTGTGCGCTCTTTTGGAGGCTATTTTTAGCCCTAACATGTCATATATGTCAGATGTCAGCCATCAGGTCTGATTTGTGCCATAGGTGTCATAGGCATCTTCATCATTGGTGTCATAGAAGCTAGGGAATCTAACCCAAGTGTCCCACTAGCTCCAAAATGCCTCTTCCTCTTCCATGGGAGTTACTCTTCCTCTACATTTCGACCTCATTGAGTCATGCCAAGTATTATGCCCTTCCAACTCCCCCAAGAATAGTGGACTCCACCTTGAATTCGAATGGGTGAAAGTGGAATGCCATGTGGCATGGGGAATTTAGCTTTGTGTGGGACCCACACCACCAATGTGTCTCCATGACCAAGTGTCATCTTATTTTCTCATCATAAATGTTTATTTAGTGCCATTTAATATGTTTATGTCAAGATAAAGTCCATTTGGGGTTTATTAGTTCCCTTATTCCAAATCTAATGTTTCCACCCCAACCTAGGAAACTAGTCGATTGGTGGAATTTTCTCTTGAAATTTATTTGAATGAAGACATTACAACGAATTTTGTTTATTCTTAATAAATCCTTTCCATATAATAATGAGTAATTTGTTGATTAAAAAAATTAGCGTGTAACCTTTAACCCTTAACTTTATTATATACATACTATGTCGAATATCTATACAATTTCGAATTCAAAGAAAAAGCGAATACAGCCAAATCGTACTACTATGGTTGACACCATAGCAAGGACATAGTGTCGTCACCTACTACTACTATGTCGTCAGCCAAATCTTACTACTATGGTTGACACCAAAGCAAGGACATAGTGTCGTCACCTACTGCTACTATGTCGTCAGCCAAATCTTACTACTATGGTTGACACCAGAGCAAGGACATAGTGTCGCCATCTAGAGTAAACCCCCGAGTAACATATCCGAGTAACATATGTCCACAGGTTAAACGTTCTCCCTCCCGAGCCCCCAGGGCGCAAGGAGTCTAAATGCATTACATCTCAAACGAAATGGGAAAATGAGCATGAAAGCTCACAGATTTTACTGAGCACTATTTCATACGGTCGATAGCCCAGATGAAGAGGTTTGTATCAGTGCATATTGTATCTGTAACCGAATCCTAGGGTGGCCACCATTGGGTTCATTGCACTACATTTCAATTCGTACTTTTATCCATTTGGTAAATTGTTTTGAATTTTAGCCCGATTGCATTTCGCTACAATCCGTCAATAAGGACTCGGACAAGAGTGATTCAAATAGTAAGCATCTTGCAAGAGAGGTAGAAAAACAAGATCAACTGTCAAGGTTCTACAGTGAAAAACAACTTTGTATGATCATCTTCTCTATCATTTGGAGTGGTCATAAATCCTCGTCCTTAGATAAACCCCACACACCACACACCTTCATATGACGATTTCTTCAACCAACTGCATCTCTAAGAATTGAACACCAAGAGAAATTTCCAATTGAAGAGAGAAAATATTTAGAGTTTATCGTTTTCGAGAGTTTGAAAAATCTTCAAATTTCTATGTGCACTTTCGATGCATCTAGTTAATCTTTTTTAATTCTTAGTGTTGCACATATAGAGTAAATTTCGCTACAATCAATCACGCAACAAGGATTGAGACCAGTGCTATTTGGACAGCTATCACATTGCAAGACATAAAAATAAAGAAAAGCAAGATCAACGTCGCAGCCAGAAACAAATTTTGTTGTTGATGGGACATCGTTGTCGTTGGAGGTGATCGTGAATCCCCATCATTAAAAATACCTGCACCTCTGTCATGAAAATTCTTCGACCACCTACACCTCTTCTGATGATTAAGCAACAAAAAGGATCTTCAATGGAGGGGAGCATATATTTATAGGCATTATCATTTTTGTGAGTTTGGCATTGGGATTGGTCCTGGCCTTCATTTCACAAGTTGGTGATCATTGTCGTTACCTAATTGGTCATAGCTGAAGAGATAATATAACCTTTATACAGAAGAACACATCTTGTTCTATACAAAAGAGATAAAGTGATCTCAGCATGGAGGGACAACTGTTGGGGGTTGATAATGAACCATTAGTATGGAACTAGCATAGCATAGATCCATATTAGCCCTAGATCTATTATGTACCAAGAATGATCACAAAGTTCGAAGTTTTAGGTGCAAACCTCTCAATGCTTAATAAATCATTTTTATTTATGTAAAATAAACCTTCTTATATTGGCATTTTTTTGGTGTTACATTCACCCACAAAGTAATGCAGATCTGTTAAGCACCAAGAGGGATCAAAAACCTAGCATGTTTTTGGTGTTACATTCACCCACAAGGTAATGCAGATCTATTAAGCACCAAGAGGGATCAAAAACCCTAGGTGTAAACCTCTCCTAGTGAATAAATATGGTGTTAAGATGGACCTATACTTGCATGTGTAAAATCAATATTTTGAATGTCAGTTTTTTTACTGTTACAGTCACACAAAGCTATAGAGCACCTCACTTCTCTCATTGCAAATATAACTTACAAGTTTAATAGTTCACAATTATGACAACATTAACTATATTCCAGCTTTACCGCCATACCATTTTCAAACAAATATATTTGGCACATGGTTCCCATGATTACAGCACACAAAGATGCTAACAACTCACGATGTGCAAAAGTATTCCAGTAATATGTTACAAATTTTGCCTTTGGCATTAGATCTTGTATTATCTCTCATGCAACTATTCAACTTGCCTGATGTATGACTAGTTTCAAGGAAATACTAGGAAGGAATCACAACACTGATACAATTGTGAGATGATCTCAACATAGGATGATCAAAAAGACACACGACTGTTCTCTGACCGATGAACAAAATGAGGCAAGCTTCTACAAAAAATACAGTTGCTAACAAGTTGACAAGCTGGCATTGCATTGCTGATCAAGTTGACTTTGAGATGCTTCTGCAATTGAGCCTGTGTTACCTCAAAATGGACTGTCTGGTAGTTATTCTAGCTGGCAGGAAGACCAGCGATGTCTGAGAACAAGATAGCAAGCAGCAAGGTAAATCCTTCCCATTAAGTACAGATTAAAACAGATGAGCATACCAATCAGAATCTCGCATAAACTTAAATCAAAATAGAAAAGCAATCAAAGATTCAAACATGTTACAATGTCAATGCAGTGTCATCATCTTTTAGAATCCAAACAGTCTAACAACTGTTGAGCCTGAAATTGTAATGAAGTTTGATTTATTTCAGAGCCAACTGATGACCACAGTTGACCTGCTGCCCATAATAGAGATGCAATTTCTTCTCCAAGAAGTTCTAAAATGTCATCTTGTACGCTCTCTATTCTTGATGGCTCTTCTTGTCCTTCTTCATCTTCTATATTTTCTATAAACTTACTTGAGGAAGGGAGCACCTTTCCTACGACCAACAATAGGAATTCTGCACATTTTAACCTGCTTTCAAGAGCATAGCACACAAGTTGTGAATAAATGCACAGGATCTTGCACTCTTTTAAAATGCAAATCTGATCTATTTCCATGCAGTATGCTTTCTTTACATGTATATTGCATCCAAAATCCACAATTTGCATGACTTATGTGTACTTATTCAATAATACACCTAAGTCGCATGGAAAGCTCCATGGGTACAAGGAAACTTCCAGGTGCAATCAATATGAAATTTCCTCGCAACATTTTAGTCTTATATTTGTAGACATGACACAAGATTGAGAAAAGAAATCTACAGAAAAGATATCTGAAATGAAGAGCAAATAAAGGCCGTCTGCTCCCAATTAAAATTAATGATAACACAAGTCAATAGATTATACTCTTCCAAATGTCCAACAATTAATTTGCACGTCAATGACATGAAGGCAAGTGGGATCAATAATCAACAGAGTATATGCTTAGCCAGTGCCCAAGTTGCAGAGAGAAGCTCGCTCAGACAACAGAGGAAGATAGGATAATGCTCAAAGCTTGGCAAAGCCTAAGAAGCCATTGACAGCAAAGATCTCTGACATACATCAGCTGCCAAACACATTAAGCAAGTACAGGAAAAAGATTGGAATGAAAATAATCATTGAGAAAAAAACTCAACTGTGCCAAGGAAACCTGCTGTTCCATAGTAATTGGCTTTAGAAAAATATAAAATGATTTTTTACTGTAAATATTCTGTCTGTTATGGAATACAGAAGGAAACCCAAATCTAAGCAAAACAGTTTAGAATTCCAATCTACTAGTTTCTTTGGTAAATCATGAAAGTGAATTCACTGACTTCAGCTGTGTTACCAACTACTTTGTACCATAGTTGGATTTCTTGTGAGCCGCCAGAGTTATGAACATGTTCAATGTTCATCGTCAGTGTTCAAAAGTCCAGAAGTCATTTGCAGGGCCAATTTTGGCCCCTTTGTAATAATTGCATGTCCATACCCCCATGGAGAATTGTAATAAGTTGGTCTAAGCATGGTCTTTTTGTAACAGGCTTGGCCTACCTTAGGTTTAGCTATCAAGGGGATACTCTAGAGCTACGTTGCGGGGGAGCGCCCCTTCCCCCCCCTCGCCCCCGCTCCGGAAGCTCGCTTCCAAGCAGAGCATGTGCCCAAAGCGCTGGGAAAGCGCACTCTGCGATCACTCCCGATCGGGAGCGTTTTTGTAGGTCGCGCTCCGGCCCAAAAAAAAACACTCCCTGGTTCTGTCCAGAAGCTAAGTGGGAGCAATCAAGAGCGTTCGCTCCCTGATCGCTGCCTAATCGCTCCCTGGTCGCTCCCTAATCGCTCCGGAGACTTAAATGTCGCTCCCAAAATCACTCCCATCGCTCCCGAGAGCACTCCCACGTCATCCACGCGGCTTGAGGAGAGGAAATTGACTTTTGACCATTTTGGATGGATTTGCTTGGGTTTTAAAGCACCCCCCAACCTCTTTTCACTTCATTGTTGCCATTTGACTCATGTTTGCAAGGGTTTGAGGAGCTTGGAGTGGATTGGGAGATTTGGTGAAGATTTTGGAGAACCATTTGCAAGAGCTTGGAGGGGAGCTTGAAGGCTGCCAGTAGGGTTCAAGTTTCAACTTCAAACACCATTGGAGAGCCAATGAGGTAGGACACTAAACTCTTTCTTGTTTTTTCTTTTCCATATAAACTTGTATTTATTTATGGTTTGAAATTTTGAATGCTTGTAATTTTTCTTTTCCTACTCTTCCCCATTCTTCTCCCTCATTCCATTGCAGGCAAAGAGTTAATCTCTAAATCTCTACAAGACTACAAGCATGGTGATGGGTATGTCAATGTGGTTTGTCCTTTTGGTTCCATTGTTTATTATGATGGTGTTAATTGGAAACCGGAGGAGAAATGATGAAGAGGATGAAGAAGTCGGTAGTGGCACATATCATGGAGAGGTGGGAGAGGAAGAGGAGGATGAAAATGATAGTGACGGTGGTGATGGAAAGAAAACCAAAGACAACCAAACACCCTTGTGGAAATATCCCTTGTGGAAATATGTCACAAAACTTGGAGGGAGAGGGGGTGGAACCACAAATTTACATGCCCCCATTGTGCAGTAACTTACATGGGTTCATATACCTGTGAGAGAAAGCACTTATGTGGGGTTATGCCATGGGATGAAAACAAGACTATAGGAGTCAAAACCTGTACACAAGTGCCATCAAATGACAAAGCCAAATATAAGAGGGAAGAGGAGGAAGCACAATACCTATGCAAGAAAACAAGGGTTGAACATGAAACCGCAAGCTCACATAGAACATTTAGTGCTCGATCCCCATCCACCCATGGAAGTGGATTCTCTCCCTCGCATTCAGGGCGTAGAACAATATCAGATTTGCTTGACCAAGATGGTAGGGGTGATGTGGATGCAAAAGTGTTTCGATTTCTCTAGGGATTGTTGATTTTTAGTGCAGCTGCGAGCCCCATTCTCAGAGAGAATGGTACCCTAGTCATTTGACTAGGGTTCCTGGTCAAGTTAACTAGGCAGAGTATGAGTAAGACCCTAGAAGGTACCCTAGGGCCCCCAGCTGTCTCCTGGGGTTCTTGGTCTAGGACCAAGCAGATTGATGCCATGGAAAAGTCCCTAGCATGTGGCTAGGGCCCCTATTTGTCTCTAGGGTATTCTGGTCTAGAACCAGACGGTTTCTTGGTCATGATGACCAAGCAGATCCTGCAGGTTGAGACAGAGACTTCCTAGGTCCTGCAGATGGTTGATCAACATTCAGCCTAGGACTGAATGCTCAGCTTGAGGCTGAGGACCATTCTTTGGGAGAATGGAGATCCTGGTCATGGACCAGATGGTTAATCAACATGTCCCAATCTAGGACTGAGGTTCAGCCTTGAGCTGAAAGCCATTCATTGAGAATGGAAGATATTGTTGTCCCCCTCTCCTAATCGGTTATTGCTAGGTTGCTTCTCAAGGGACTGGCCACCCCTTGACGATGTCCCTAGTATATAACCCTTAGGAGCAGCGTTAAGGACAAAAGGATTGCACCATCCGTTGGGATCTTCTCCCTTATACAGTGATGACAAAAATATATAAACTATGTATCTTAAGAGAAAGAAAAGTTTTTGGTTGCTTGCCCACTTTGATCTTGTGATTGTTGACCCATGGTCCTATTCTTACTTGGTCCTAGCACTCTCACTTATGTGCACATTTGACCCTGATGACTCCTACTTTATGGAGTGTATTTATCTATTTGATTTATTAAAGATCTTTGGATATAGGACCTTGTCCCACTTATGTTTTTGGACTATTTACTTTACATTGGACCTTTGGTTTTTCACTATATGATAAATTCTTTAATTATTTATTTTAGTCTTATTAATAAAATCTTTATGATTTTATTAATAAAGACTTTGTGATTTTATTAATAAAGTTTTATTATTTTATTATTATTATTGGACCATTTAAATTCTTATCCTATTAATTCTTTGGACCATTGGTACTTTATCCTTTGGCTTTTCTTTTCTTATTATGTTATTTATTTTATTTTATTCCTATTTTAACCTAAGGACGTTGACTCTCAATATATATAAACTTTACAAAGCTTATGCTCTATGATAATCTTACGGTGAGCATACTTATCGTTTTTTTGTTTCTCTCGGGTGATACTTTCGGGTCTGCTTCTAATTGGTTTTTATGACTGTCTCTCCCTTCACGGCTCGGGTTTCCTCACCACGGCTCTGCCCTCACGGGTTTCCTTCACGGCTCGGGTTTTCTCTTCATGGCTTTAATCTCACGGGTTTCTCTCTCGGCTTTATCCCCACACTGATCTCCTTCACGGCTGATCTCTGTCACGGGTTTACCCTCGCGGATCACTCCTTCACAACTGTATCCCTGTCTCGGGTTTACCCTCGCGGATCACTCCTTCACAACTGTATCCCTGTCTCGAGTTTACCCTCGCGGATCACTCCTTCACAACTGTATCCCTGTCTCGGGTTTACCCTCGCGGTTCACTCCTTCACAACTGTATCCCTGTCACGGGTTTCTCTTCACGGTGTTCTTCTTCACGATTGTATCTCCACGTGGGCTTCTCTTTCACGGCTATATCTCCACGGCGGTTTTACTTCACGGGTGTCTCTCCACAGGGAGTTTCCCTTCACATCTGTTTTCCTCCTTCACAGCTTTATCTTCACGGTTTTGCTTCACGGCTGTCTCTCCTTCTCGAATATCTCTCTTCATTGCTGTAGCATTTAATTGTCTAGCATTTGTTTGTCTCACGACTTCTCTATTTTTTGTTGTAGCATTAATTGTCTTACAGCTTCTCTTGACTGTCTCATATTCTGGCTGTAGCATTTGATTGACTCACAGTTTCTCTATCCTGCCTGTAGCATTCAGCAGTCTCACAGTTTCTTTATTCTGCCTGTAGCATGCAGCAGTCTCACAGTTTCTTTATTATGCCTGTAGCATTCAGCAGTCATCATTATAATTGAACTCTGAGTGAGTACTTGACCTTTGTAGTCTGCAACACCTGTGTGTCTTTCTTACTACTGTCATTTTAATTGAAGAACTTGAGGTCTGTTTTATTCTACCTGAACCTTCTCTCTCTTAAGGTACGTATATGGTTTATCTAGTTTTGACTTGTCCTTTCAGAGACAAGATCAAAACTATCTGAGTATAAGGCTGATTCAAATATTGGTTATAATTCGTTAATGCTACTTCTCATGTACATGACATTTGAAATTTAGTTTACTATTCATGTCACTTGAAATTTATTTTATATATTGTGCATTTGATGATTCTCGAGGACCAACTCTAATGCAGTGACCAAATGGAGCATTAAGTTGAAAGAGATGAAAATTATGTTTTAAATCAGTTTGAATTTAATTTTTGCAGTACAATTGTTTACATGTTTTTTGCATCAAGGTTGTTATATGTGATAAAATGTACATAACCTGAAATTTCAACAGGGATGTGGCATACCATTCAATGTTCTTCGCTCACCCTATTGGCATGAAATGGTTGAAGCCATCTGAAGTGCCCCTACAGGATATAGGAGCCCAGGGTATGACAAAGCTAGAACCGTGGGACTTGACAAGGAAAAAGGAAAGATGCAAAATGCTTTGGGGCAATTCACGAATTCTTGGAATGAATATGGGCTATCCATTGTATCTGATGGTTGGACAAATGTAAAGGGAAAGCCATTGATAAATATTCTTGGGGTGTCCACCAGTGGTGCAATCTTCCTTTCATCCCATGACTACTCGGATCAGTTCAAGACCGGCATCAACATTGCAAAAGCCTTAATTAAAACCATTGAATCTATTGGGCCATACAACGTCATCCAGGTCATTACCGATAATGTTGTTAATGGTAAAGCAGCGGGAGCAATCATTGAGGATAGATACCCCAACATATTTTGGTCTGGGTGTTTGGTTTACACATTGAACCTTTTAATGCATGATATTATTAAGATGAAGGAGAATGATTATAAATGGATTGGTTCACTGTACAAGAAAGGCAAATGCATGATAAGATTTATTACCAATCATAGTAATGCCCATGACATTTCTCGCAGTCATTCAAGGTTGGAGCTTTTGAAGCTTGCAAAGACTAGATTTGCTAGCTATTACCTTACCTTCAGTCGCCTTTTGAAGGTAAGGGAGGCATTGACTAGTATGGTATCAAGTGATTCATGGTAGGTTTTGAAAGATAGGGCTACATCCGCATCTGAGAGGTGTGATTTTCAAGAGATGGAGGACATAGTTCTTGATGGTCAGTTTTGGGTGAGTGCTTTCAAGTGGTTAATAGTCCTTCTGCGGAGAGGTGTTGGAGCACCCATAGCTTCATCCACAGCATGAAAATAAATAACCTTAATGAAAGTCGGGCAGAAAGCTTGGTTTTTGTACACTAAAACTTGAAGTTGTTGTCTCATTATTGTGAATGTGCCAAGAGCGACAAAACATTTCTCACTTGGGACAAAAACCCGGAGGAGAACAATTTGGAGGATGGAGCCATGGTTTTAAAGCGCTTAGAAGCTGAACTTTTGGGTGATGAAGATGGTGACCGTGCAGCAGCAGCAACAGAGATGCCACCCCCCCTCCAATAGCAGTGTTCCAGTCCCACTTGTGTCAGTTTTTCCTCTAGCTTCACAACCTCCATCCTCTCGTGGGGGTCGTGTAGCTATTGGACGTGGTTCACGACCACTTCCACATACTCGGGATGAGGAGGCTAGCAGTGCTCATAGATCACGGGAAAAGAAATTAGAATTTTCTCGTGGCAAGAGGAAATATTAGTACTTGTCTTTTTCTAGTTTTTCATTACTTTGAAGTTTGCAAATTGTAACTATTGACTCTTTAATATTTCTTATGGTGACTCTAGATGACTCTATGAAATATTTTGAAAACATTATATGACAATTTAAGTTTGATGTTTGATGTTGAAACTAGAACAGTGAACCTACTTTTGAAGTTCATTGCTTGCGACTTTGCACTATTGACTACATAATAGCATATTATAATTGTTTGAAGTTTTGAACTGTGGCATTAGTAATTACTAATGAATATGTGCTTCATGAATCGTTTCATTTCATGGTTGATCATTAAATCATTTGATGTTGTGACTTGTTTGTTATAGTTTGGTAACTTTGGTTACAAGAGATATGAGTTTGAAACTTTGATGAGTCATGAGTCATGACAAATGTTATATACTGAAAATGGTTTATGTTATGGTTGATGATTGATCAATTGATGACAATGCTATATAGTTTAATCCATGTTTTTATGTTTTTTGTAACTAATTTGACATTTTACATGGTTTTGTTGACATATATGCATCAAAATATATAAAAATATATATTATATAAAAAACACTCCTGAAAACGCTCCCACCTCGAAAGCTTTTGAAAATTTCGCTTTTCCTTCACTCACGCTCTACGCCCCCAACGACGTAGCTCTAGAGTGTTTTTCCCTTAGGAATTATGCGTTGCGCTTCAGTGACATATAATTCCTAAGTTTTTCACTCACACCTCCAAAGCTGGAGTATTTACAATGGTGGTCAAACCTTAGGAGGTTATTAAAGCCCAAGTGTCTATGTATTTTTACATGCTAGCCATCAATAATGAGTCGTATGGACATGCACTAGGTCCCCTACGAGTTTGAGTTCATTCCGACAAAAATAAAAATAAAAATCGTAAAATTAGACCATTTTTTAATCGTTTAATTGGAAATTTTCAAATTGTAATAAAAAATATGGTCTAGAGGCGAATTTGGTGCAGGGATGCTCATTTTCACACTCAGAGTGTCCTCTTTAGCCTAGGACCCACTTTTCCTAGGTTTCGGGTGATTAAAATTATCACTTATGGCATTTTTTCTTAAGGAGGCAACAAAATGTCAAATAAATGCTAAAAGTGTTACGAAATGGCACTAAGAGACGAAGTTAGGAAATCGAAAAACATGTTTAAAACATATGGGGAAAAGGTGGCAAAGTAGTCTCTTATGAAAGGCGACCATATAAAGTGGATAAAGCATAGTTTAGAAGTCAAATCAAAGGGTGAAGAGTGATGTCATGTTTAGAGTGCGCCATTCCTTCCTCACGTGGGCGTCATTCCATGTGAGACAACTCGCTAAAGTTGGGAGAGGTTTCCAAAGCGAAGGTTGGCGCACCTCTCTTCAGGCAGCAGCCACCTCATCATATGCCAACAACCAAGCACTCGTTAAGGTGTTAGTTCATGATTTGATTACTCCTTTGAATGAGGGATGCGCCCTCCTAAACCCTAGCTCTATCATGCGCCCCTCTCTCTTGTATCCTCTTCTACTTAAGCGAGGCTTGCTCTCTCATTCCATGGATGCAAGAAACCTCTGCTCGCATTGTAATGCTCTGCTATTTTGCTATTGTTATTGAATAAAGTGAAGGCTTTGGAGGTCTATGTCTGGCATCTCTCTCATGGTTGTGCATGCATGTGTTTATTGAGGTAATAATATTTAGCTAGTTATCCTTCTTTCATTATAAGTTTGTAGAATGAATCCAGCATAGAAGGCTATCTTTAGTCCATTGGGCAAGCATTTACAGTTGCTAATTTGCTTGTTTCATGTTTTATTATTAAAGATCCTAGGATTCATAGATTGTAGTCGGTAATACTTATATTCTCCTTGTCTTTTTTAATGGAATGTACTAGATTAATCTCGCTTGTTTGAAAGATTGTGTAGCTTTGCAGGTTGCCAAAGGTGAAGAGGATTTGGAGCTCAGTTGCATCCTCTTCCGCTTCTCTACATTTTTTGGATCTAACGTGTTTTTTCTTACAGGCGCTTTCCAAGTCTTCATTACATTCAAGCTTGGGCTTGAGAACCACTTCTTCTTCCATCTCTTAAATTTCATACTCTTTCTTGTCACTTGGTTACTTTTATGCTTAGCAAAAGATAGATCTACAAACATTTATCATTTATCTTCTTATGTTATGCATATTTACTAAATCTAAAAAGCTTCAAATTTACATTTTAAGTTAGATCGAAGTATTATTTTTCTTAGTATTTGAAGTATTAATTCTTTCTAATCTCTTGCAAATAATAGGTTGTAATTCTTATGTGATTTAGCTAACTTACTAACATTTTAATCAAGTTTCTTGTTGGCTGGTTTTTTAGCTTTGTGTCACACGAAAGTGAAGGAACGAAGCTTTTTCAGGAGCTTGAACCATTAAGAGGACTTCTCCTCTATTTTCTTGCTTCTCCTTAGCTTTTCTAAGCTAGTAAAGTCTCTTGAATCTCGCTTTTGTGGATCAAAAGCGCTCTCTATCAGAGGGCTTAATTTCCTTAAAGTCTCATGAATCTCGCTTTTGCAGATCAAGAACACTCTCTATCGAAGAGTTTAATTATTGTAAAAAACTTAATAAAAGAGCAAGTAGGATTACGACTCCCACATCCTTCTTCCCCCATTTGAGGGAAGCCTATATCTGTCCATTTATTATTTGCTTTCTACCTGTACCGCACTAGAATGGTATTTTGTTAGGATAGTTTCATCATTGCAAGTTAGAGTTAGTTTAAATTTGCATTAAATATTTATTTAGGTTTTTTTCTTGAAAAGTTCACTAAACCCCTTGCTTTCCCGAGTATGGTCTTTGACATGAAAGAGACTCTTGGGTAAATTGTTTGATTAGCATCTTTGTCTTTGGTAGAATAGTTTCATGTTTATGTTAAATTAGTTTTGCTCATTCTTACTTCTGTTTATCTTTATGTTTGGCAAAATTAAATACTAACCATCTTGCTCTCCCAAGTACGATCTTTAACCTGAAAGAGATTCTTGGGTAGTAATTAGAAAACTTATGTTTTATTTCTTGAGTTTCTTTGCAATTTTGTGAGTCCTTAAAGCTCCCTAAAGTATCTTGAATCTCGCTTTTGCGAATCAAAAGCGCTCTCTATCAGAGAGTTTTAAAATTGGAATAAACATTTGGCATGCTCCATGTATGCTCTATCCATCGCAGGCTTGTCTGAGCTTTGGAATATCAAAAGCGGTAGTTTTACATTCTATAAATTCCACATTAAGTTAATCAACTCATCCTAATAAAATCAAGTTCCCCCATAACCAACGAAAACCCGACGTCGTATCGATTTGATCGAAAGTGGGCAAACTTTGCAAAGAAAGCAGGAACCACTGGGAAGCGGCCTCAGAGCAGCGTTAGACTACATCCTTGTTTAGTGCAGCTGCGAGACCCATTCTGAGGGAGAATGGTACCCTAGTCAATTAACTAAGGTTCCTGGTTATGTTAACCAAGCAGAGTAAAGAGTAAGACCCTAAAAGATACCCTAGGGACAACCAGTGGGAAGCGACCTCAGAGCAGCGTTAGACTACATCCTTGTTCAGTGCAGCTGCGAGACCCCATTCTGAGGGAGAATGGTACCCTAGTCAGTTAACTAAGGTTCCTGGTTATGTTAACCAGGCAGAGTAAAGAGTAAGACCCTAGAAGGTACCCTAGGGCCCCCAGTTGTCTCCTGGGGTTCTTGGTCAGGGGACCAAGTAGGTTGATGCCATGGAAAAGTCCCTAGCATGTGGCTAGGGCCCCTATTTCTCTCTAGGGTATTCTGGTCTGGGAGCAAACAGTTTCTTGGTCATGAGGACCAAGCAGATCCTGCAGGTTGAGACAGAGACATCCTGGTCTAGGACCAAGCAAATTCTTGGTCAAGGACCAAGTAGGTCCTACAAGTGGTTGATCAACATTCAGTCTGGGACTGAAAACTCAATTTAAGGCTGAGGACCATTCTCTGGGAGAATGGAGGACCTAGTCAAGGACCAGAGGGTTGATCAACATGACTCAGTCTAGGACTAAAGCTCAACTTTGGGCTGAGAGCCATTCCTTGAGAATGGAGGTTCATGGTCAGTTACCAAGATGATGATGTGTGATGTCCTCTTCTCCTAGGTCGTCGAGATGGTTGAGTTAAGTGGTCTTCTCAAGGGACTGGCCACCCCTTGATGAAGCCACTAACAATTGACCTTAGGAGCAGTCTAGAGCAGTGTTGCAAACATTGGTGCGGGGAAAAAACCGGCAAGGTCCAGGAAGCATCGTTTCGGGATATCTCGGCAGCACATCGGCAAACATCGGCAATAAATCATCAAACTTAAAAAAATACAAAAATATTCATTTTTTCCAATTTTTTAAACATTTAAAGCAACAATAACATCAAATAAAGTTTAAACACATTGCCACATGAATATGAATCATGAAAACTGATATATAAGATGTCTAGAGATACATCACACATCAAGAATGGATCATGTCCTAAATCCTAACTCCCGAGTCATCAAAAAAATAACAAATGTATCTCATGATCATCATGAATCAATAATAATAATAAATTAAACTAATTAGTTCGACTAGAATATTGAATGCTCTACAAGGGCGGATTAATTAATGTTGTAAGAATGCTCTGAAATTAAGTAATTGTTGCCATAAGAATGCACTAAAATTAATTAATTAGAGCTGTAAGAAATAAAAATGCTTTGAAATTAATTAATTAATGCCGTAAGAATGTTGTGCAAGGGCAAATTTCATAACAGGCTCCTCACACTCCACCCTCCACGAAGTCAAAATCACCTTTAGAAAAAATAGGGAAAAAAACGGCAATATCTCGGGATAAATCGGGAAAGAATTGGCAATATCTCAGAAAAAATTAGCCCTAGGAAAAAATTGGCAATATCTCAGAAAAAATCGGCCCGATTTTTTGAGAAAAAAA
Source organism: Larix kaempferi (assembly GCA_027924585.1). Taxonomy (NCBI): domain Eukaryota; kingdom Viridiplantae; phylum Streptophyta; class Pinopsida; order Pinales; family Pinaceae; genus Larix; species Larix kaempferi. Next base: position 4,561,179 of record BSBM01000493.1, on the reverse strand, counting down.
TCAGCAAGCAGCAAAAATCACGATTTCTTGGAACATCACGATTTCTCGGCCGATGTTTGCAACACTGGTCTAGAGGACCACATGATCACATCATCCGTGTGGACCCTTCCTTATACAGTGATGATGAACTTTCAAGTTATATGGAACATGTGTACATTTGAGAGAGAGATGACTGGTTGTACCTTCCCCACCTTGGTTGATTTACTTTTGGTCCTTACACCTTGTTGATTATTGGTCTTGTGGTACCTTGTCTTTGACTTGTGGTTAATAAGGTCATTTACCCACCTTGAGTTATTTTTTATTTATACCACCTTTGATGTTTTGTTCTTATGGGTACTATGGTTGTTTGTCCACATTTGAAGTACACCCCTTTTGGTCCTAGGGGTTATGGGTCAAGCCACCCACTCTTGTTTGTATGGTTTTGACTTGTACCATTTTTTATTAGTCATAGTACCCTACTTATGTTTTATGTGACTCTTTTATTTTTATTTTTTATTTTATCTTTTATCTTTTACTTTTTATTTTATTTTTTATTTTTTATTTTATCTTTTTTTTTAATTTTTATGGTAACTTCCTAACTAAATGGAATCTTAACTTAATCAAAGGATTATTTTATTACCCTTTCTAGAAGTTTTTTTTATCCTATATATATCTTGGTTCCTCACTTAACTTAATCAATCGTTCCATCTCTATCTCACGGTCTACTTCTTCATCTGCTTGACATTAGGGTGATCTTAGTTGTCTTCTGTTGAGTTTGATTGCCGCCTACCTGTTGATTATGTTCAAGTTTTATTTTTTTGATGTTAGAAAGCATTAAGAGTTTGACTGATAACCTGATTAAAGCAGTGTTCCACGGGGACGCGTCCCGAAGGGTCGGGGACGCGTTTCGGCGTTTCTTGCGTCCCGAGGACTCCGAAACTCCATGCGAAACATTTCGAGATGTCTCGCTTTGGGCGAAACACACAGCGAAACATTTCGGTGGGCGGCGAAACTCGACGAAACTTGGGGGGCTTCCTGGCGTCCCGCCCGAAACTCCGAAACTCCGACGAGACTTGTGGGCGTCTCGGCTGAAACTCCGAAACTCCGGCGAGACTCAAAACTGAAATATCAAATATCAAATGACAAAGACTCAGAAGTGACAAACATGAAATATGATGTTCATGCTAATCATAGATTCATATATTAATATAATCATGATGAATCGTGTAATGTGTTTGAACTTTGCATTTACATTGCATGATTGCACAATGATGAATGTAGTGTTTAGTAATTCACTAATTTGCATGGGATGGTTTGCGATTGTTGGGATTTATATTTTGCATATTTTTAAATTTTTTATGACTCTCGCGTCCCACCGTCCCCCTTGAATTTCTCTAAAATTTGGGGGTGGTCTCCACACGTCCCGAATGTGCGTCTCCCTGCACCCACGTCGCATCGTCTTGGAACCTTGGGGGAACATTGGATTAAAGGAGGCCATGACAGTTGTGAACCTATTAACTTCTGTTTTCTGCTCACCTGGGTTTTGTGGAAGTCTGATCTGTTATTCTAACTATGTATAGAACCAATCCATTTCTGTGAGGACCCGATCAGCTAGTTACTAGTTCGATCTATTGGTTCTTGAGCTCGGATCTCCTTTACTTCTGCTATACCTCTAATCCGTAACTCTTTGACTCAGAACCAACTGTTGGTGGAGGCCGTAATGTTTTTAGTTTATACTTAGTCTGCTGGTTGTAATTTTTGTGAAGGTTGTCAGGCCTGAAGGTCTAAACTGGTGGAGGCCATGAGCCTTGGGATCTGATCTACCATTTATAACGTTCAACCAGTTTGTTCTAGAACTTATCCGAGCACTTCTTTGGAGACCATAACTTGTTGAAGTCTGCTCCTTGTTTTTTATGTGATGCCCTAAACCTGGTTCAATCTGCTGAGACTTGTGTTGGTATTTAAATTTAGATCTTTTGTGTTATGAATTATTTGTTGGATTACATCTTGTGCTAAGTTTTGGATCAGATTTTTCTTATATTTAGTCTTGGTACTGTCAATGTGTTTTTTACTATCTTTGACCACTTCTTATTGACTGTAACTCAGCCCTGTCATCTCTCCCTCTCTGGTTTGTACATACCCTCTTGTAGGGTCAATTGGTTCCTAGTTTTGACTGGCCTCTGAGAGGCACGGTCCCTTTTCTGAAAGTAACATTTCTGAGTATATTACAGGAATGGTTTCACACCCAGGTAAGTATCTTCACCTATCTCTTTTATTGATAATTAAACAAGTTGATTATTTTATTATTGATTACATGTTACTGAAGATTATTTTAACACGGTGACCAGATTGGTAGTGTTGAAGGTGTGAAGTTCAAAGAGATGAAAATTATGATAATTAAACAAGTTGATTATTTTATTATTGATTACATGTTACTGAAGATTATTTTAACACGGTGACCAGATTGGTAGTGTTGAAGGTGTGAAGTTCAAAGAGATGAAAATTATGTTAGAAGTTACTGTTGTACTATTTCATATTTAGTTTCAGTACTTGTTTATTAAATCTATTTTTGCATTGAAGTATATTGAATTGTTATTCTTCTACATAAAACCCTAACTCTATCAAAAATTAACAGGTCTTTCTTATGACTTGATGTGGGTTTTGCACTGCTATTTTATTTTTTTAATTTTTGCTCGAATCTCCCTGACTTGCGAAAGTGGCCTGTGGTCTGAGAAACCACGACCTAGAGGCATCTAAGCCGTCAAAATCACCCAGGGATCGCACCCGGCCTGGACCGCACCAGCCTCAACTTGACTGGATTTTTGGGTGCCGCCTCCCAACTAAGTCACCCCTAAGGGGAATTTAACTCGGGTCACCTTGTTGACGAGACCCACACCTTAACCGAGTGAGCTAGCAGGAATTGACTTGCGTTGCTATTTTCACTCATCAAGGGAGCACCCATTTTCTAGCTTGACTTGGTTGATTTTTGTTGGGATATGCATACAAATTTTGGCCCTTAGGCTAGAGCACTTGCCTTGAGTAACTTTGTTAGTTTTTATGGTATCTCGGGATGTCCTCCATGATTCAGATGTCTTGCATGGAGGTACATCAGTAGTATCGGCATCAATATGGAGTAGGAGGTGAGATACACTCTACTCAGTGGCATGAGTCCATTGGTGGCTGCATGCAGACCATCCGAGGTGTTTTTCCCTTTGAATGCATGAGATTTGCATGACCTATCGGTGATTAAAAGATGCATGCAAAAGTGACTTTTTACATGTACCGATATTAGGGTTTTAGTAAACTTAATTGATCGGTGAGATTATTTATAGAGGCAGGGGGTCCCCGGATGAGGTTGCTCAGTTGACTTATCAGAGAGTGATAGATCAAGAGTGAGGAGGGCGCATTAGTGCATGCAGGGCGACTTTTTGAGAGAGAGAGGAGTTGTTGCAGGAGCGAGAATGGTCAGATCTGAGCTGGATCAGAGACTATTAGCTCCAGAGGCACTTGGCGCCCAGATCTATGGACTGAGGTGTGGTTTCTGCTGAGTTTGAGGAGGACGTGTTCCAGAGAGGAGGAGGGGCGCATTACCTAAGGAGAGAGGAGCACATTCAAAGTCTGGTCGACCAATTTAGAGTCTGAGACGTTCAAGATAGCCTTGCCTCAGTGTTTGAGGAAGGTTTGTGACGATCAGAGCTCAAATCTGTTGAGATCTGGCCCAGTACAAGTATCAGACATCCAAAGGGAGGATGCACTTCTCCACGCAGAGGAGGGCGCATTCTTCAGTTGAGCAGTTGGTTATCTTTGGCTGCAGAGCATATCAGTGCAGAGGATAGAGAGAGGCAGTACAGTCAAGGGCACCTGCAAAGAGTCTCAGATCCAGATTGATAGTTAGGGCTCATTCTCCCAGTGCATGCATCAGCTGATGCATGCAGATCTAGAGTTTGACCCATTCAGGGATTGAGTTACTTCTGAGGTAACTATATTGCATTTGCTTATTTATATACATGCTCTGGGCTCGAGAGAGAAGATAGCCCCACAGGATTGTTGGTTTTCCCCGGTTGGGGTTTCCAAGGTATATGCAATGTTATTTGTGTGATTGCGTGTGTGTTAAAGTTGTAAAGAGATCTAGTTGTTGAGTTTATGTCTTTATGAGTATTTATTGATATACGAGACTCAAATCGCTTGAGATCTCAGGGCAATCCAGAGGGAGTAGTGATCTCTGGATTAAAATTTACATGGTATCAGAGCCCTGGTAAGGGTCAAGAAGGGCAATCACATAGAGATCAGTGACGATAGAAACCAGATCCACCAGATCTGAAGAGCAGAGCTCAGATCTGTGGTTGTGGAGGTCAGATCTATCATATCTGTGGTATAGGAGACTAGATCTGAGATAGATCTAGTAGATCAGTGAAGATAGAGACCAGATCTACCAGATCTGAAGAGCACAGCTCAGATCTGAGGTTGTAGAGGTCAGATCTATCAGATCTGTGAGTTCAGAGGTTAGATCTGAGATAGATCTGCCAGATCTGTGATCAAGAGAGATTCTTGTTTCACTGTGGGTTACAGTATTTAAGTTCAGAGAGTATGGCCACTAGCTTGACAGTGGAGGACCGGTTGGATGGGACCTCCAACTATAGTGCATGGAGGGCACAGATTGTACTCTTGCTGAAAGAGTGCGAACTGTGGGATGTTGTGAACAGTACAGTCGCAAATCCAGTCACAGTTCCATCAGATGCTACTGCTAAAGCAGTATATGATGAAAAGAATGTGAAGGCTCATAGGATCCTACTTAATGTTATCAAGGATCATGTCATTCCACATGTCTCGACCAAAGACAATGTATATGAGATGTGGGATGCATTGACTAGTTTGTACCAGAGTTCCAATGCCAACAGGAAGATGATTCTCAGATAGAGACTGAGAAGCATCAAGATGGGCAAGGATGAGAGCATGTCCACATACCTCACCAAGATCACTTAGGTGAGGGATGAGTTAGGAGTTGTGGGTGAAAAGGTTGAGGATAGCGAATTGGTAAGACAAGCCCTGAATGGCGTGACTGTGCCATGGGCAGTATTTGTCCAGTCCATTATTGCTAGAGAGAACCTTCCCAAGTGGGATTGTCTGTGGGACGACTTCACCCAAGAGGAGATCCGCAGAGGTTATATTCAGGGATCAGCTTCAGCCATTCCAGAGGAAGAGGATGTGGCACTTGCAGGAAAAGGGAAACAGAGGTTCAAACAGAAGAAGGATCGGAGCAAGATCAAGTGCTTTGCCTGCAATGATTATGGACACTATGCGGGACAATGTTCACATAAGAAGAAAGGTAAGCAGGCAAAGGATGAGTAGTTAGCAGCAGCAGAGGAGGTTGATGAGTTTACCTCTCGGTTTGAGAGGGAGTTCTCTTTAGCCTCATATCAGTCAGGGCATGACAGTAGTCAACTAGAGATTTAGGTTGATCAGAGATGGAGGGTTGACTGCATGCAGAGCAGTTGTTAGTTTTTCACAATTTAATTCAATATGATCTAGGATCTTATCTGAGAGAATAACATGCACAGCAAATCAAACATAAGAGACAAGAGACACAAAGCATTTCACCGGGGAAACCATAAAGGAGAAAACCTCGCAACTTCCTCAGAGATAGAATGAGCAATACTACAAAACCCCAAAACAAAGAGATGGTCTTTAGCAGCTTCCTCCTCCTCCACTTGTGCAAACTTCTCTCTCTCTCTCACTTATGTGAATTGAGTGAGTGAGTGAATGAGTAAATAAAGAGGAGCACCTTCTCTATTTATACTTTACTTCCACTTGACTTTTTACCCTAACTGGGCCAACTTCTCCTAGGAGAGTCTAATAACCCCTTACAACTTAACTCAGGGCCGACCCCTCTAGGAGAGTCTAATAACCCTATCAAATACAATAATAACTTTCCCGATCGGAGGAATAAAACCTCTCCGTCGGAAGTACAATGACATATGAATACAATATAAAATATACAAGTGAATACATTCTGAAGTTACAAATACATTAACACTCCCTCTTAACTAGGAAGGTATTCTCTTGACACGGTTCATCAACACAAGTCTTCGTCACTAGATCATCATCAAAGCTGGATCGTCATCGTCACTGCTGCTGCTATCTCGATCATCAGTCTCCAATCTACTCGTCATAGGAAGTTCTACAGAGCCAGCCCTTTTTCAGGTTGGATGTAGGCTTAGCCTCCATGTAGGTCTTCATCGGAAACATGTTTAGAGTCCATGAGCAGCTCAGAGCCATTTCCAGTGATCAGGACAGACTTCCTTTTCCGATACTCGAGATAGAGTATAGCAGTGGATTTACAGGTCGTGACTTCATCTGGACGCCTATGCAAGCCACTATTCATGATGGGAGGTTCATCCCTTACAGGTACTTCAGCTTGGAGTTTCAGGAGAAGAGGATGCAAACTGGGCATGATTGTCGAATGGTTGTGGTCAAAGTGGCACAGCGTCAGCATGGTGGTCCCTTTCCGATACTAGCTTGGGACCCTGGGATTTTAGTATTAGACAATTTAGCTGTTGACACAGAGGCAAGAGCCAGTTTTTGCTTTCATGAGATGGGTTCCCTAATAGAGCAGTTCTTTAAGGGGTTGAATGAGTTGTTGCAGTATCGAGTTGCTCTACTTATCAACAGTATTCAGGAGGTTTCTTATGTCTTGTTGAACCACGTACCGAACGGAGGATACTTCACCTCGTCCCGGTTGGTTTCGGACTCAAGTATCATTTCCAGTTTCAATCTGGTTCATTCGTTGGAGCGTCAAGTTGTGGTGGCATTGCTTGAGAGCAAGCAATCTTTGAGAAGGGCAGATTGTGATATCCCCATCCACTTGATCGTGATGAGGGGATCACTCAGTAGCCTATATGACTTTTGGAGGCTATAATCAGTGAAGGAAGGGATTCAAGGACGTTTACTGATGTCACTTAGCTTAGAAAAGGTATTTATTTCTAAAAGTGACTAATAGCATTTAAGGTGGTATTGGGTGTTCCATGGTATTGACCATGCTATGGAGCTCCAGTGAAGGGTAAAAGGAGGGGCAACACCTCACTTGGGCATTATGATATGATTTGATTTGATTTGATTTCTTGTGGAGTGTCTGGTGAACTTGAGTTTTCGTTGGGGTTTGGAAAAACCCTTCCATCTTTGTTTGGTTTCGGTGGTGCAAGATCCACCCTAGCTAAACATAGGGAAATCCATCTGGGGTTTCCATTGATCTTCATTCTGCATTTCAAATTCAAAATTGTATTGGAAAAAAGGGATTGAGCAAGTTTCATAGAGGACCGAGTTGTTATTGGCATGGCCATGGGTGTTTGAGAGAAATCGTGGCACTTGAAGAGTTCGTGGGCATCAAGGAGGAGGCCGAACTCACTTGTTGGACAAGGTCGTGAGTGGTGAGAGTGGATTGTGGCTTTGATTGGCTCGATTCCTCTTGGTAGCATCGTGGAAAAAAGGAGGCCACGACTTGGAGAAGGCCATGAGTGAAGACTGTGGCGTTTGAGCATTGAAGGGAGGGACCAATCCCTCATGAGGCAAGAGCCATGAAGCATAGGGGTGGTCGCAGGAGCGTGTACGAGAAGCCGTGAGGACTTGGAGAGATTAGCAGCAGTTGGAGACATCTGTGGCAGCTGATGGAATCGTCCAAGGAGCTAAGACCCTTTTATTATTGATCTATGGCCTTGAGATAGGTGTCGAGTCACTCTTTGTGGAGGTCGAGCTTCCTTGGGAGGGTCGAATTCATCAAAAGGGGGGAGGAAAGCATTGAGGGTGTTCGAAGGGGTTTTAGAGGAGGTCAAGTTCTCTATAGGGGCCGAAGTCATCAAAGAAGCCAAAATCATTTCAAGAGGAACGCAGCAGTGGATGATATTGGCATCATTTCCAAGTTTTCATCGTTGTTGTGTGTTCGAGGTACATTGTAGCTGCTATAACAGCCTTTAGATATTTGTGTTGTCGCCATCTACTATTCATAATAAAATGCCAATTTTGTCTCTCCTATTTTGTGTGCACTTGGAATGATCACAATGTTTTATTAGAATGCAAATTGTTTGAAGAAAGTTATAAGTCAATGTAATGCATGTAAATTTCCTTAAAATCCAATCTTGAGTTAAAGTATGCCAGATTATTTTCTTAAACCCAATTACTACCTTTAACCACAAATGGATTTTTTCACTATGCAGCGGAAAATAAAACACTGAGAGAAATATAACATCAATCACATCAATGAAGACACAAATCTTTTTGGGTATAAACCCTCGGATAAAACCCAAGATGGGAAAACCGGTGCAGCAGTCTGAGAAGAAATTTTATTATGAAGATATAGAACAAATACAATCCGGAAAATCGATTTACACAACCTGGCAAAATTGAACCTCTGCAAATCACTAAGAACACCCCGTAAATCTGTACGGCCCTCTGCGTCAACTGTATGGAATCTATACGACCCTCTACGTCAGCAATACGGACGAATCAATACAGCCCTGCTCACACGTGCGGGCTACTGTACGGCCGAGTTGCAAATCTGTACGGCCGAGTTGCAAATCTGTACGGCCGAGTTGCAAATCTGTACGGCCCCCCTCTTAGCAAATCCAAACGGCTCTCTACTCTGCCTGATCTCTCTATCGATCCTCCGGATGAATGCTCCTCCGTCTTCTCTACAAAAATTCTCTTCAAACTTCTCTTTCTCACTCTCCGGCTAAAAGCTATGAGTAAGAAATCTCTCTGTATCTCTGTGTGTCCTCTCCACCAAATCAATCCTCCTTATAACTCAATGGCCAAGCGAAAACCCTAACATCTCACTATGGATCAATGGATGTAATCCTCTGGTGAGATCAATGGGCAAGATTAGATTAGCCATCACTTAAATTATTTCCACTTGAACTTTATAAAAGTGACTCCATTAAGTCAATTAATAATTAGATCACTTAATGCACTTTTCCTAAGTATAAACTTTGGAAAATTACATTAATACATTTGGCTTCTTGTTTTATGTCTTCTAGCATGCAAGGACACATGCAATGATAGAAGACCTTCCTTGTTTCCACTTTCTAACACTCCCTCTCAAAGAGGAAGGGATTTGGTAGCAACCCCAACTTGTCTCTGAACTTCACAAACTTTTGTTTGCAAAGTGCCTTGGTGAATATGCCTGCCACCTACTCATCTTTCTGAATGTACTCCAACCGAACGGTTCCTCTCTGAACACAATCTCTGAGGAAGTGATACCAGATGTCTATGTCTTTGCTCCTGTCATGGAACACTGCATTCTCAAAAAGGTTAATGCCACTCTGATTGTCACAATGAACTATAGTAGTCTCCAACTCACTCTCGAATAACCCTGAGAGCAACTTCCTCAGCCACATCCCCTCACATGCTTCCAAACCGGCTGCCATGTACTCGGCTTCTGTCGAGCTCAATGCAACTGACTTCTGCTTCATGTTGAACCAAGAGACAACCCCTGACCCAATGATGAAGCAGCAACATGAAGTGCTCTTCTGGTCTTCTACACGTCCTGCCCAATCAGCATATGTGAAGCCTGCTAACTATATACTCCAGCTGCGCTCATAAACCAATCCATACTCCACGGTGCCTCTGATATAGCGAAGTATGTGCTTCACAGCTGTCTAATGCGCTCTTCGAGGGTTCACCATGAACTGACTCAAAGAGTTAACTGCAAAGCTAATGTATGGTCGAGTGTTGACCAAATACATAAGTGACCCGATAAGCTGACGATACAATGTAGGATCAAACTCCTTTGATCCCGATACATCAATCTTCCTCCAGTTGGTAACTAGAGGCGTGAACATAGGCCTACAGTCCTCCATCCTGAATCTCCTCAAGATATCTACTGCATACTTCCCCTGACCAATGAAGAAGCACCCATCTCTCCGCCAGACCTCCAGACCTAGGAAGTAATGCATCAACCCAAGGTCTTTCATCTCAAACTCCACTGCAAGATTGGACTTGCAATCCCCGATCAACCTCTCATCTCCTGTAAGAAAGAGATCATCCACATATAGTACCAGTATGAGAGGTACCTCAACTGACAAGAAGTATAGGTTATGGTCTGCCTCACTCCGTTGGAATCCCATCTCCCGTAGATAGCTGTCAATCCTCGAATACCATGCTCTAGGTGCCTGCTTGAGCCCATAAAGAGCTCTCTGCAACCTGCATACATGCAACTCCCTGCTCTCCACCTCAAACCCCTTTGGTTGCTCAATGTACACCATTTCCTCTATAACTCCATTGAGGAAGGCAGTCTTCACATCCATCTGATGAACATCTCTGTTACCAATGATAGGATAGTCCAAATAGAAGAGTATCTGGCGACAGGAGCGAATACCCCTTTGCCATGAAGCGTCCCTTGTACTTCTCCACACTTTTGTCTGCTGCATGCTTTACCTTGTAGATCCACCTGGATCCCACCACCTTTTTACCTTCTGGCCTCGGCGCAACCTCCCATACCTGGTTCTTCATGATTGAGTCATATTCCTCAACCATGGCTTCTTGCCACACATCATGTTGTGCAGCCTCCTCGAAACTGGAAGGCTCGGAGTTAATCAACTCTGTCATCAGTGCCATATAGCTAAGTCTATATGGTGGTTTGCTCCGCCTCATGGAGCTCTATGGAAGACTCACCTGTCTGGAATCTTGAACTATGGATCTGTACCACCTAGGCCATGGACTAGTGTCTACCTGTTGCGGCTGCTGGATATCCTCCTCCCCCTGCTGCTCATCCTCCACATCAATGATAGGAGGGCCCAGTCAAGAGAAGACAAGTCGGCCCCAACTAAAGTGAAAAATTCATCCTCAACACAAGTATAATTAGAGGACACCTCGCGCTCATTTCATCCAACCAATTCGCTCAAGTCTGCTCCACAAGTACGCAAGAGAGGAAGAAAGACGAAGCAAGGAGAAGGAAATTCTTGGGGTTTCGCTATCTTTGGAGAGTTTATTCTTTGTCTCTAGGGTATACCCTAGAGTTTGTCTATGCGATTACTCTTGTATATGGATGTATATTGTATCTTGAACTGATATCTCTGAATAAGAAAAGGTTGTTGGGTTTTCTTCCCTTGAAGGGTTTCCCATGATAAATCTCTGTGTCTATCATGTTTCTGTGCATTGTTATTCTTTCAGCGATCCTATTTTGTTTTCGCTACAAAATAATGGAAGTTATACTGCTATATTAAAAATCTAACAAGTGTTCCCCCGTTCCCTAAATTTTTCTACAATTTGGGGTGGTCTCCACACCTCCCCAATGTGCGTTTCCCCGTTCCCATGCTCCGCATCCCAAAAACTTGGTGGAACACTAGTACTACCAACAACCAGAGATAAATGCGACCTGTATGGTCTAGTAAACTCACACATGCAACTGTACAGACTGATAGTACGTTGTTGTACGAATAGCAAGAAGTCTATCTCGATTCTCATGCTAATACTGATATTTGCCTCAATTTTTGTGCCCATGTTGTCTTGGTATTTGTGCCTCTTCCCTTCCTTAGGACTTGTGCCCTCTTCCCCTCTTGCTGCAAACTCTTTCTCTTCCTCTCTTCAACTCTCCAAATGTTCTCTTGAATGTGCCTCTCACCCTCCCTAGATCTCCTTTTATAAGTTATTAATGACTAAATCCCTAACCCTACATCTCAACGATCAAGATTAGATCTTGCCCTCATGAGATCAATGGTTGTGACTTAATCTCTCGTTGAGATCAAATCACTTAAGTCACTCAAATTTATAATAAAAGTCACATTCTAGTCATTAAATATCAAAGTCACTTTATACAATCACTTTATAAAGTTACTATCTAGAGAGTGTCGCTTGGACACTTCCACATGCTAGGCATTGCTAATGCAGAAGTACCTGTCCGAGCTACCCAAAACTAACAGCTCTCCAATAAAGATTGTTAAGAACAACTTAGGGTGTTGCTTCTCCACAAATATCCAACAGTCTCTGGAAAAACTACAGTCCAAGGGATGTGCTTAACTGTCTCCAGTCTCTAGCACGCATGGCACAGACCATCCAAAAGGCCAAACTTAGCCAATCAGGCCTTGGACAGAAGACCCTGATAGATTTTCAACCAAGTAAACACTTGCAGGTTATAGGAAAGTTGCACCGACCAAACAATGTGTAACCGATGAATCCACCACATCTCTGGATCTGACAAAACCCATCTCACTTGAGTATCAGCAAAAGGGGATGACACTGATGAAAAGTTGCGTACATACAGTGAGAATCATACTGCAACAGCGGGATACCAAAGCTCCACTACCAATCTCTCTTGATAGGCCCTGGCATACCAATGTTCATTTCGAATAAATTTGACACTAGTAGATAGGTAGGTATGTAGCTCGATGATCGCAGTGCAATCCGAGGCCAGCAACACAAACTCCTAAGCAAGTGGTCTCCACGGCTTCCATGAGCAAGCCTTAGAATCCCAAAGATCGCACCAATGAAAGATACCCTTCCAACTCAGTCGCCTCGCCTAGAACCATGGCAACTCTGCAATGCAGACCCCCTGGTCCCACCAACTCCAAATCGACCGAGAGGCAATGTCCCACCTAGCTTTGTTTCCCTATTACTGCCACCGAACCAAACTGGCCACCAATCTCCACGCCGTCCAAATACTCTTGAAGATAATAGAGCCCCCAACTTGAAACGGAGAGGACAAGGAGATGATATCACATAAGCCAAATCTGTCTCGTATCCTGCCCCGGTGTTGAGCTGTCAGAATCTGGTGTCGAAAAAGAACCTTCCACGGTGTTGCACCCTCGAGACATCGAACCACCCACTTGGCTTCCAAAAAACTACATGTGCATGGCCACATCAGTCAATCCTACCCCCCCCTTCATCCCTAGGGAAAGTGCAAACATCCCAAGCAACTAGGGGAAAACCTCTAGCCCCCCATACTTGGACCAAAGATAAGCACGCAAAATCTACTCAAGTCGTCTGAACTGAGCCCTACTGGGAAACTAACAGGACACGTAATACACATGAGAGGCTTGGAGAATGTGACCAACTACTGTCAGCTTTCCTGCAAAAGGAAGATCCTTGTGATACCATACATGCAGCTTGCTTTGAAGTCTCAGCAGGCACCAGTACCACATAGACACTGGGGATAGGCCTATCAAAATGAAATACCAAGGTATCTAACAATCACCCCAGATCGAATAAAGGACCAAGCCTAGGGAATCCAAGTTGGGGGCAAGTCAACTCCAATCAACCAAAAATCTGTTTTGTGAGGACTGACGATGGCACCGGAAGCCTGGCAAAAGGTGTCAAGACAAGACAAGGCCTTGTCCACTGAGGCTTGCTCGATACTAACAAAGAGAAGGGAGTCGTCAGCAAAATGTTTATTGACCATTTCTAAACCATCTGGAAGAGAAATACCTATAATCTATCTAGCAACCCGTGCAGACTCCAACAAGTCCCCAAAGCATCTATTGTCAACACATATAAGTACGAAGCAAAAGGGCATCCTTGCCTGATAGAGCGATGAAGAGTGATCCGAGGAGACAAAGCCTTGTTGACAGCAACAAAGGTAGAGGCATTGAAGAACAGAGTGTTCACATGCCAACACACCAGGGACCAAACCCCAAACACGTCAACATCTCTGCAATGAACGACCAATCCACACGATCATAAGCTTTGTCAAAATCAATCTTGAGCATCATCTACTGCTGCTCTGTCTCATAAGCCCACTCCATAGCCTCCCAAAATGAATCTCCTCTGCACAAAACCTATCTACTCCTGATGCACCATGTGCTTGGCCATTGTTCTTACCCTTAGCACCAAAGCCTAGGCCATAATTTTTCTTATATGCTACCGAGAGGAGAGTGATGGGACGCCAACCGCCAATGGAATCATGCACCCCATTCTTGGGGATTAGCTTAATCAGACCCTGATTAAGTGTCTCTGAGAAGCAACCTAAGGAGAAAGTTTCGGTCTTGTTGAAACCCCAGATTTAAAAATCGGTGAAATCGGTTTGTAAATCGGCCGATTCACCGATTTAGCACCGTCCCGGTTCAAACCGGTCTCCCAACCGGTTCGGAGGACCGATTTCACCGATTCAACTAATAAATCGGACCGGTCAGCTGCAAAAACCCGATTTTGCCGAGTCAAGTAAAAAATCGGACCGATTTTTTGCGGGTGGGCCCGTGTCAGGGTTTTTATTATTTTATCAATTTTTATTAGTTAAATTTTAACCTAAACTACCCAACCCGACCCCTATTGTATCTATTGCACTTGGACGAAGTTGGAAAGCGGCCGTGTGAAGAGTGTGGACGCCGTGGGCATCTGTGGGCACGGGCAAACGCGGGGGTGGAGTCGTGGACTGTGGGCACGGGCAAACGCGGAGGTGGAGTCGTGGACTGTGGGCACGGGCAAACGCGGAGGTGGAGTCGTGGACTGTGGGCACGGGCAAACGCGGGAGTGGACTGTGGGACTCGAGAGTGGACTCGGGAGTGGACTGTGCTGCATGCATACAAATACGCATATACATTAGTTCCGTTATCTGCATAAATGGAATAGCTACTACTATGGCACAGTTTGCATAGTCGAGGGTGGACTCGAAGTCAAGTGTGGGAGTGTGGGACTGCATTAGTGCAGCAGGCTACAGGCGGACAGCAGCAGCTGCAGCACACACAGCGACAGGTATTTCTTGCAAACTTTTTTGTTTTTTTTGTAATTTAATTTTAAAGTTTAATTTAATTTTTAAAATTTTAAAAACAGAACTGTTAAAAATTTAATCACTGTCATACCTTGCCAATGTGCTTCACTGTACCTTGCTGTTAAAAATTTTAAAAATTTAATTTAAGAACTGTTAACATGCTTCACATGCAGTGTGCACATTTTTTTTTTAATTTAATTTTAATTTTGAAAATTTAAAGTTTAATTGAATTTTAAAATTTTAAAAAAAGTTAAAAACGGAGAGCAAAAATTTTAAATACTTGCCTAAATGTGGGGTAAAATTTTAAAAACAGAGCCAACAACAACAAAACATGGGTCCACTCCTCTAGTAAGAAGATGTGGGACTGACCATGGAGTAACAACACAAATAGCCCCCACTTTTCCCTCTTCATCATCTCTAGCAACATACTCTCCATTCCAATTATTCATTAGCAAATGCAGTTTAAAGCCATTAACTATAACATCCTGATGGAAGAGAACGTCCGAATGAAAATTAGCCACAGTAGGCATTACAATGGTACAGTTATCATTCCCTGATGTTGAGCAGTTGTAGACTCTGGCAGATGAGCTTTAGTGTTTCCTGTAATAGCTGTCCCTGTGAATGTGGAAACCTGCTGAGATGGTAAAATTTGCACTTTCCAAAGCCAAGCAGTCTAACAAAAACTCATGCATTCAAATCCAACTTCTTTTCCAGGTGACATAATTATTTTTCCTGTGGTGAATCAGAGTTTTTTTTATTTAATTTAATTTTAATTTTAAAATTTAAAGTTTAATTTAATTTTAAAATTTTTTAAAAACAGAGAGCACAAATTTTAAAATCCTGGATAGAATTCATTTAATTTTTTCTTGTTTTGTTTGAATTGCAAATCAGAATCATGCCCCCAAAAGCAAAAGATCCTGCATGGATCCATGCAGATGTTGTTCAGGGCGACATTTATTGCAAGTATTGCAAGAAGTTGATTAAGGGTGGGGGAATTTACAGGCTTAAACAACACTTGGCTGCCATCAAAGGCCAAGTTAAGGCATGTGAAGCCCCACTGGATGTTATTGGGCAGATTAGAATTGAGATGCAAGATCAGTTCAAGAAGTTTGAAGAGGGAAAGGCTAAGCAAAGAGAGATAGAGGAAGAAGTGGGGAGGAAGAGGAGGCTTGTTGAAATGATGGGTGGGACCTATGCCCCTGGTTCAAATGAAGGCTCTTCATCTATCCCTTCTACCACTCTTAGGGATCCTTTCCAGTTTGTTCCGCCATCCAAGACTACAGAAGATAAGGGCAAAGCCAAAAAGAGGGTTAGCATTGACGACTATTTCACAACTCCCACCACTTCTGCCAGTGTGAATGCTTCTCATATGCAACATCTAACAGAAATTCAACCCACCTTAGATGAGCATTGGAAGAAGCAGTACACAGAAGTTGCCCATGAGTACATTGCAAGATGGTGGTATGATGCTGATCTCCCATTCAATGCTGCACGCTCTTCTTATTACCAACCTATGTGGGATTCAGTTGTAGCAGCTGGTAAGGGCTTCAAAGGCCCTAGTATGCATGACTTGAGGGGATCTCTTTTGCAAAAAGAGATTTTTTCCATAGAAGAATACCTGAAGGATTTCAAAGCTTCATGGGTAAATTCAGGATGCACTATCATGTCGGATGGATGGAAAGATAGGAGGGGGCGACACCTTATAAACTTTCTTGTATCTTGCCCAAAGGGAACCATGTTTTTGAAATCATTTGATGCATCCGATCAGGTGAAAGATGCAAATCTGTTATTTCATCTTTTGGATGAGATTGTTCAAGAGGTGGAGGCAAATAATGTTGTGCAGGTCATCACCGATAATGCCTCTAACTATGTTCTTGCTGGTAGGATGTTAGAGGAAAAACATAAAACCATATTTTGGACCCCATGTGCAGCACATTGCATAGACCTCATGCTTGAGGATGTATGTAAACAGGATTGGATCAAGTACACTGTGGATTGGGCCAAAAACATCACCAGGTACATCTACAACCATGGTTGGGTATTGAGCTTGATGAGGAGACACACACAGGGCAAGGAGCTTGTTAGGCCCGCAGTTACTAGATTTGCAACTCACTTCCTCACGTTGCAATCTCTCCTTTCCCAAGCACATAACTTGGAGAAGATGTTTTCAAGTGATGAATGGAATTCATCTAGTTGGGCTCGCACCCAAGATGGAAGAGACACAAAGAGGAGAATTAAAAGCTCATCATTTTGGAAAAAAGCAGCAGAGGTTGTGGCAATTACTGAGCCACTTGTTAAGGTGTTGCGGTTGGTGGATGGGGAAAAATTGGCCATGGGATACATTTATGAAGCTATGGATCAGGCAAAGGAGCAAATAAGGGCAGCATACAAAGATAGAGTATCCAAGTATGGGCCTATTTGGGAGATCATTGATAGGAGATGGAATAATCAACTCCATCGCCCTATACATGCAGCTGGGTATTTCCTGAACCCGAAGTATCAATATAGAGATGACATTGATGCTGATCCGAGTGGAGAGATAGCGGATGGATTGTATACTTGCCTTGAGCGCATGGTCCCAAATGAGGCGACCCAATTGGAGATACATCTGCAGATCAACTCTTTTAGAGAGGCCACAGGTCTCTTCGGCAAAAGTGTGGCTAAAAATGCAATAGAGAAGGGCCAACCAGGTAAACAATTCCATTGTTTTATTAAAATTTTAAATTATGTTGTTTAACTTTAAAGTTTAAAGTTTAAATTGTAAAATGTAAATACCTGGATTCTTAATTTCTTAGCCAAATTTACAATCTAATTTGTTGAATTCACTGCCTTGACCCTTCGCATTTGCAATTGCAGCACAATGGTGGAGGGCATTTGGTAATCATACAAAACAATTGCAAAAGTTTGCAATTCGGGTCCTGAGTCAAACCTGCAGCGCTTCTGGGTGTGAGCGCAATTGGTCTTTGTTTGAGCGGATTCACACGAAGAAGAGAAACCGTTTAGAGCAGAAACGGTTAAATGATCTAGTCTTCGTGCAGTACAACCTGCGACTCAGACGCAACCAATTGATGAACAAAAGACCTGATACGGATCCCATTCTGTTAGATGATATAGATCCTACCTCAGATTGGGTAGTGGAGACCGCAGATGCAGAGTTTGGTGATGATCTGGATGTTGAGTTGGAGGACTTGCTGCAGCCTCATATAGATTCAGATCCTCTACTGCCGATGCCATCAATTCATACAGGTGTGGATCCGGATATTCCAGCCACAGCAGGCACTAGTGGACCAGGACCTCTTACTTATAGCCGACGACGACGTAGGAGTAGGCATTCAGCTAGTACTACTACTGCAGTAGTAGATGACCGTGTTCCTGAGCCTGAGGAGCCTGAGATTGAGCCAGATGTTGATGTCTTTGCTAGTCCTTCAGCTTCGGGTTCTTTTGGTTCTAGTTCTACTTCTACACCTTGCCGTAGCAGTGCCAGTGGTGATGAGTTTGATCGGCTCGATTGATGTAGTTGACTATATATCATGCTATTTTTTGGACTCTACTGGCCGTATAGCCTATAGGCCTCATGGATTATGTATTTTCACTATTTTGTTCCAGTTCCAGTCACCTAGATATGTATTGCACAATACACTTTGTGCCATTTTGATATATTGACTCTTATATGGTATATACATGAGCAGAGATTGGATATTTTGTTTCTAATGCTATAGAATCATGAATTAGAATCTTGAAAATATTATTTTTCTTAAAAAATTAAATATTTTATGTATTTTTGAGCAAACCGATTCATTAAATTCAAATCGGCCGATTTATTACCGATTCATTACCGATTCCGATTCCGATTCCGAGTTGACCCTCGACCGATTCCGAGTTCGATTCCGATTTTTAAAACCTTGGTTGAAACTTGTTAATACTCCAACAAGAAACATATATTTAATGCAAGTAATTCTAGTTGAAGATTCAACAAAGATCAATGTTATCAGAACTGGGCAGAAACCAGCTGGTTGGACCGGTTCTATTCTGAACCAGTCCTAAACCATCAGTTCAAGACAAAACCTGTCAAAATTGGCCAGTTTGACCAGTTTTGTACAGGTTCATTTCCATCCGCCCAAGAATCAATTAAAAAAAGCCTACAACTACCATAGCACCTATTTTTCATCTATTTAATGATAACCCCCCCAAAAAAATAAAAATAATGGATGGACTTATCCTAGATGGCTCACAGCCACTTCTGCCACCATAGGATATTGACATTGATGTTGGACCTACAACGGCATCAAGTCAGGATCTTGAGTCTGCCCATGCAGAGGATGTAGAGGATGAAAATTCAAATGATTTTGACAAATAATTAGAATGTAGAATTACTGGTATGCTTATTTTTGGCTTGTAGATGCCATATAGAGCCTCTATGTTTATGTATTTTGGTTCAGATATGGATTCCACTCGTTGGTACTTTATTATATTCACCCTTACATGCTATATACATGAGAAAACATTGCATATTTTCTGTCCAATGGTTTGTATTTTCATGGATGTACATGAATTTTTTAAATCAAAATTTGAATATTATATGTATCTTTTGGTTGACCAATTTTGTGTCCAGTCTTTTTACTAGTTCCAATCTGGTTCCAGATTTTGGGGTCAACAAGTTCGGTCCTGATAACATTGATAAAAATATGAATAATATTATAAGAGATTTGCAAGGGTGAAAAAAGAAGGCAGCAAAGAACTAATGATATGGAAAAAATGAGCAAAAGGCATGGATAATGTGACATAGACAGTGGAAGTGCACTGAGTTCACTTGTAAACTGAGTTTGAAGTGAAGATCAACAGTGGCACAGCATAGCAAGGAAAACAAAACAAGAGTATTGTAGCATAAGTAAGCTATGTGGAAGACATTGAGGCAAAAAATATTCGCCATGATCCTATGAGAATTATGTGTATAAAACGGCTAGATTAGCCAAGATTTTGTTTATTTGCAAATGATCGGAATAAGTACATGACTCGAGAACGATGATGATGCGATTGAGCCTATAGTTGTAAGCCTTGACATAGGCTATGCATACCCCATTTTTGTCTTATGAAGTCTCTGTAAGAGCAACACACAGCACATAGGCATGATGTGACCCCATGTTAGCAGTAAGACTCGTTCCTTAAGCATGCATGTTGTAGAGCAATGGTCCATGATTGGTGAAGTGCCCACAAATAGCATAATTCCCTCTCATATGCAGAGAGGATGTACCATCAAATTTTTGAAAAGGTCACCTAGGTAGGTATTGAGGTAATTAGGTTTACATATACTCTAACTTGATGATGAATGAGAGGAGATGTTGGAAAGAATCTTTGATTAAGGGGGAGTGATGTAAACATTTTACACGTACAATTCGAAGTTGCAAGAAAACCCATATTGGACCAAATGAAGAGTCCAAAAATGAAGAATAAATAACAAGTAATCATTTTGGGACAATATTTTGGAACTTAGAATATAACTCCTGCGTTTTGACATTATGTGTTACCTATTAGCACAAGTCAATATGTGCATGCCTTGCTAGTCCAAGTTGTTAACGATTCATATATATGGCAGGTGCAAGCAGAAAAGCATTAAAGAGACTATGACTCAAGTGAGCCAATGAACTTAGGCACTTGCATTGTGGCACTGGTAGCTGTGAAGAGAAGATGTGTACAAGGGCCAGCATATGCTATATATATGTGTATTGTGTCAAATGAAATAAATGGTGAATATATGAAGTTTATTTCTGAAACCCTTGCTCTCTCTGTGTGTTTTTTAACAATATAAGACAGTGTTCTGAATCTTCACTACCTATCATCCATCTTTGTATCATTCCCCTATCCATGAAATCCAGTGGAAGGTCCAGGCATTGAGCATAAACTTCAAACTCAAAGACAACACTCAAAAAAAGAAATTCTCACAAACCTAGTCTACATCAGAAAAAGCACATTTTAATCATGTCAAGAATGAAGAGGCAAGAATTAAATTCCTCTCTACAGCAAAGCTGAAGTGTTGACCCTCTCCTTAATGTAGCATCAGAGCCAATAGGAATCTAGCCCAAATCTTATCGTGTTTCATATGGCAGATATAATTGCAACATTACAGTTTTCCTGTAAAGCATAACCAGAAACATACCTCAATTGTTCATCAACGTGAAAAAAATTTATCAACTCTGCGACTTTTCTAACTCCACGATGCCGTTCAAACTCCTGCAAAGAATAAAGAAACTTCTAATTATTTGGCATGCCAAAGATATATTTCAGAAGGGAACACTAACAACACAAAACCCTATCATAGCAGGGATCAGGGTAAATCCATCACCTGAGTTTGTGTTTGGCAAGAATAGAAGACAAATAAGACCTAATGACATCTATGCCATTATAATACAATCCAATAAATATAATCACATTTGAAAATTTCTTATGTTTACTACTAATTACTAAATGCCAATACTTCGTACTACAAAGTGTCTATTTAGAAACATCAACCTTTTCAACTTTCTCCAAGGATGAAAGTAAATACATTAGTTAGAATATTGGTGAGACTGCATAGCAAACTCATCAGTTATGTTGTTTATAGTGAGAGTCACTGTCACAAACACACTTATATCATCCGAAATTTTCTATCATTCTACTCTCCACTAGTCTTCCTCATTTTTAGGTTTTTATTTATTACGCACAGAAGTGAAGAGATTATAAATATATTGATGACAGGTCATATTGCTCCTCAATGATTGCGTCGGTTGATGCTTGCTTAGTCATGAATAGTGAAGCATTGATGAAATCAACCTATTTTGCATTCCTCCTATAGAACCAAACAGTTCAGGTAAATATGTGAACTTTGAAGTATTTCCTTCAAAAGTCCATTCACCTTAGAGCAGGTTGCTTCATTACAGAATCTCCTTACAAAATAAAGCCAATATTCTTTACGCCACGCATCTGTCAAGGTATTGATTTCCATACCCTCCAAGTTTCACTCGTACTCAAAGCAAGCTGAACGCTATTTACATGTTACACATGCACTTCCTACAAGCTTGGGTTTCCTCGTAAACTAGAGATAGAGAAGATTTTAAAGTCAAAGAAACTATTCCAAGATGCCAAACATGGCATATCCAACTATTTATTATTGGCACACACACACAACACAAGCATTGCACAAAATCATGCAGCCCATCCTCATACACTAAGCAAGCAACAACAACACATGATTTTTACCTCCTAGGCAAACAAAATGACCTGCATCCATGTAAAACAACCACAACATCTTGTCCTAGCAATGACAAAGCAACCTTGCACATATCACTGCATGCCCTCTCTTCAGGTCTGCTGTAGCTTATGAATAGAGATTTAAATGTAGGACTTAGACATGACTTGCAGCATGGAACACATGTAACAACAATCTTATTACTTTGACAATATTAAATTATAACAACGATAACATATGGCCTGCCTATTTGCAATGAACGACGTATACAAGCATTCCATTTCAACCCTTTCATAAATTTACCATGACCTCAAATGGGGAAAGAATTAAACTTTCTGAAAAAAATACAGTTTTGGAAAAAGCAATCTCAAGCTTAGTTAAAAACGTTAAACTAACACTATTATTAAAACAAATACTAAATTCAACATATGAGCACAAAGATAATAACATTCCATTAGAATATTTGCTAAATTGAATGGATACCGATATCGGTGTGTATATGGATATAGGATCTGATATGGATACAGCAAACTTTAAGATGGATAGGATATGGCTGAGATACAGCAATCTAGAAAAAATAAAAATAAAAATAATATATATATATATATATTCAATATTTTTTTTTTGGGGGGGGGGAATACTTCTTGTAGAAAATTCCTTTGGCTAAGCTGCCATGCTATGAGGGTCATATCTATGCTGTCAAGGTCACCCAAGGTTTGCATCTGGCCTCATCTGCCCCACTCAAGGGGTTTTACAACTAGGTCTCTGAGTTAATAGAAGCCCAAGCACCTCACTGCTTGCCACTAGATCACACTCTAGTGGGCTATATTTTCTTATTTAGTAAATAGTAAATATCGGTGTTTTAAAAGTCACCAAAAACTCAATGAGTGTAGCCTGAAACAAGAAACCACAGTGAAAAAACACTCAAGTTTTCTAAATAACTCATTGAACTTGCAAGTTTTGTAAAAAAAGGAAGTCAGGCAAGTAATTAACAGTTTTTTGGAAAAGCTATGTTGTTGCATAATTTGTTTCCTATTAAACCCAATTATGGCACTCATTTTGTTCACTCAAATTTCTTAGATGCACTTCTCGTAAAAGTTCATCCTAGCGCACTATTAGAAACCAAACTTGGTGTTTATTCTGTGGTAAAAAATTATTTGTGGAATGGGCAAAAGAAATGAAATTTTATGCATTTTGTATTGTTTATCATTTCTTTACAAGTCGGCCAATATTTTCCTAAGTTTCTTCCAAGTCATTCATTTTACACCCCAATTGAATTATTCCCAAAGTATGAGTTTTGAAACATTGGAAAACATTTTAAATTTTTTAATATATTTCTTGACATAAAAACTTCCTTTGACTATTTTAATCATTGCTGAAAAAATTGGCATTGGCAAAAAATTGTCGAGGGTCTGGACATTAGTACATTGGAAAAATCAGCAAAAAAAGGGCAAATTGCAGCAAGCATCAAAAAATACAAAATCCCCCAATTCAGGTGCTTCTGCGTGGGGGAGAGTTGGTGAAAGGGCAATAGTCCGAGGATGTGGAAGGCCCTCGTGCTCTCACCACTTGGAGTAATGATGAGAGGACAGGTCAAGGTCAGGCCGGACATCCGGCGATCCCTCGCCTTGAGGAATAATCTACATCTGAAGTGGTTGACGCCTCCTCTGCTCCACAGAGGTCTGTACATCATGAACCTTGACCGTGACATAATAGGTTCCTTGCTGCGAATGTCGGCTAAGGACGAGGGGGTGTTAATGGAAGGAACCGAGAATAGGGACCATGGTAGCATTGTTGAGTGCAGGAGACAACAGTTATGTCCAACTCCTCACCTGGACTTTAATAGCTGGAAAAAAGCACAGGTTATAGGAAGAGGCAAACAAAGTAACTTAGCAACTTTCCTTGGCCGTGCTCTTTCCCTTTCCATGCTACAATTTCTGAGTTATTTGAGTGACGAGGAATACATCCTGATGAAGGCTAATTGTGCCAGAGGGAAGAGTAATTTGGGTAGCCTGTGGAGAACCCTACTGCCTTGTTTCTTCTGTGGCACTCATAGGCCGACTACAATGAGCACTCGCAGGCCGACTACAATGAGCACTCGCAGGCCGACTACAGTGGGCATCATGGTAAGCAAGATGAGAGGCTCTAATGGATGAGGTGCCAGACAGGGACGTGGGTTTAGTCACCAATTGAGAGTTATGTAGGAAGCATAAGCCTCGACCTCACAATACCACAGGCACACTTTGATCAATATTTAAAAGGAAATTGATAGGGCCGAAGCATGGGTTGAAAAAGAACAAGAGCTGGTGGACGAGGATGATATGATATAGGAAATGCAGGCTTGGATTCCTGATATTGGGAATTCAAGGACTACAAACACCAAGTATTTTCAGACTGTCTAACTGTATTGGCAATTGAAATATCTACTTGGAAAGGCATTGTTGGATCACAGAGAGGAGCGCAAAGAAATTCTTCTTCAAATGAATGAACTCCAAGATCAAATGAGAAGGATGAATGTTAAGATTACCCTGATTACAAGAGCTGCTACAGGATTCAAGTTCGCAGAGAAGACAGCTAAAGTTGAGGACATTCCTTCAACCTCGGCCAAAGAGGTCCCTCTTATCTCAACCTCTGATGATGATGGTCATTCTCCTTAATTTCAGTAGTGTTCAAGCTTGTTTTGTTATTTTCAGTTGTTCTAGTTATCTTTTAAAGTCTTATAGTATATATTGCCTTTATGATAAGGCTAGAAGTAAGAAGGTTATACTCAGAACTCTCAAAAGCACTTGTTATAGAACTATGACAGTTATAAGTGGCAATCTCCTGTTTTGCTGTTGGTCGAGTTTCCCATGTGGCCGACAAGCTAACTAAGCTTCTATATGTATTTTCTATTTAAGGCAATAGTTTAGCTTACGAAAAAAAATACAAAATAATTTCGAATTTTTTTAGATAAAAACCAACAGCAACATCAAATAAGCACATTGGCACATAAATATGGAAAAACACCAATGTAGATCATGTAATGGATGCAAAATGATACATCAAAGTTGATACACAATCCTCCATTCAAGGACTCAAAACTGGATAACCAATACAAGATGACATCAAATATATATATAAATGTATCTCGATTCTCGATTCTCAGCATCATGAGTCATCTATAGTGATATTGTAATGCCTCAGTTTTGACCACTAGAATGTATTGGATCAGATTATGTATAAATTGTAAATGAAAGGTTCTATTGTATTGGATCTTTAGTATCCCGCTGTTGCAGTACGATTCTCGTCGTATGTACGCATCTCTTCATCAACGTCATCTCCTTTCGCAAGTACTCAAAGATGGGTTTTGTCAGATCCGAAGGTGAAATGGATTCGTCGGTTGCACAGTGTTTGGTCGATGCGGATTTCCTATAAGTGCGAATGTTTGCTTGGTTGGTGAATGGTGATCTTTCAGGGGCTTCCGTCCAAGGCCCGGTTGGCTAAGTCTGGACTCTCGGATGGTCTTTGCTCTGCGTGCCAGAGACCGGAGACAATTAAACACATCTCTTGGGACTGTATATTTGCCAAAAACTACGGGGGATTTGTGGAGGAGAAGCACCCCGAGTTGTTCTTAAACAAACTTTATTGGAGAGCAGCTCTACTTAGAGATGGTTATTCCCTATTACGGGATTCACTCTCTGAGTCTCTAGTTTGTGGTATTGCCTACAGATAGTTGCTTTATTCATGCTATGGAAACTCAGGTGCAAGTATGTTTTTGATCAAAAAAGTAGTTCAGTTTCAGTTTTTATTGCACTTTGGAAAGATGAGTTATGTCATCAATTACTAGCCAAGGGCGCCCAGTTAATCAAGGATGCCAAAAGTTGGATCCTATTGTATATTCTGATTTTAATTCTGCTCTTATAAGCTTCAGGAAGTGGTTAGGATAGGCATTGTATATACTCGACCACTGCTACCTTTTCTTATTGTAAATAAGTTTATGTGAATATAATAAGTATTTTTCAAAAAAAAAGCTTCCTTACCATGTCAAAACTTCAAGAAACAATAAAATATCCTCCATATGTGCACCCTCTAATATGTTTGCATGCATAAATGATAAGATAATTCTTGGTATAGGGGAATATCCACATAACAACTCCTCCAAGGTGCACCCTCCAAGATACTTCAGTGAAATAAATATTAAAACATCCTTCCTCTAGGAGAAAGCTCCAACAAACCCATAACATTTTTTCTTAAAATAGAACACACATTTGTGAAAGGGGAATAGTGCTCCAACAAACTCCTGGAAAAATGTGCAAGATGCCAACTAACTAGAGCAGTCCACAACAAAAAAGATGGTCAACATTCTCAAAATAGCAAGGTTCTTTGTCCCATGTTCAACCACCTCAATAAAATAATAATAAGCTGGAAAGTAGGTACAAGTCCATAACCAACTTCACATGAGTGTGCCCTAGGGAGGTTGCCAACCATCTTCCCACATCTGAACAAGAAGAGGGTTCTCCAAAGAAAAAAGGGCCAACAGTAACTTTGACCAAGCAAGAGGAGACCACCAAGGAGATGCACCCTTGAAGAAAGTGCCATCTTCAACCACCTTCAAGTGCCATCTTCAACCACCTTCAACCAACAGTGAAGTGTGGCCTAGGAAAGAGTGCCAGAGGTGTTTATATTTCCCTCAACAAATGATATAATATTCTCCATGACGAGTGTGCCCTAGGGAGGTGTGCATTTGACCAAATATCATGAATTTTAGCTTCCAAATCACATGTTTCTCTCCAAACCATAGTAGCAAAATACAGCCGTATTGACAGTTGTTGTACGGAAATTCGAACTAGGATAAAAATACGGCAAACATTCGACATGATACGGGTTCAGTACAGTCCCGAATTTTGACCGAACTGAATTAGAATCGAATTCATATTGGTACAATAAAATATAAAACTCCAAAGCATGGCCGACTAATAAAAAAATTATTTAAGAAAAAACTTTAAAATACTTTTTCAAATTCTTATAAATTTATCATCCCTCGAACAAAAAAATAATCGTGAATCAAAGAAAATAAGAATTTACCATCCCTCGAACAAAAAAATAATCATGAATCAAAGAAAATCAAACTTATTTCTGAATTTTGATTTGCGAACAAAGAACATCAAATTAGCAGCTCAGCTCAGTTGCTCAGCAGTAATCTGCCATAAATCAAAGAGAAAATCAAAATCCTGTTAAAGTTTTAAACTCCAACTACAGGTATGTGCATAATACATATTGAGGTTTTGAATGTGAATAATCTAGGATTCTATACTGTTAGTGTTATTATAATTTAGTGTTAGTGTTATACTGTTAGGCTTTTATATCATTTGCGTTATTACTATTACATGTAGTTTTTTTATTGAAGTTTTATTTTATATGTAATTGTTATTTTAATTTTACTTTTTAGTATTTATTATTTATCAAAAAGTAAATTTATGTAGATTTTTTGTTCTTATTTTTTTAAGTCATTTTATATAAAAATAGATTTGTGTAGTTTTAAGTTTTATTTTTAAAGTTTTCAATGAATAATGAATGAGATGTTAAAATTTGGAATGATTATGTATAATCTTATTTTTTTTAAATTAAAATTGCATGATTTTTGTATTTATAAGATGTCTACTCTTGTATTTTAGTTGTACTTGATTTTTTTGTTACGTATTTTTCCGTATCGTATTCAAATCCGTACTCGAATCTTGCTACTATGCTCCAAACAATGGACACAAGGTGTGCCCTAGGGATGTGTGCCAAGGTAGTTACAACTCCAACCAACATATGATAAAATATTACCCCACAAGCCTTGGAACATGTGCCATAGGAGGGTGCTCCTCAAGATAGTCATGAATAACCCTCAAATAACCACTCCCACATGTGAAAAGAGGCTAATGAAGGAGGGTGCTCAAGTATTAGCCTTCTAAGTAATTAAATTAACCAATGAATGGTTAAATCAACCTCAACATGTGTGCACTAAGGCTAAACTTTTAATTAAACCATAGCCCAACCTCCAATTAGTCGCCAACGGATTAAATTACCATGAACATGTGTGCCAATGAAAGGGAGAGGGGGCGCTCCATCAAGTGTTGTACCATGCAAATAAGTTCTCTCCTAGTAGAACACCACATAATGAAAAAATAGAAGCTCCACCTGGGTTTGAAACTAGGGCACACCACCAAAGGACTAATACATGATTAATATTCCCTCGAACCTTAGAAAAAGGCTTGATCATCAAGAAGATGTGTAATACCCCACCTTTCTAACTCAAAATTAGGAAATATTACATCACAAGGGTACTACGTCATCAATTACACATTCCCCCTAAGTAATGTCTAGCCAATGTTACAACATCAAGTCATATTACCTAGGGAAATCCCACCAAGGCAAAGTGCAGTACCACAACACATCAACACCAAAGGAAAGGTGACAACTCCATCTAGCATCAAGTATGTCCGCACCACACACTCAACCAAAGGGGCCATGTAGAACACCCCCTTACTAGTGACAACAATACAACATCATTACATATACTCACTAGGAAGCATCCATAAATCAAAAGAATAAAACAACTACATGAAAGAAGCATCCCACTATAGAGTGACGATCAACCTGAACATCCACCATATAAAAATGACCATCCTCCACCAAAGATCTTCATGAAATATCCATCCTGAAGAAGAGAAGAAGCTGCATGAAGATGTATATCCCTCAAGTCCATCAAAATGCTCCAAGGTACTAGTTGAAATTTGAAAACACCAATGCGAAATCTCATACAATATGAGGGGTAACACTACTTATGTTCTTGATTTTTTTTTTCAGGTAAACATTTCTTAGGGTACTCAATCAGATCATTTTTTTTAAATAGCAGTTACAGTTTCCAATAGGCCTTGCAAACTCAAATTACAAACTGCATATTATATTTCAAGAATCAATACTAGAAAACTGGCACATTTGAGCAACCCTGACCAATTTCAACTTTTGTATCAACACCTCACCAACTTTGACTAAACAAGTTGAACAAGTCATGCCAAGTATTGATCAGTTTCATGGCAGGCCAACAAAAGCAGAGTCAACTTGGCCAGTTTCCCAAGTAATCAGGAATTCTATTACTAGGCATGTAATCATCTATTCAATCTTTTAATCACGTGGACTATATTACTTGGTCACAAATATCTTTGGTAGCTCCTATGAGGAAGCATTTCCAGCCAATTCCCATAACCATGATTCCAGGGATCATTGGTTCAACCTCTAGAAAACACTAATTTCCAAAAGAGGGAGGCTCATTTCTAATATGGTTGGATTTCTTCAAGTGAAAAACATGAACTTCAAATCATGATATCAAAGAATCAAGACCATGATCACGACAACCTGCCTGGCATGCCCTTGAGTGAGCACATAAAGAAGAAAAAAGGGGAAAGTTGTAGTCCTATGTTGCATATTGGAACATATTTCTGCTAATGGCACTGAAATTTATGCCAACAAAAGAGTCATCATACCAGAAATGTAAGAGCTACTTGTCAACCTGAAAAACATTGAAAAATTCTTCCCAGGTTTTAGGAAATATAAAAAAAATAAACCATTCGACATTATAACTATAATATAAATTCAAATAGACACTTTAAGTTTTTCAGATCTATACATAGAAAAGATCTAGAAACCACCAAGTTACAAGCAACTTGGATGTTAACAAACGAAATTAATCATGGTCTACTAAACAAGTTTTCATACCTTCTGATTCTCCAACGAGTCCAGCATTAATGCAATCAAAGCATCCAGGCAAGCACATTGCACAAGTGTGCTACCATCAGACAGCAATCTAATTATTTCCTGCAGACAGGACTTAAATTAATTCCTGAAAAGAGCAATTTAATAGGTTCCTGAGTCAATAAACTTTAGAAGTTAACATGTTATAATAGAATGCCAAAGGAAATAAATTAGTTCGAATACCAGCATACACCAGAGTAATTTAACAAAGAGCAAAATGTCACATATGCCCAACCACATCAGATTAAAAATCAAATCAAATTCTATGAAAATACTATAGTATCCAGAAGTCATAAGAGTGAACAATAGGACTGCAGTATGGTCCAAGTACAACAGAAATCAATGGAGTGCCTAATGCATCTCCAAAACAAGTGGAACCATAAAAGAAAAGAATTAAGTAAAGGAGAGCAAAACTAGGTCAAGCACCACAAAGTGCAAACTAATAATAGCTGTGACGTACCTCGCAGTAGTGACAGTATGCCATAGGCAGTCACGGCTAAAAAGGCAGCACAAGGCCATATATATTATAGTCAAGGACAAATAAATATATATCAGAAGTAAAGGATAGAAGATATTGTGTTATGCAGTCAAGAAAACTGTCATATATATAATACCTAAGAGACACAACTATCCTAAAGGACATGATTATCATAATTGAAATTTGGATATATTACACACCCTCCTATCTAGGAAGGCTTCGTCCTTAAAATACAAGAGGAAACATGTAAAGATTGTGGAAGCTCAAAGCAATATTGATGCCGTGTAGAAATATCAATCCATCCTAGGTCAACTTTTCATAAGACTCAAACGAGACTTTTCATCTTATCAATAGCAATATTGATAAGACTCAAACAAGACTTTTCATCTTTGTTCAAAACAATGCAGATGTTGGTAAATTGATTGACCGTAGCAACAATTCTTGTGAATGGGATGATGATAAGGTTTTATTGTTAACTGTTTTTTTCTTGATTTCCATTTTAGGATATTCCTTGTAACCCTTAGGCAGTGTAATATTATCCTTTCCATAAGATATCTTCATTAGATACTTCAATTGATATGTCCAATACAACTCCATCAATAGCAACAATTTGATCTTCAAATTTAATTGAGTCTGTAGATGTTGCTTTGTTAACAACTTCACTTTTGACTTTTGAAAACATCATTTTTCTTCGTTTCAATTGTTTAACTTCTATGAGAAAGGTATCATTTTTGCTTTTTAAATGAAAAGCTTCCTCACATTTTCCAAATAGAAATTTGTCAATAATTTCAATGTCGGGTTTTGGAGTCTCATATTTAATTTTATCTCGTTGTATTTTGTTTATCTTCTGATGCTAACTCCCATTGTTGGAATTATTGGTGTAATCTGTACATATTGCCACAAAACATTCATATGTATCATTAGTCTACTTATAACCATGGCTAAGGCCATACTTTTTTCTTTCATTGTATTACTAGGTGTGGTTAAGGCCAACCTAGTCAACTTTTATATGTAGGCTAAATATAACCCTCTTGGGGACTGTGACCCTACCTATATGGGCCATAACCCTCTTGGGAGAATGTCCTAACTACTTGAATGGTATAGCCACTATAAATCAGTGTTGCACATATCGGCGATATATCAAAAATATCGGATATATCGCCGAGTCTTTCCCCCTTCCGATATATCGGAATTAAAAATCACAACATTTCCTAAATGTTCAACGTATCACAATACATTCATAATTCGCGATATTTTCGAAATATCAAAAGTCGAAGGAATATGTTGGCCTACTCCTGGAAAGTGCAAAAAAGTCGGTCGGAATTGGGTTTTAAATCCACGGGTTGGGTTTTTTTGGTTCATTGTTTGATTCCAAGAGTGTGAGAGAGCTAGAGGGGTGTGGGAGAACATTATGCATCCATCAAAGAAGGAGAAAGCCAAGGATCGTGTTGCCATTAGTGGAGAGATGGTGGAGTGGGGATTCAAACTATCAAGATTTCTAGGTATGGATAAAACGCTTTGCTTTCATTGATTTATTTGTTTGTTTTTCTAGACTTAGGCTAGGGTTTGCAATGTGCCTCTTCTTGTTGTTTTTGAATGGAAGATTCAATCATTCCACCTTCATCTAGCTCGCATTATTTAAGCTTTGCATTATCATGTGTTTATTTTAGTTTTTTTTGTGCCATAGGTTTAAGATTTTCATCTCAACAAAATGTCAAAGCCATTGGATCCAATGTGGGTGTACGGTGAACTAGTAGAACTTCCCGATAGACAAATATTGACATGCAATCTTTGCAACAAAATAATTATGGAGGAATTGACTACTTGAAATAGCACCTTGCCAAAATCAGTGGGTTTGATGTGGATGCTTGTGACAAAATGACCCCGGATATTATGTGTATTGCAAACCAATCCATCATTGATATTGCTAATAAGAGGGATGTGAAGGAGGTTCACAAAAATGAACTTGCAAGTAGAAACATTGGAGCAAGTGCCTCAATGGGGGGACCACAATCCCACTCTTCATCCACATGTACCGCAACTTCTGGAATCCGCTCATCAACCTCGCCTTTCTTTGTTCCCAGGTCAACACCGGGGGGGAAACCTTCTATTCAGTCATTGGTTAAATCAAAGGAGGAGGAGGAGGCCGACAAGCCTGTGACCAAATGTTTTCTTTGGAGAGATATACCATTTAACATTGCCAAGAACCCCTTGTTGAGCATGGTTGTCATTCATGACAAGCCATTAATGACAAAGGAGTAATAAAGGTTGATGACATGGCAAGCATGACATGGTTGTTTGGGCATTGGAGACCATTCACTGTTGGTATGTGCATTGGAGCACTAGGTGGTCCAAATGACCCATTATGTGGTCATTTGTGGCTTGATGGGGTCATGAAGCCCACACACTTGGTTGCTTGTTGATCTTTTTCCCACAAGCTAAATGGAGGTACCTTGACGATGAAGCCCTTGAACAACATGTTGAAACCCATGAGTATGTGAGGAAGACCATTGATGGTTTGTATCAGGACCTTGACATTGGACTTTGATGTGGAAAATCTCTTGAAGAAATGCAAGTGAAGGATTGAGTCTTAGACCCACACATATGGTGGTATGATGGCATGATCATATCCTTGCTTTTGATTACACCTTGAACAATTTAAATAATGACATGGACAACACATTACACCTTGAACCAAATAAATGATGGCATGGCAAACATTTATTGTGTGAACATCAAGCAAGGTCGGCTTCAATGGTGTATAAAATATATATAGGCATATAGCAGGTCGGCCTCAGTAAGAGATATCTTAAGGAACATTTTGTACTAGGTCGGCCCAATGAAATATTGTTATTCCTTCCACGAATTAAGTATATATATACATCAATCCATTCATCCAAAAGCATAAGAATTGAGCTCTAATTTTCGGTGGTTTAAAAGAGAGAACAGATCTTAGGCATGTCTGGAGACATCTGAAGTATATCCGCAGTCAAAGTGGATCAGCTCTGATTTTCGGGTCTCTGAGGCAGTCGCGGTAGGGTAAGCAGTCCACTATGGAAAACGCAGGAGCGGGTCTGATATTTTTCCTTTTGGCAGCCACAATCAAGTGAAGTTTTGGATCCTTCTGTGCATTCAAACTTTGAGACAGCAGTATGTGAATAAGCAAACCTCAAATTGTTTCTCTGAATGATGGTGTAAAGTCAGGATACCTCAAATTATCTCTCTTAAGACAGACACGCGGCCAGAGGCAGTACTTACAGAAGTGAATCCGTGAGAGAGCAGTAAGGTTTTCAATCTGACTGTGACCTATTGTACAGTGATCAAAGCAAGTCCAAACTTTAGTTCTAATGCTGGCCCTTGGAGAAAAGGTTTGGTAAAAGTCTGATTGGTATGTATGATGGTTTTGTATATTCATTGTTGCTTGAAGTTTTGGAACATGTCATTTGCTAGGCTGAGTTTGAAGGTCACTTGGGACTATTAGAATGTCTATGATAGAATTCTTAAATTAGAACAAAATAAGATTGACAAGAGACTGGGCAATTATAGACCCACTCATAAAGATAAGCTGCTTGAGTACTAGGTTGTTGAAGAATTGTTTTGGAATAGAAGTTGGTACTTGGAAGGTTTGTCCAAGGCATACTAGAGAGTGAGAGACATCTTTCACTAGCTCATCCCCATGGCACAATAATATAAAATAATAGGACCATGATATGTCCAAATAACACAAATGATCAAATCCTGTCCTCAAAATCTATGAGAGACATGCAGTAAAAGGCCTCCTGTGGCCTCTGTGGACCCCATTGACTGATGCCAACTGGCTGGAAGATAGGGGGTTCACCCTGGAAGACCTCTGTGAAGACCAAGTGCCAAAACCTTGCCTCAATTGCCCAAATCGAATTCCTTAGTGACCCTTTTATTCCATTTTTAATCCTCCTGAAAAAACCTGAAACTGCTCAAACTGCCACCCAAGGTGCCTGCGTTGTCAAACTGACGGCACCAGGGTGTCTGGAAGGGGGGTATAATGGTAAAAACAAGTGGCTGGACCACCCCCTTCCTACACAACGCCCTAGGAAACGACTGGCCTTCAAGCCTCTGTTGGACAGGCTGGATCAGCATGCCCAAAACTGGTCAACAGGTGGATAATTGCTGCTATCATCATCAGAAGTGCCCGGAACTGAAAGATAAGTGTCTCAATGGATCCAGAAGACCCAAATATACTAGAAATGTGTACTCATACACCATGGGTTGATGGTCAACTGTAGGGCCCACCATGGACAGTGTAAAATATGATGATCTAGAAATAATAATAAAACTAAGTAACTGCATCAACCATCATCTGAAGCATATGTCCATCATATGTAATCATCAGTAAGTGTATGAGGGACCATCAATCATCATCCATAAGCATACATGGTCCATCTCAACACAGCTCCCAAGAATGACCATGGTCAAACTATGTTTGACTAGGTCAAAATATAACCAAGGACAAGATTATGACAAAGACTAAGACATGTTCCTTTAGATCATATTCACAGCTTAACTTAAAGCATAAACATCATTTTGTGGCAGTTAATACATATATATATTTCAATGTTATTTATATTTTACTTGCACAAAAGCTTTAATGGCAGACTCACCCATTGGACATGGCCTAACTGCTAGCTAAGGATGAAGGCTAAGGACAAGGCTAGGCAAAAGGGGATGACTTGACCAAACTCAACTAGATGACACTTTGGACGGGGAAAGGGGGAGCTACACTCTATGCTAGACAAAATAACAAAGGGAAGGGCTGTGCCTCACAAATGGATAAGTTGTTTAGAGAGTGCTTATTCAACTTAGGCATCATGTCTACATCAAGCTCATCCAGGTTCATTAGGATCATTCATTTCATTTCCATGGACTTTTTGGCCTATATGACCCCTCGGGGATTTCACATGTGCTAAGAAGCACAACTAATCCCAGCTTGCATCCGGGGCATATTCACATATACAAGGTCAGCAATAATAGATATAACTTTTGAGTAACATTTTCTTTTTGGACCTTTTCTATACCCTTCGAGGGGTATTTTAGTAGTTCATCGCTATAGCCTTTATTCACGTGTGTTAAGAAACACATTCTAGAATTTTAAGTTCACAGGCTTTCATAATACATTTCCAATATAAGTAGTACATGAGCTTTCAGTTTTAGCCAACAACATCTCAAGTGACTAGGGGGACTTCTGCACAGTGCCAAACATCAGGACAACCAACCAGAATGATTTAGGCATACAATCCAACTTACCAAAGGCAAGTTCTGTCACCAACTCAGAGCCGAGACACAAAACAAACATGGATGCAATCCAACACAAAGGTAGAAATGGGGAAGTCGTCAGTATCAAGAAGTCAAGAAGGCAAGTCAAGGGTGAAAGTCAAATAAGGAAGGTCATAGATGGATGGAGTCAAGTGAAAATGGTGCCTAAGCTAGCAGACAAGGATGTCAAAAAAGACCATATCTATGCTCATAGGAGGGTAATAAAACCAATGAGTTTTGTCAGAAAACCTAAGTGTGCAAGTAATACATCCATTTTATATTCATAACATCATCCAAGATAGTTCATTTTATTTTAAATAGTACTGCCACATCATGAATCATATACCAAGTCAATGTTATGAAGATGACTAAAACAACAAGATAATAATCCAAAGCCAATAATCAGAAGTCCATAGGTCACATCATATCATAATAATCATCAATAAACATCTAAAACATTGCTGCAATAACATCATTGGGCACTGAACTGAAATTGTATGGAACAAAGGGTCACATTGGTCATCAAATCTAAGCTCTCAAGGCTCAGCCTTGGCACAAGGTCTAATAAAAGTCTGATACAATGTACTGCTCTGATCCATGAGTGATCTCAAATAACAAGCTCATCATAGCTGATCTCTGTAAAAGCCAAGCTCTGAAAAGTGCAGATATCTGCTCAGCAAGAATAGTAGCCCAGCTACTATGGTATGATAACATCTGGCTCCAGCTGGGACAAGTGCTCTAAGGGAGAGAGCGCTTGAGAACCTCAGAATCTTTGGTCTCAAACTGCTCTGCATCAATCTTCAATCCAGCAACTTGTCATCCTTGCTTTCAGTTTTTATTTTGCACCTATATCTGCGCTCATAGCCACTAAAATACCACATGAAGCATGTATGGGAAAAATATAAAATAAAATCGAAAATGAAATCTATTCTATAACAGAAATAAAAATGCATAAATAGAAATACTAATCTAACATATATAATTTTTTTATTCATTACTGTGCAAGAGGAAGGAAAGCTTTTCAAGCAGGAGTACAACTTAACCTTCAGAATGACACACTTCTAAGGCAGAATGATGATAACACGAAGGTTAGACTAAGTAATGAGTAACAACTTTAAGTGTTATGAGTCATTATACAAGCATAAAAGTACCCCATGAAACCATATCGTCATATAAGCAAACATTCTAAGTGCCAATGAGGGTAAGAGATATCACAGCACTAATGCATCTGACACCATCTCTGCTAAGCACATCCAAGGCACATGGACCATCTGAATATGTTGAAAAGATCTCTGACCAATGATCTATGGAGAAGCCACAGATCAACTGACCCATATATCACCCCTTGCCAAAAGAAGGGTAACACAAGTCATCATGAGCATAAAGTTAAAGGCTAAAAGCTAGAATAAAGCTTTTGACTACAAGTTCTCATCATCCATCTCCCAGTTGATTGACCCATTTGTTGTTGTCAAATGAATATAACAATATTAAGAACAAATAAGAAAACACTAAACAATATTGAAATGCTTTGCACGTAACTTAAAATACTTGCTGTAATGTTTGTTCACATAAACAACCTCAGCATGGGTGTCCTTTATAGTCCTAAAGGAGTGCAGATCATGGTTTCAAAAAAATGTCGATTAAGGCTTGCAGTGATGGTATACTCATTTTAATTCTCTTGGAATAGGATATCCTCCGCTTCAGTCTGAGTGAGACAATTCCTTTGGCACATTAGCTTGAGTGATGGCATAAAAATATGAATTCCCTCATATCAGATCCACTGTCAGTTCCAATCTAAACAAGATAACTTCTTAAATAATGTGATATTACAATCCTTTAAGGCTGAGAGCACAAATCCTACTCCACAGTGCGCTCTCAGTCACTGACAACAATTGAAAGAAACATGATGCTGCATTAAACAGCTTCTCTGAGTTCCAAACAAGAACTTGAAGACTTAGAAACATCCGAATCTAGATGTATACCTTGTGATACTATGAAACAGAAAAGCATGATGCTACCCAAGACGCTGCAAGTCACACTTAGAAAAAGCACAGTTTTTGTCAAGAAAATGGACTCCCATCCTAACTACAAAACAAGGTTTGACCTTTTGTACCTTTGTGTTTGACATTAGCTTAAAAAAAATTTACTTTACAAATGTCAAACAGTACGTGATCTAACCTGCATACTGGAGCAAGACGCTGCAAGTCACACTTAGAAAAAGCACAGTTTTTGTCAAGAAAATGGACTCCCATCCTAACTACAAAACAAGGTTTGACCTTTTGTAACTCTGTGTTTGACATTAGCTTAAAAAAAATTTACTTTACAAATGTCAAACAGTACGTGATCTAACCTGCATACTGGAGCATAAAAGTTTTACTTGGGAATAGCAACGAGCGGACCGTATTTTCTACACTGAATTTTGCATAGTAGTAGGCCCATGCATGCTGTGTTTTGTACATCCATCTTTTCAATAAAACGTTAAGAGAATCTATTTTTTAGTGAGCAGGTTCTAGCAGGACACAAACTGCAATTAACTTTTTTTTGAAATTACAGGGATGCACTTCTGATCTGCCCTGAATTTTCTCAGTATAATATAATATATAACCATTTTACTTCTCTTTCAACCATTCTAGTGACAATATTTTGCAAATTGTAGTCACTTAAATTTAAAAAGGACATAAATATTAAACCTAAAAGATACTAGACATATGGACACATCCTTCACAGAATATAAGTGGCGCTTGGCTTTTAGAGTCTACCTTTATGGCCATATACTGTGGTGCCAAAGTCCTGCTATCCCTGTCCAGAAGACAGCATCCTTCCAATACCTGGAGAGCCAGGGCCACTTCATTACTTGTAGGGGGACTTGCAATTTTTCTGTGCTCCTCAGAAGACTTATCATCTGATTTCGGGACTAGGCCACTTTTTGAAGGAGCAATTGAATAATGAAACAAAACTGGCACCACTGTTATATAACATCAGGGAAATACAATCAGCTATAGGTTTCTGAAAGACGGATCATGGCTATTTATATAATTACTGACAAAAGGAACCAAATAGAAAATAGAAAAAAAAAAATTAAGCAAAGTAAGTTACTAAATAGTAAATGGGAATGAAGATTAATTGTAAGAGGAGAATCTTAGTGGAGGGATTGTCTTTCTCCTCTCAAGGTGATACTAGTCATTTTATTCTCCTGCATCATCTAGAATCTAAATATCTCAGGATTTTCATGAGAGTTATTTTCTGGGGCCTACCTTTGGAGGACAATATCTACAATAGAAAGTAGGGGGGGATTTCTGTTAAAGTCAGTGCAGCTGCGAGACCCATTCTCAGAGAGGATGGTACTCTAGTCAGTTAACTAGGGTTCCTGGTCAAGTTAACCAAGCAGAG
Source organism: Larix kaempferi (assembly GCA_027924585.1). Taxonomy (NCBI): domain Eukaryota; kingdom Viridiplantae; phylum Streptophyta; class Pinopsida; order Pinales; family Pinaceae; genus Larix; species Larix kaempferi. Next base: position 4,522,356 of record BSBM01000493.1, on the reverse strand, counting down.
TAAAGAGTAAGACCCTAGAAGGGGTCCCCTAGGGCCCCCAGCTGTCTCCTGGGTTTCTTGGTCGGGGACCAAGCAGGTTGATGCCATGGCAAAGTCCCTAGCATGTGGCTAGGGCCCCTATTTGTCTCTAGGGTATTCTGGTCTGGGACCAGACAATTTCTTGGTCACAAGGACCAAGTACGTCCTGCAAGTTGAGACAGAGACCTCCTGGTCTAGGACCACGCAGATTCTTGGTGACGAGGACCAAGTAGTTCCTGCAGTGACATACCTGGTCGCACCAAGATGATGATGTGTGATGTACTCTTCTCCTAGGTCTTCGAGATGGTTGAGTTAGATGGTCTTCTCAAGGGACTGGCCACCCCTTGATGGAGCCACTAGCATTTGACCCGAGGAGCAATAGAGGACCACATGATCACATCATCCAGTGTGGACCCTTCCTTATACAGTGATGATGAACTTTCAAGTTATTTGGAACATTTGTACATTTGAGAGAGAGATGACTGGTTGTACCTTCCCCACCTTGGTTGATTTACTTTTGGTCCTTACACCTTGTTGATTATTGGTCTTGTGGTACCTTGTCTTTGACTTGTGGTCTAAGTAACCGGACACGTCCGCCACGGCCTCCGTGTCGCGTGGGCCACGTTTGGGCGCGGACACGATGGCCCCACGTGGGGGACACGACTTTTTTCGTGTCCCGAAATCGGGACACGCGTGGGAAAACTATGCAGCGTGGGGAAATTACAGTACACGGAAATCGCGCAAGGGAAAGCCCGCAGGCCCATAAAACGATTTTTTTGTCTTTTTTTTTTGTCATTTGCTAACTGTTGGGAGTGTGAGGGAGAGTTAGAGAATTTGCCCCGGTTCAAAGTGTTGAATTCCATGTTCTCTTGGGGTTCTCTTCCTATCTAGTTTAATTACGACGCCCTTGTGATATGGAAGGAGTATATCTAACTTAAAACTGAACATAACCAAGCGCTGCCATGAATGAAGGCATTAGGGTTCTTGCTGTGATCATGAAAATTCCTTTTTATTTATACAACGGAATGGATGTGCGCCATAAAGGAAGGTATTTGGGTTCTTGCTGTTATTATTAACAATATTTATCTCCATATGATTCAATGATGCATATTTTTTCAATCTTACGCGATCCTTCTTACATGTGAGCATCCATGGGTGATGCTCAAGTCTAAGTTGAAACTGCAACGGGTGAATTGAAGTTAAAGTTTTATGTTAGTTATATATAATCTGGGTATTCATTCATGAAGTCTTTGTATTACCAATCTTCCACCAACATTTATAACTTTGTATTATAATATTGTTTTTCTTGTATTCTTCATAAAGAGTTAAATTTAGATTTACAAAGTTATAAATGTTTTGTTCTATAAAAGAGAGCGGATTATCTTATTGAAGCGCTATATAGATTTATGTTAAAACAAGTATAAGTTCATGTCTCTAGATCTATTTAGTGAAACAATTTTTTTGATGTGAACGGATTCATGCTAGTGTATTTTTTAATTTATTTATTGTTGGACCAACTTTGCCATTCCCCCGGATCTAATCTCCAGGTTGTTAAATCTCCAGTAGGAGCACATTAAAATTTATCATGGAGAATCACAAAATTGTTAAATTGAACCCAAACAAAGATAATAATCGAATCGAATTTGTACTACAGCGTTGTTGAGAAAATCATAACCCTGCAAAGATTATTATATGTTTTTATTTCCAAAACTTGGAACCGTTTTAAAGTTATACATATAATTTTACTAACAAAAGATAATTTTCTATTGAATATTTGTAATTGTAAATGTTAAATTTTATTGGATCTATATGTCTATATTTTTAAATTTTAATATATTTTAAAAATATATATATATATATGTATATAAAACGTGTCCTGATTCCGGGGGTCACCGTGTCCCATGTCCTCGTGTCAGGTGACTTAGCTTGTGGTTAGTAGGGTCATCTACCCACCTTGAGTTGTTTTGATTTGTACCTTCCTGTTGTTTTGGTCCTATGAGTACTATGGTTGCTTGTCCACTTTGTGGTATACCCTTGGCCCTAGGGGTTATGGGTCATGTACCCACACTTATCTTATGTTGGGTCATGTGTTGGTCCTTGTACCCTCACCTAACTAATTAAATGACCCTAGTACGCACCTAATGTCACCCTACTTATGTTTTATGTTATTAACTGTGACTTTATTATTCTGACCATAAATGTTGGTACCCACCCAAGTCACTTTATTTATATTTTATATTTTATTGTTTTTGAACTTATTGGTACTACCCTAATTTAATGGAACCCTAACTTGTGTAAAGGATTATTTTATGACCTCTCTAGAAATCCTATTTATTGAGGTCCTTTGTTTCTCATTAAGTAAGTTGATAATCCAATCTCAACTCTGCTCTTTCTATGCTTGACGTCAAGGGTTCCACTGCTGCTTGCTTGAAGGACGCCCACCTGTTGAATGTTCCAGATCTGGCCTGAAGTAAATGTTAAGAGTTTTATGCTCCTAGACTAAGCCGTCCAGCCAACTGTGAGCTCTACTAGGGCAGGCCGCAACCTGCTGTTGAATTGCTTGGCTAATTCGTGCCCTGGCTGAGGCCCAATCTGTTTTATTAAGGTCTGATTTTCATGTTGCATTACTGTAAGAGGTCCGATCTGCTTATCTAGGGCCTCGGTCTGCCTGCTAGGGGTTTGGGTTGAGTCCAATCTGCTGTTTATACCTTGACTGTGACCCGATCTACTTGACTGGAATCTGACCTACTGTTGCACGCCTGAGTTGAGGTCTGATTTACTGTATTTGAGGAGACCGTGACCCTTACACTCAGTTGTGAGGCTACTGCCTTGAGGAGGCCGTAAGGCCTAGGGTCAGACCTTGACTGTTTGTGTGGAGGCCGTAAGGCCTAGGACCAGATCTTGACCTTTTATGGAGGCCGTGAGGCCTGGGGATTAAACCTGCTGCTGTATTGTGTGGTTGGATCTGGTCACATGTGTTGTTGTTAATTGTTCTTCAAAGTTCAGACCTACCTTACTGCTGAGACTTATCTTGATCAGATTAATATCGCTGAGATTTGTTTTTAATTTGGTCTTTGTACTGAAGTTTATTCTGGGTCTGATGTTTGTACTGATACTTTGTGTTGAATAATTGAGGTCATTACCTAGGGTTTAGACTTTTTGTGTTTACATCTATTGGGCATCCATTATGTTGAGATTTGGTTGTATTACTGTGTTCTCTGACTATCTTTAAGCATCCCTGTTTAACTGTACCTCAGCGCCTTCATCTCTCTCTCTCTGGTTTGTACTTGCCCTTTAGTAGGGTCAGCTGGTTCCTAGTGTTGACTGGCCTCTGAGAGGCACAGTCTATTCTGAAAGTAAAATTTCTGATTATATAACAGGAAGGGTTCCACACCCAGGTAAGTATCCTCACTTGTCTCTTTTATTGTTAATTAAACAAGTTAGTTATTAACTTATTTTGATATTGCTGATTACATGTTACTTAAGATTACTTTAACACGGTGACCAATTGGTAGTGTTAAAGTTGAAAAGTTGAAAGAGATGAAAATTATGCTTTGTTGAAGTTACTGCTGTACTATTTCATTTCAGTACTAGTTTATTAAAAGTATTTTTGCATTAAAGTACATTGATTTCTATTTTTTCTGCATCAAACCCTAACCCTAACCAAAATTTAACAATTTCTTGCTTTGAGCTGTGATCCTTTTTATCCATATATATGCAGGGAAAAGATGAAATCCTTTTTACTTTCATCTTCTTTTGTACAAGTGCCTACAGCACATAAAGAATGTGATTTCTAATCTTTCTTTTGAATAGAAATTATAATATTTTCAGTGGAAAAAAAAATCCAAGGGAAAATGTCAAAGCAAGGGTTTGAGAATTACTAGAATATTTTATCCAATTCATCTTTTTTTGTGGGTGCATATGAATTGTGGTAGAGTGGTGACTCTGATTTATGCACAAGATTTTAGAGCAATGCCGCCTGTGCTAATGATGGAATTGGAAAACTCAAATTGTGCCAGAGGATGAATCAGATGAAGATCCAGATTCCAACTTACTACAATATCAGAAGGATTGTCTTGACGAACAATATTGCTCACTTTCCAAAAAGCGTTGAGGATTTACAAAGACCTGCCTGAGATATCGGTTGTGTGTCCTTTCAAAATGCAGAATTTTATGTAACAATCATGGTTTACTCCTATTGAAACTCCAATTGGTCTATGGAACTCCCACCCAAAAATCCTTGGCCCAAACTTCAACCAAAAACTCATACAATCAAGGAACAGCGGAAGTGATAAAAAAACTAGAGACCGATTGGCTTGAGCAGAAAACCAGATAAACAAATTTCTGACAAAAGCTAAATTGAAATAATCGGTTCTTATATTTGTCAACAGAAGCCATCTTGAGAGAATTGGCAAGCTGCATATAAGAAAAACTGTGATAAGATGAATGCGAAGATTAGACATGTTCGCATGTATCCCAAGTAGGAGACCATAGAAATGCTTCAAGATGGTAACTCAAGGTCATACATAGTTCCAAAAAACTAGACATGAGCTTGTGGCCTGACGGCAAAGTGGAAATTCACCACACAGGTCTCAAATTCCATCCTTGCTGGTCAGTGGTGATAGTGACACTCTTGTGGTAGCCTTTAACCGGACCAGCTATTGTTTGGATTTTTTTTCTGAGGAGGCAGTAGTGATCATCCAGGCTAGCTACTATAGGGATTCTTGTGCTTGGGCACTTTCAACTGTGTTATAAATTATCAGCTACTGCAGGGTGCCAACGTGAAACATGACTCTTTTTCCTCTCGGGAGTACTCCCATGTCTGACTGTGCTTGCAAGAAAAAAGAGTCTTGTCAGCTCTTTTGACCAATGTTACCGCACTTTCAACTGTGTTATAAATTATCAGCTACTGCAGGGTGCCAACGTGAAACATGACTCTTGTTCCTCTCGGGAGTACTCCCATGTCTGACTGTGCTTGCAAGAAAAAAGAGTCTTGTCAGCTCTTTTGACCAATGTTACCAGACTCCGTATCAGGAAAATCTTGGCGACGCAGAAGAGCCAGGAGTTTGACTCGGATTGGGAAAATATCTGCAAGTACAAAAATATAAATGTATACACATACTTTGATGAAAAAAATTAAAAATATAAGTGCCGGTGGTTGCCCTAGATGCGACAACACGACCTTCTTTTGGTCCCAACTGCACAGAACTTGGAAGTCCCAACTGCTAGACTCCTATAGAGTTTTTAATGATTTTAAAACTAACGAGTGGCATTCTTTTCTGATTTCTGCACCCCTTTCTGTTGTGCTTTTGTATCTGAGGGCGAGTTTGGTGATGCTGAAGGGTTTGGACTGCCAGTGGAGGAGAATTTTGGAAAGTTTTGAAGGATTTGGGGAGATTGGACTACCTAACGATGCTGAGCCAAAGAAAATCCACATTTTCAGACGATGAAAGGGCCGGGGCTATGGATTTCTACATATATTTTGATACTAGAGTGTATGTCTATGTTTTATATTCTAATTTTACAGAGTTGTTAAGATGTGAATAATCCTGGTTTAATTTTGAAATGTATTGTGTATTTTATACTAAGCCTTGATGCCAGAGTCTAAATAGCCGAGTACTCTTGAATCAAAGTATAAACTACACTCTTTGAGTCATGTGACCACGGTGCCAAGTGATAAATAGATGTAAACTATGGGGAGAAAAAACGAACAAACTATTTAGGGTAGCAAGAAAAGTGCAAGCCTTCTCTGCTAAGCAGAAGTTGCCTCCAAGTGAAAAAGCCAAATAACACCCTTGCTAGGGCTTCTGCTTAGCACAGGTTCATCACTTAAGATAAGCTTCGAATGTAATTAATTTCACTTCACGCAGGACTGTGTAATGCTTCAATGTTAAAGATAAAGTCAACTAAGATGAACCATTTCTTACAGGTTTTTGTGTCTTCTAAAAGTAGCTCTAAAGCCATTTTAGGAAACATATTTGTCTGTAAATTATCTCAAAACCCAAACGCTTTTTCTAAACATATTTTGGCGATTCCGTCGTTAAATGGTATTTTTGTGATGCCGTTGCGATTCGGTCCTCGTTTGGATGAAATTCAAATGCTCAGGGGTATTTCGTTAATAGCTAATTGCGAACTGAAATTACGCTAGGCCAAATAATGAAGGAGAAGAAGAAAACCTTGAAATTCTGTAAAAGTCTGGGTCTCGCGGAAAAGCTCAATCATGTTCTCCGTTTCCACGACGGAGGCCAAGAACTTCAAAAGCTTCTCCAGTCCCTTGACTCGGAGAAACGAAAACTCCGCGGTGGCATCCCTTAGGGTGGTTCTGAGGGCGAGAGTGATCTCTCTATAGAGCCTCTGCTTGTTCAGCGATTTTACCAAATCTACCGCGCCACCAGGTAAGGCTGAGGAAGAGGCAGAAGCTGATGAGGAGGAAGAAGAATGGAGGAGATCCTCAGACCAGGGCGGATTGTGGAGATACATTTGGAATTGGTATGGTTCGATGCCTGTAATTCCACCCACGCCCTCGCCTGATGCTACCATTTTCCTCCTTCCACAAACATTTTATGTCGCACTGGAGTCTACTGTGATCTTGTCATGGTTTCTGAATTATAATCTATTTATTTTTTAATTGTGCGGCAGGCAAATGCAACCATTTTCTGCGCCACTTGGACTCCATTTATTTTTATTTGGTAAATTAAGCTCGAGCGATGTAAGTAGGAGTGTTTTTTTTTGTTCATAGAAAAATTCAACTTAGGAATAGTAAATATATCCAGCGGTGAGAGCATTATAGGCCCATATGTTAGATTAATTTTTTGTAATTAATTTATAATTTGGGCCACACATGTAAATAATTAAAATGTGTGTGCTATTATTTAATTAAGCCTAAATATAGTGATCTAATTAATAATTGATTAATTGGCTTAAGGTATAATTGTCATGAGATTATTGTGTAGATACCATTAGATAATTATTATTTCTATGAGGGCAGAAATATAATTATGATAAAATTAAAACTGCCCTAACGGTTATTGTGAACTGCCCTAGCGGTTTATAAATAGGGTTATGGTCCCCATTCTACCACGACGCATTCCAATTTCTGAAAATCCTCTAAGAGAGAAGTTGACGCAGAATCTAGTGGCTAGAATTGGAAGACCATCTCAAAGGGTTCTCTTCCTATAAGGTTTCTCCTTCAATGGATTCAGGTATGCTTCCGCTATTAATTTTCTACTCATTGTTTTAATCAGAAGATTCCAGTATATATAAATTAGGATTTTCATTTTGGTTGATTTTAACAAGTGGTATCAGAGCCTACTTCTTGATTAATTCTTTGAGTTATTAATTTAATATATATATATATGTCAATGGATTAAGATTTATGAAATATTGGGTTGATATATTGTTTTTTTTTTAATTCTGCAATCGGTTTCTATTGGTTTATCAATCGATTGTATTTATTCTGCCGATAAATCGTCTGATAAACAAATAAATCATTTCATAAATCGTTTGACAAACCAGTGGATCGTTTTGATAAAGTCAATAGAAATCGATTGTATTAATATAAGAATATACATAAATACATTTGGAAATTTTCCTACTTTCTGTGCTTTTAGCTATTTTTTCTATAAGAGTATACATAGATATATTCATTGGTTAAGAAGAGAGGTGCAGAAAAATTTGTATTTGAAGTCAAAAGTATTGCCTTTCCAATGATTTATCTTAGAAATTTCTTTGGGAATAGTAGGTGATGATTCTGTTAAAGTTTCAAATATATATATATGTATATGAGTATAAAACGCCTTTATCCCTTGCTGCTGCAATATTTATCATATTCTTATAATAATATATTAAGTTTTAATTTAATTTTTGTATTAAATAAATTTATTTTTTTTTTGGTTTGGATTCAGTTATTGTATTTAGTATATAATTATTGATCAAAACTGTGAATTTGAATTTGAATTTGATTTTTTTTTTTTAATAGCATTTTATGATATTAATATTTAAGTTATTGATCTAGCATTTTAAATAGGCTAATTAAAGCGGAAAATCACCAAAGTGACATCTTTCGTGTAGATTAGTCTGTTCGGGGTGTTAGATATTTGTGTGTATGTGATTCATGCGGGTATTGACTGGCCCAAAGGAAAGTTAATATTTGGTCAAATTGCATACATACCTGTGGTGATAAATATGTGATGATTATAAAGGTAACTTAATGTGAATAATAAATCAATCCAAAGATAGATTTATTATTTGACATAACTTATCATCAATGTTTGATCACTACAACAAGAGTACCACTTACAGTTAATATTACTGTCCAAAGACTTGATATTAATGTTGTGCTAGGTATCTTGAAATGTCATAATTTGTTTTTAAATTTAAAGATTATGTGTTTAATTGCTTATTTTATGTGAGCATGATGGTTTATTTGATTCATTTTATTTTGTTCTCTATTCAGCTTTTATATCAACTACTTCTATATCTGCCAACATCAATAATGTCCCTATGTTAAATGGGACTAATTTTAAGGACTGGAAAGAGAATATGATGATTCTCTTAGGCTGCATGGATATAGACTTAGCCTTGAGAATGTCCAAACCCGATGAACTCAATGAGGATAGTACTCAAGAGGATGAGGTTTATTGGGGTAAGTGGGAACGTTCAAATAGGCTAAGTCTTATGATCATGAAGCGCGGCATTCCAGAAGCTTTCAGGGGTGCGGTAACCGATGAGGTTACTAATGCCAGTGACTTCCTTGCGAAAATTCAGAAACGTTTTGCCAAAAACGATAAGGCTGAAACGAGCACGCTTTTAGCAAGCTTGATTTCAATGAAGTATAAAAGCAAGGGTAATGTTCGGGAGTACATCATGGAGATGTCTCATCTTGCTTCAAAACTTAAGGCTTTGAAACTCGACTTATCTGATGATTTACTCGTGCATTTGGTTCTCATCTCTCTTCCTGCACAATTTAATCAATTCAAGGTCAGTTATAACTGTCAAAAGGATAAATGGACTCTTAATGAGCTCATTTCATTCTGTGTGCAAGAGGAAGAGAGATTGAAGCAAGACAAGACCGAAAGTGCTCATCTGGCTAGCACTTCTAAGGATAAGGGCAAACGAAAGAATAAGGATAATAAGGTTGCTGCTTCTAAGGGTCCAGAACAAAAGAAACAAAAAGTTGAGGTAACATGTTTCTTCTGTAATAAGCCTGGACATACTAAGAAGGAAAAGTATGTTGCTTGGCGTGTTAAGAAAGGTATATTTCTTACTTTGGTCTGTTCTGAAGTTAATTTAGCTTCAGTATCTAGAAACACATGGTGGTTAGATTCTGGTGCTACTACTCACATTTGTGTTTCTATGCAGGGTTGCCTGAGTTACCGAAAACCAAGTGATGCTGAAAGATGCATCTATGTCGGAGATGGTCAGTCGGTAGAAGTAGAGGCAATAGGGCACTTTAGATTATTATTGAAATCTGGTTATTTTTTGGATTTAATAGATACTTTTGTTGTACCGTCTTTCAGACGGAATTTAATTTCAGTTTCTGTTTTGGACAAATCAGGTTATTGTTGTTCATTTGGAAACAATAAATTTACAATATCTATTAATTCAAATGCTGTTGGAACCGGTTTACTTAATGTTTATGATAATCTATATTTGTTGGAAACTGTTCCGTCCTATAATGAAACCTTGCATGTGGAATCACGAGGTACAAAGCGTAAATTGAATAAAGATAATTCAGCCTCATTGTGGCACAAACGCCTAGGTCATATCTCTAAATCTAGAGTTGAGCGACTTGTGTCCGATGGGATTTTGGAATCACTTGACTTTTCAGATTTTGATATTTGTGTTGAGTGTATTAAAGGAAAACAGACCAAAACAAAGAAATTAGGTGCCAATAGAGCTACAGACGTCTTAGAATTAATTCATACAGATATCTGTGGACCATACCCTACGGCATCTTGGAATGGTCAACAGTACTTTATAACATTCATAGACGACTATTCAAGATATGGCTACCTATTTCTTATACATGAGAAATCACAATCATTGGACGTGTTCAAAACATTTAAAGCAGAAGTTGAGTTACAACTCAACAAAAGAATAAAGAGCGTCAGATCTGACCGTGGTGGTGAATACTATGGTAGATATGACGGATCAGGTGAACAACGTCCAGGACCATTTGCTAAATACCTAGAGGAATGTGGGATCGTCCCTCAATACACCATGCCAGGATCACCTAGCATGAATGGTGTAGCAGAAAGACGAAACCGAACTCTTAAGGACATGGTAAGGAGTATGATTAGTCATTCTACTTTACCCGAAAAACTCTGGGGTGAAGCACTCAAAACGGCAGCTTATATCCTAAATCAGGTGCCAACTAAAGCGGCTGCTAAAACGCCTTATGAGCTTTGGACGGGTCGAAAGCCCAGTTTAAAGCATTTTCATATTTGGGGATGTCCAGCTGAAGCGAGACCTTATAAGCCTCATGAAAAGAAACTGGACTCTAAAACAGTTAGCAACTACTTTATTGGCTATGCAGAGCGATCAAGGGGTTTTAAATTTTATGATCCTGCTATTAGGTCAATTTTTGAGACGGGAACTGCAACATTTTTTGAGGATGTTGAGTTTGGGGGGAGAAATCAGGCTAGGAATATTGTCCTTGAGGAGGAAGAGGGATCTACTATTGCTTTTGATAATGTACAGGTTTCACTACCTATCATTGATCAAGAAGTAAATTTGGATCCTCAACCAACAGACAATATTGTTCAACCCTTAATTGCAAATGAGGACATTGCTCCTGAAGAACAAACTCAACAACCTCAAGAAAATATGCCATTAAGGAGATCCACTAGAGAGAGGAGAAATGCAATTTCGGACGATTATATCGTATATCTCCAGGAACGTGAGGTAGAAAGTGGAATGATGGAAGATGATCCAATCAACTTCCAGCAAGCCATGAAAAGTTCCAACTCTCAGAAATGGATTGAAGCCATGAATGAAGAGTACAAATCTATGCAAGACAATAAAGTTTGGGAACTTGTCCCATTACCAGTTGGTACAAAGCCCATTGGTTGTAAATGGATATTTAAAACCAAGCGGGATTCAAATGGTAATGTAGAAAGATATAAAGCACGTCTTGTAGCTAAAGGCTTTACTCAAAAAGAAGGAATTGACTTCAAAGAGACCTTCTCTCCAGTTTCTACGAAGGACTCTTTCAGGATAATCATGGCACTAGTTGCACATTATGATCTTGAGTTACATCAAATGGATGTTAAAACAACGTTTCTCAATGGTGACATTGATGAAACAATTTATATGGTACAACCAGAAAATTTTGTGTCCGAAGACTCAAAGAATATGGTTTGTAAATTAACTAAATCCATTTATGGGCTCAAGCAAGCTTCTCGTCAGTGGTACTTCAAGTTTCATCAAATTATTGTCTCATGTGGTTTTGAGGCAAATCTTCTGGATGAATGTGTGTATCACAAATTCAGTGGGAGTAAGTATATTTTCCTGGTTTTATATGTCGATGACATATTGCTAGCCACAAATGATATTAGCATATTGCACGACACCAAGAGATTTTTATCAAAACATTTTGAGATGAAAGATCTTGGTGATGCCTCCTTTGTCTTAGGAATCCAGATACACCGAGATCGTTCTAGGGGTATTTTAGGATTGTCACAAAGGACCTATATTGATAAAGTCCTCCAAAGGTATGGCATGCAAAATAGCAAACCAGGTGATACCCCTGTCGCTAAAGGAGACAAATTCAGTCTTAATCAATGCCCTAAAAATAGTTTAGAAAGTCAAGAAATGCAGAAGATTCCTTACGCTTCGGCTGTGGGGAGTCTAATGTATGCTCAGGTATGTACACGTCCGGATATTGCGTACATTGTTGGCATGTTAGGCAGATATCTAAGTAACCCTGGAATGGATCATTGGAGAGCAGCCAAGAGGGTTATGAGATATTTACAGAGAACAAAAGAGTACATGCTTACATATAGGAGATCAGATCAGTTAGAGATCATTGGGTATTCCGACTCCGACTTTGCTGGATGCCAAGACAGCAGAAGATCCACATCAGGCTATATTTATCTGTTGGCTGGTGGAGCAATTTCATGGAGGTCTGCCAAACAGACACTCATAACTTCATCCACCATGGAAGCAGAGTTTGTAGCATGTTATGAGGCATCCAATCAAGGAATATGGCTACGAAATTTTGTCACTGGGCTGCGTGTTCTGGATGGTATTGAAAGACCACTGAAGATATTTTGTGACAATAAATCAGCAGTTTTATATTCCAATAACAACAGGAGTTCTACAAAATCAAAATACATTGATATCAAGTTCCTAGTTGTAAAAGAAAAAGTACAGAGTGGACAGATATCCATAGAGCATATTGGAACAAACTCCATGATAGCGGATCCGCTTACAAAGGGATTACCACCCAAGGTCTTTCATGAGCACACTGCTCATATGGGTGTTGTCTCATTTGAGGATATCCAAATTTAGTGGGAGTTTATATTATTCATTGTATATTGCTCTATGTTATGTTTAGACTTTATCTATACATTTGGATTGTGTTCTGCAGAAATAAAGTATTCATTTTATTGCACTCTGTTAAATTATGCTAAAGATTTGATCTTAATAAAGTTAAGTAGGACCAGTTGGAAATAGGCATGAATAGATCACATTGCATGTAATTTCCATGCTATGCACTCATGATTGATCTATGTCATTTAGATGTGCAGATATATGTGACCATTGATTGGTCTAGTAACGATTGATGTAACAAAGGCCACCTTGATCCTATGTCAGTATAGTTAATGGACGAGATTGTTCGGATATACCCTAAGTATATGATAGCAAATTTTGAGCTCATAAGGTTAAGCACATTTATTTGATTACATATGCATGTGGCCCAGTGGGAGATTGTTAGATTAATTTTTTGTAATTAATCTATAATTTGGGCCACACATGTAAATAATTAAAATGTGTGCTATCATTTAATTAAGCCTAAATATAGTGATCTAATTAATAATTGATTAATTGGCTTAAGGGTATAATTGTCATGAGATTATTGTGTAGATACCATTAGATAATTATTATTTCTATGAGGGGCAGAAATATAATTATGATAAAATTAAAACTGCCCTAGCGGTTATTGTGAACTGCCCTAGCGGTTTATAAATAGGGTTATGGTCCCCATTCTACCACGACGCATTCCAATTTCTGAAAATCCTCTCAGAGAGAAGTTGACACAGAATCTAGTGGCTAGAATTGGAAGACCATCTCAAAGGGTTCTCTTCCTATAAGGTTTCTCCTTCAATGGATTCAGGTATGCTTCCGCTATTAATTTTCTACTCATTGTTTTAATCAGGAGATTCCAGTATATATAAATTAGGGTTTTCATTTTGGTTGATTTTAACACCATAAACCCTGTCAGAAGGAGGACCAGGGAGTAACCAGTGAAAGTGACAGCATAGTGTCAACAACTATAACAGAATAGACCAAAAATAATAGTGCCACATGTCCCTAAAACATCTACAAGTCAAAACAGGAAGACATCCTGTAGTAGAAACAGTATCGATATGCCACATCAGCAAATATATACAGACCAAAATATATAATAAGTCCCATGAACAGTCATCCTCAAATGCCAGTCACCAAAGGCATCAACAACAAAAGAAATGCGGGTAATCGAAGTAAAAAACATCAGCATATAGCTGAGTGTTTTAAAATACAAGATTACATCCGTGCTATAAATACTGAGCAGCATCAGAAAGAGGCTGAAATAAATGCCGCAAAAAGATAGTGAGTATGGATAAGCGCCCAACAAGTAGTTGGACCGTGTGCATTTCAAGGATCTGCACATAGAACTATTAGTCATATAAGTTTAAACAAGCCGCATAATACTGGAAAGAAAACAAAATGTGTATAAAAAGTAAAGACTATAAGCATCATGTTCAATGTAAATGATAAGAACCATGAGTAAAAAGTATATCCTCCCGCCATTCCTGCCACATGATGACCCCTGCCTGAGAATTAAGAGCCCGCTTTGATAGCATATCCGCCTCCATATTAACCTCTCTGAATACATGTTCAAAATGTATGTGTTCAAATTCAAGAATAAGCTTTCGAGCCGCTTCCATCCAATGAGAAAGTATTAGAACATTGAGTGATGAAATGCCTCTAGCCCAAGAGATAATAGATAATGAATCACCCATTACTACAAGAGATGAGATCTTTCTCAATCGAGCACAGAAAAGTATGAGCCATAGGGCACATAATTCACTCCTTGTATTGGTTCCAATACCCAGATTTAGCCAGATATGGATAGAGACAGTGTTGGAAATGTGAGTTGTTGCGCCCGCTCCACCCCTCCCATTCCGTCCCACAGCAGGCCCATCAAAGAATCCACATGGGAATATCAGCACCTGAGGTGCCAACCGGTATTGCTTATTCAGATTATTCCTGCCACCGACAGCTCCATGAATTGAAATATATTCTTTGTGTGCCGCAAGGGTTTTATAGCAGATCCCATCACGTTAAGGTGTCGTGTTTTCAAAAATACGAGAATTTCGAGCTTTCCATACCTCCTAGATCATATAGTATGGAAGCTCTGTACAACCAGCGGAATGACGAGACCATGCAGCCAGACAATCACAAAGAGAATGATGTCTCCAGCGGAATTGCACTCCAGATTTATATGCAATTTGCTTCCAGAGATCCCGGATGAAATGACAGGAGGAGAAAAGGTGATCAACTGACTCCTCCTGTGAGCAACATAGGGGGCACCATCCCGAGCCAATGAAACGACGACGACATAAATTGTCCCAAGTAAGTATCTTATTACACAACGCTAACCAGATAAAACATTTTATCTTGAGGGGAATGGCAAGCTTCCAGATAGTTTTATCCCACCAACGAATCTCAGTATGAGACTAAGCAAACATTGCATCGTATGCCAATTTAGCTGATACATTGCCACAAGACACATCCCAGGACCAAACTAATTTGTCTGCAGAGTCAGACAATTGTATGTTTGATTGATATAACGGCCTAATATATTCTTCCCATTCATTCCCCAAGGTACCAGTTAAACCCAGCTGTGAAGCCGAAATCCAGAGAGACCGCCCGTCCTTATACTGACCAACCGCATGCGCCAGAGAACAAAATCCATTGGATCTGAGGTGAGTCCTTAATTCCATCGATAGGATATGACCAGTTGATCCTCCCAAGATCGGATCCAGCCCCAGTTTAATGTCACGACCATTGCCAGGAATCCAAGCAATCCAATGTGCAATTACCCTGAAAGATCCCATCAATCCATTCCAAATATTTGACACGCCCATAGTAGCAGGCCGATTCAAGCGAAGCCAATTTGCAACAGAAATATTTTTCAAGTATTTAGCTCTAATAATCCTTCCCCAAACCGAATTATCGAAGAGGGCACGCCAGAGACTTTTTGCGTGCAGAGCCATGACAAAAAGTTCCAGGTCCTTTATATTCTATCCCCCCAAATTCCAGGGTCGGGCCAAAACAGACCATTTCATAAGATGAAATTTCTCTTGAGCTCCACCACCCGACCATAAAAAGCTGAACAGCTTCCACCGAATTAGACTGAGGATGGATCTTGGGATTTTACACAGAGAAAACCAATAAACACCTAAGTTCTGCAAGACGGCTTTTGCCAATGTAAGTCTACCACCCATGGATAAATGGCGAAAGCTCCAGTGACTTATACGCATTTCAAATCGTCTAACAAGCCAAGTCCAATCATTTATCAGGTATTTAGTAGGCTTAATGAAAAAACCAAGGTATTTCGTTCCAGCATCGATCTCCTTGAATTTTAATGGCAGAATAGAGCTTATCGAATGTTCCACATCAGCCAACAGAGAATGTTTCAAAAAATGTGATTTTATATAACTGATAATCATACCAGTAACCAAGCAGAATAAGTCAAGAATCTTCTTATATTGAATTGTAACGTCCCCTTCCATCATCAAATGCAGGGAAGGAAAACATTAACAACACACCGGGCTTTTGGCAGACTTAGCCCCAATATTTCAATTACTTAAAAAATTCATGACAATTAAAAACTTTTGTGTGCAGATTCGAGCTTCAATATAAGCACAGCGAAATTAAAACACATTTGCACGCACACCAACAACAATGCTTCAACACATCTAACACAAATAGAAGATGATTCCATATGCAGGGATTCAATCCCATTCTTATGCTATACACAGACTTCATTTCAATTTCAACCTCATGAATAAATAACATTCAGATTTAGCACTTTGCAGAACTCAGAATGTATATAAATTAATTCACAAGAATACTTATATTTTAACACAAATGTCCAACGACTGGCTACGTGAGAGCAACGTTCCACCCAACCTTAGATATCTGTCCAGCCTGTATTCTTTCAGCTGAGAGATCACCCCCGAGCTGGGCTGTGTATCCACTAAGGAGGAACTAGATGGCTCACTCACAGTCAGGGTTTCACTCAAACAGCCATGCTAAGCCAACACACAGTTGGGTTTTTCAAGCATGCAATAGGAGATGGAAGAGGATGCTAGTCCACTGAGCTCAATCCCAGAGCCACATACACTTCAAGCTGGACTCGGCAATCCCATCCTCTGTTCATACATCCACTCTTGGATTTCTCACAACTCTGTCACAAATAACCCCAAATCCGTCACTGATTTTTTGGGCTGTTAAAACTGGGTATCCCTATGGATTTCGGGATAGCTAATGCTCCCAAATCCACCCCAAGGTTCATACCAATGGATCCCCCATTGGATTTCACTGTCCAATGCCAAATCTGGGCGTTTTTGGCTCTTCAAAACGTGGGTTCTCTCAAGGTCGCGATTTCTGGTTTTTCTCTCTGCTGGCAATTTGTTTTTGGGTGGAAAATGGTGCTGGTCCGTTTCACAATGGAATGGGAATGAGGAAGAAGCAACATCCATGAGGTAGAGTGGCTTGTGGTACAAGAAAACAGAGCCCATACTCTGCCATACGAATCTCTGGGCTGCCCATGCTCCATTGAATGCCATGGGCTGAATTCCTCAACCACTTCCTTACAACATAAATAAATGTCAGCAAGGTAAGTCAAATGGGTTCTCAAGGTGACATATGGCAGTCTATGGTTCAATCCCTTAGCCCTTCACCACTCCCTAGTGGATACACATGGCCCCTTTTCATTCGTTGATCCCATAGCCAGTTTTGGTATTTTATATTGCATGATGTTTATTTACATCATTTTTACAATTTCCATGGCTTAAGAGCACATGGGCATCAAAATATCAATGCTTGCCTTTTAAATCAAAATTCAGGTTTTCACTAGCGGGGCCTTGGCCTTGAGCTCCACGCTAGGAAAACATACATCACATGTACACATTATTTACATTAAATATTAATACATCCTAAGAGTCAGAATGGGGTATTACAATCCCCTCCCCCTTAGAATAACACCGTCCTCGGTGTTCCAAGACTGAGGCATACATATACAATTTACACATGTCCAAAACTTCAAAAGCTTTGCAGATCTGCCCTGCATTCTGTTCTTTACTTTGAACTTTCAGGACCAAGTTCTTTGATTTTCATGAGCTGCTCCTGCTGATTCGGATCTTCCAGCTCATCCATAAGTTTGAAAACTTTATGGCTGCTACCCTCTTGAGGTTCTCTTGTTGGGCAGTTGCGGAGGCAATGATCTCCTCCACATTTCCAACACTTCACTGGTTGCTTCATCTTTACCTGCTCAATTTCCTTTGAGTCTTCCCACCTGGAACGTTTCTTAATCGGACGATTAGATGAATGCTTCTTCATTGATCCACTTTTCTTTCCCTTGCTGATTGCTCTCATAATGCTTTTTACCTCTTTCTGCAGACGAATAGAGTCCTGCAAGACCTTGTGGTTCATCTCGTTCTGCTGCTTTTGCATCTTGAGCATCTCTCCAAGATTTTCTTGGGTCTTGGCAATTGTTTGAAGAAGATTTTCAGCCAACCCTAATAGCCCTTAGTCTGCCGCCATGGTCAATGGAAACAACTGACCACACTTTTCTCACTAGCAACACTTGCCTGCACCGGCTGCAGCCAATTGATTCAATTTCCACCTGTGAAATTCATCATTACAATTCTCGTTAGGCCAAGTATAACCCAAACATTTAAAAATCAGTCAATGGTTTTTCCCCAGTTGACATGGATAGTCCATGCTTTACTCATGAGACTTCCACACTTTTTATGCTTGCCCAACTTACACATGAATTCCTTCATGTTCATCCATTCAAAGGAAATTCATCAATTAGCATTCACAATTCACTTTAATTAAATAAACACACTTTTACTTTCAATCATGCATGCATTCAACAATTTTCTAATTTTATAAATGCATCAATAAAAAGGAAAGAGAGAGAGCAGTAAGAGTTTTCTCCTCTTAGTCTTGTTCCATTCTGGAACCCACGCCACCACTGTGGTTTTCATGCTCTTGTCTTCTTTCACTTCACGTGAATGCTCGACCTGCCCTTCTTGGTTATGACACGTAGTGTCTTTGGTCTATTCCAAATCTCTCAACCATGGAGTTCCTCCACTTGGTTGGTCTAACTCTTGGCTACTAGGACTCACACAGTTCCACTAGCCCCATCTTCCATTACTGCTCATGCTGAGCTCTTTAGGGTGGTTACATGTCCACACGCATCTTTGAGATGCTTTCATAGTCATTGCTTCCAGCAATACCTACACTCAAACATTGAATTAATTCACATGTTTAGTTTATTTTCATAGGAAATCATAACCAAATCATATACACATGTATATTCATAAGCAAGAAATTACAAGATAACCAAATACTTATATGCACTAGATGTCTTCACTTTATTCCATAGGGTCCTTCTTTGCTTTACAAGCCTTGGAATCGCCTATGGATTTGGGTGTTTGGCCAGCACGCAGGCTGCTCCACAACATCAAATAACCTTGTATGTTTGGCCAGCACGCAGGCTGCTCCAAGTAATCAAATAACCTTATATGTTTGGCCAGCACGCAGGCTGCTCCAAGTCATCAATAATTCTTGTATGTTTGGCCAGCACGCAGGCTGCTCCAAATCATCAATAATCTTGCATGTTTGGCCAGCACGCAGGCTGCTCCAAATCATCAATAATTCTTGCCCAACCAGCCACTCTTTGGATTTACCAAGCAATTTATAGTTCTTTCAGGGTCCTTGCTTCATGTATGACCAAGGTTTCCAACAAAGAAAACAATAGTGCATCAGCTTAACTGTTACAAGACTTATACTTGTAATCTTCATTATTCCAAACAAGAAATAAATGAAATTGAATACTTATCTGTATTGTGCATTTCTTCTCTGGTCCACAGGGTCCTGCTTTTACTTTATAAGCCTTGGATCCTCCTGCGGACTAGGATGTTTGGCCAGCACGCAGGCTGCTCCAAATCATCAAATAATCAACACCTTACCAGTACACCTTCACGCTGACTGGAAGGAAACTTCACTACAACCATTTCTAGGTCAAGGCTCTACTATGGAGCCATAGGCACATAATAGCCCTTTCATCAATACTTCACAACCCTTCATCAAAATCTCCACAACCTCCACAACATCCTTTTATTTATATTAACCCTTCCACCACAACCCCTCACAACATCCTTTTATTTAGATTCTTTAGTGTGTAACATCAATTACAATCTGTTTAGGCTGTCAACACAAGATGGATAAGCAAGTTCATTAGTATTGCTGCCCTAAACTGTAAACATATTTCATAACATTCACTATCCAACCTTGAAACACCAGGAATGCATCCATTCCCTTAAGGCGTAGTCAATATTGGCATCCCTAACATAACTCAGCACTAGAAATGCGTGCACTCCTTCACTCCTTACTGATGTGAGCTATGAAGGTCCTAATCATACTTCAAGCAGTCTGCCATAATGGAAATAAAATCAAAACATGCTCTGCATATTAACTCTAATAATTAGACATGCATATATATATATATATATATATATATATATATATATATATATATATATATATATATATATCAATCAGGGTTTATGGAACACTTATCCATTTGCAGATGTTATTTCTCTTCTTTAATGAGGAATGGGGGCTCCTTCTCTGAGTTGACAGTACCTCGGTTTGCCATCCCAATTCCTTTTGATGTTACATGCCTCTCACATGTCTTACTGACATAATCTTCACCATCTCACTCATTGTTTACCAATCATGTAGTGCAGATGAGACATTAATAATGTCTTATGGCGTTTCACCTGAAACCCATTTTCAAATCATGGAATCCATTCCCATGAAGTTTGGCTTCTGCAGGACCTCTCTCTCTTGGTCTTACTGCAATGTGTCTCCTTGGCACACTTATTAAACATCCAAACAGTCAGCAACATTTAACAATACCATTCAAATCTGATTGTTCCATAACCAATCCATGGCACTAATAATTAAATTCAGTATGAATTTGCAACTCTGTCTACTACAGAAATTGGTTTTCTTATCCATGAGGCTATCCTCATATTGTTTGGCTCCTGTAAGTGACACCACTCTGCCCGTTATGGTCTTATGCCCGCTGCCATACATGAGCATCCACTTACAGCATGTCCTCCTGACACATTTTCATATAAGCCAAACAGTCATTAGCAATTATTAGCAAAATTTCAAATCCGAAACATTTACAAATCTGAGATTTACAATTGTTCTTACTAACAGAACTTAGAGCTCTCAATCATGAGATTCCTTCTCATAAGCTCTAAATTGAATTTGCAAATCTGCTCCCTACAGAATTAGACTTGCAGCCATGATATTATTCTCATAAACTTAAATCAGAACATTTTCAGATCTGTTTCATGCATAAATTAAATTCCACAACCATGAGAACCTTCTCATAACCTTTGGCCTTTGCACATGGTAGAGTTCAGTCTTTACTATGGTCTTATCCCCATTGCCATACGCAAGACATTTCTACCCGGAGTCTAAAACTTTCAATCAGTCAAACATGTTGTGAGTATCTATGCATATAATCATTTCGTTGCCACAACAATCACTGAAGTGATCTCAAAATTATAACACTAAATCATTCAAACGTCTTCAGCTATTAACATTTGAAACGCAACGAAATATATATACACTTCTATATATGCATCATTATCACAATAGAATTTCAAGACATAGTCACACTATCCATGCAACTTAAATAAATCGTAAATACTCATTATTTCACAGTCATATCATTCATACAACTCTGTCCTTCCACAGAGCATTCTAGCAGCCCATCGATCATGATTGGGCTCTTCATGCACTTACTATTCTGCATTCATAACAGCCCATGAAATGATCCTAGAATTATCATCAATTCATCATTTCATTCATTATTTATTTTGCAATAACATATGCATCATCCCTATGCATTCATACAATGCACCACAAGATTTATAAAATCTCTTGATGCACATCTACTCAATGCTACCTTGCATTGTTTCATGAGTACTATGCATTCAAGCATATTATGATCGAAACATGACTATCTCATATAACTTGCATTACCATTATCAGGACCCCCAGTCCTCACTTGCTTTGGTTATTAAGCACATAACCAACATGCACATGGCATGATACAAATTCATATGAATTTATTGAGATTTCTAAACAGTCATAGGGTGTAAGGATCATTTCCTTCACTTACCCACACCTCACCAAGCTTGGTAGGTTAACAGTCTCAATCAGTATTCAATATCACATGCAAACTAACGCATCATAGCTCAAACATAGTTGAAGAGATTTTACCAAATCCTCTTTCAACATTCATGCAATTTGGCACCAATAATCATTACCTGCATGGTTACCATTAACATCGTCTGATGTTATCTGATCAGTTGGCCTCTTACCAAGGCTGCTCAGTCCTTTTGCCAACTTTATGATCATAGATTTGTTGCACCATCCTTTTTGCATAAGGTTGTTGGCTTCATGCAGCAACATCCTCAACACATTTAGCCATGCTCTTTGTTAGCTTTGGTCCTACAACCAATACCAACATCAATAGTGATTATCAACCACAATATTCTCCATTAGTGGTTCATTGCATATGTAGACTTCATTATTTTACCAATATGCAATATCCCATTTATGCACAAGCATTTCCATATGCACTATGCAATGTTTGTTAAGATGCCATCTAGTGCATATACATCTATGTAATCCCTTACATTTTTAACATTTTTATGCCATATGACGATTTCATAATTATAAGTATGATAACAAACAGGGGTTTAAGGAATTCTTCCCTTTTCGATCCCTCCTCGTAACATGGAATTCCTCTTCCATATCATGCAATTGTAGAAATTGCCCACATTGACAACAAAATTTGTTTGTCAAAACAGCCGCTGGCACTCTTCTACACTAAATATCTATGATATATGTAGACCTCATTCAAACTCTGGTCATGCATCCCTGTTCCCTGCTAGACAAGCTTTCCAATGCCTGTCTTCATGCTCCATTCCGACATCGGGTGTGGGAAATGCATCTCTTCAAAAATGACAACTTTCACTCCAATTCTGCACATTTTACATAGTTGCATTTTGGTCCAGAATGCCAACTTCAGCCACCTATGGAAGAAAATCTATGAAGAATCACAAAAACTTTTATATCGGGCGAAGTTAGTCCATATAACAAGGAACACTCAGCAATTCGCGGATCTCAATTTCGATGCACCATTCATCTTTTATAAAATTCTGGGTTTAACTACTTTTCCTTTTTAAATCCCTTTGCAACCTATGTTCCACCTGTGCGCCACCTGCGCACAACCTGTGTGCAACCTATGCGCCACCTGCGCACAACCTGTGCCCAACCTGCGCGTAATCCGCGCGCAACCCGCACGCAATCTGTGCGCGACCTACGCGCAATCCGCGCGCAATCCGAGCGCAACCCGCATGCAATCTGCGCGCTTGCGGGGGTCATATCTCCCTCGTCCCTTAACCAAATTGGACGAATTTGGTACCGTTGGAAAGCTCTGGAAGAGGTCTATGCACCTATGTGATCTTATTCTTCATCTAAGAAGTCTGACCCTGCCATTTTTTCAAATCAAAATTCCACCCCCAACTTCCCAATTCCACATCAAAACCATTCTGTCTCTTGCCTGCAACTGCAACTTTTCACAATAGTTAAAAAAAAATTTGGAATGTGCCCCTTTCGTTCCCTTATAGAGGTGAATTATTATAGATCAAACTTGCATAAAAACAGTAAGAGAATGGCAAGAACTTGCATCTCTAAGAAGGGATTTTCTTTTCATTTCACATTCAACAATCCAACCAATGGATTCACAATTAATCTCCAAGCAGCCAACAAGCACGGGTAAGGAAACTCATGAGCATAAGGGCGCAATTTGCAGGCTTTCCTCACTTCTGAAAACCATCAATTGGCCACACAATGTGGATTCATTGTAATTAACAATCATCATTAAGACATGGGGCTATAACAACTGACTGTTCATGCTTTTACTCAGGAAATTAACAAACAGAACTCATTTCCAGCCATGCTCAACATTCAAGTTCATGCATTCAAAGCATCATGGACATTCAAGGAACATGGATTCATCATTAATCAAGGTCTTAAGCACATGATGCATCATCTCCTATGCACAACAATTAACAACAACAACAACAAAACAATATAAGATGGCAGAGGTTGCCCCTCCTTTCTCTCCTCCATGGAGGCAAACAAACAAATACAAACTGAATGCTACAACATTGGGGACAAATTAGAGCAAGCATTCAACCTGAAAATGAATTTTCTCGCTCCTTCCTCTATTTTATAGAATGCAATCAATGCAAGCAGCTTGCAAAAATCCCCAAACAGTCATGGAAATGATTTCCCATTCCAACAAATAGAAGCCATGCAATCTTGAGGTTTCTTTAATGCATTTTAGTTCCAAATACAAAATGCATGTACACACAATGATTTATATCTCTATGAAGGTCCCAACAGCCGTAGTGTTGAACCTAGAGCTCTGATACCACTCTGTAATGTCCCCTTCCATCATCAAATGCAGGGAAGGAAAACATTAACAACACACCGGGCTTTACGGCATCATGGATCTGACGGCCTGTAGAAATCCATACTGCTCCATGGATATGTGTCTAGAGAGTATTGGTTTGATCCTATCAGCAATGATCTTAGAAATAATCTTATAGACTAAATTGCAGAGAGCAATAGGCCTGAATTCATTATAGTTATTCGGATGGGATGTTTTCGGAATGAGTGCCAGATACGTTGAGTTTAATGCCCCAGAGACAGTGCCTAATTTTCGAGACTCATCCACAGCCATTCGGAGATCCTCCCCCATTATATCAAAGAAATGTATAAATAGTTCCACCGACCACCCATCCGGTCCAAGAGATTTATCTTTAGCAAAACCTCGCAAAGTGTTTTCCACATCCCTCAAAGAAACATCCATAAATATGTAGTCCCCCTCCACATCATTAAATATCCGAGGGTACTCCATAATAATCTTAAATTGTTCTGCCAGTGTTGTATTTTTTGGGTCACAATAGTATTCCTGAAAGTGACGGGCTGCCTCATTCATCAATTCCTCCTCCCCCCTGATCCGCCGACCCGTGTGATCATTAAGATCCCAAATAGAATTTTGCATCCTTCGAGAGTCCGCAAATTGATGAAAAAAATTTGTGTTCAGATCCCCAGCTTTGAGCCATATGGCTCGGCTCTTCAACCTCCATGTTTCCTCCTGAACAAGTAGAATATTCATTTTTCGACACTCCATTGAGGAAAGTTTTGAAGTTTCCACTGGGCTTAGCCCAGTACCTACAGATCTCTGCATCAATGTTTTCATTTCCTCTTCAATCTCAGCAAGTTCAATACCCATCAAAGCTTTTTTATTTTTTTCCCACAATATAGTATAATCTTTGATCGCCTTGAGTTTCACCGCCAGCTTGTCCATAGCAGATCTCTCCCCCGAAACATCCATTTGTATCCATTTAGTTCTCACGCCCGTAGTGTATTCAACATCCGAAAGCCACGTGGAGTTGAATTTGAAAGGGAAGGACTTGTGATAGGTCTCCTCATCGAATTGTAGAATAATAGGAAGATGATCACTGATTTTAATTTGTTGTATCCAGGACCTATAATTCTGAAAGCAATCCAGAAGAGATTATGATATTAAGAAACGATCAATGCATTTCTGAATCAGATTTTCCTCCTTTCTACCATTTGACCAAGTTGGAGCCATTGGCCTCGGAGCCACATCAACCAAGGAGAATTTCATGAAGAGATTACTGAAATAGGATCCCAGGGGATCCCGCCTTGCCAAACTGCCCCAAAACTCCTCATCCCCCCAAGTGAAATTTAAATCCCCAGCAATAATTAAGTTCTCCAATTCCAACAGATGTCCCGAGACAGCCAAGTCCCAGAAAGCCACCCGATCACAATAAGGACCATAACAATTGATAATATTAATGTTCTTATCCGATCCCCTGATATTCCCAGACAACAAAATACCTAGAGAGATGATAGATGGATTTAGCCTCAAAACCAAAGGGTTCCAAGCAGCTAGGAGATCACCAGAGAGACCAACAGCATCCACAGTGCAAACCATCCATCCCGGCTTAACTTTGTTAAAAAAAATGCGGGCCTTCTCCCCGCACACCATAGTTTCCTGAAGAAGTACCAAATCAGGGTTTATAATATGTAGTACTCGTTTGAGGGCCAATTGTTTGGGTAGACCCCCCACACCTTGGATATTAAGAGAGAAAAATATCATTTTCGAACCCTTGCAAGGGCTTTCATTCCTCTAAGAGCCCGGGTATCAAAAGAGTTGGGGGAATCCACCTTGCATCGGCCATCCTTGTAAGTAGGAGTGTTTACATCGATGTAGGCACGGGAGTTTACGCTTGTAGTTTTTGGTTTCATGTATTGGAACAATTATTAAGGTTAAATGGTACTAAAAAACACATTAATTGAAGGTAGCTTTGGCGATGATTATAAGGGCATTAGCTTTTATGAGAATATTATGCAGGTTGAAATTGTGTTTTGGTTTTTAAGTAAGACTTGAAATTATTTTTTATTGGCTAAGAGTTTGTCTTCCTCATATATAAGAAAATAGTTTGATAACCGTAAACCTGGAGACGTCTAGTATGAATGGGAATTTACACCCTTACGGACCACTAGTAGGTCATTCCAAGTGTTGTGGGTTTGCTTGAATACCAATATGAGTCAACTCTCATTCGTTAATAATAGTAAGTGATGGCTATCATCACTACTATTTAACAAGTAAGTTATGATAAGTTTAACCACATTTAAAAGAAAAGAGAAAAATTAGGGGGAGTGTGCAACTTGAGTGAACCTAACAATTAAGAATATGGGTTTTTCTCTTCGGAGGTCACATGTTCAATTTCGAAGGGGGTAGGGTATGTACATGTAAGCAAGTTGTTGTTTGTATATATTAGTGTGGCTTGGCAAGGAACTAGCACCTTCATTCTCACTTATGAGCTAGAGAGTGGGGCAAATTGTATTTCCCAAGTGGATCTCGATGCCCAACAAATTATCCAAAGAAAATCTATGTAGAGAGAAGATCTTCCTCAATACTTGGTTTATACAATGTATTGACTACAGTTTTCTTCACCCATGGTGTGATATACTTGAACCCAAAAATTCAGAGAAAATATAGAAAAACACAAGAGAGAATAGATCAAATGGATAGTTATGATCACTTGCCTCTTCAGGGGGACAACCTCCAAGAGCAGAGTTCTGAATACAATGACAATTCTTGATTCACTTTAAATAACTTACTACTTTATATATAGTGCTTTAATTGCCTAAGGCCTAACTACTTGTGGTCCCACTATTAATGAGGGTCAACAACCTAGGGGCCTTTATCCAATAAGGAAGGCCCTTTTATAATAAGACACTACCCATTGACTAAGTAATGGGCCTTATGACCTTGTACATTAATAAAGTAGGGGGGTGAGGTAGGACCCTAACATGCCTTGCCCCTACAAAAGTACCCTTGTTATCAAGGCTAGAGATGGGAAACTGTTGCAAAAGGGTCGACAGTTCCCAAGTAGCATCGTCTAGTTGCATATCCTTCCACTGGGGTAGAACTTCCTTGATTGCACTGGTGCAGGTGATACTCTAGTGTGGCCAAAACGGTTGCAGGATGAAGCCAAATGAAGTCTTGTGAATCAAGTTCGAACTCAACAATTCTGACCCACACCCTTCTTCAAGCAAAACACATGAAACACTAGGTAGATCTTGGAGTGTGCTTGGAGCACTTGATATAGCAAAATAACCCTCTCCATAGGATCATTCTTCTACCTAGTGACTTAGACCATGAATTCATGACTCTAGTGGGCCAAATCTCATTTAATTTGACCCCTTGAGTCACCCTAGAGCTTACTTATAAACTGCAACGGTCCTAAACTACCTTAACTTCCATTTTTAGCATCACCTAATATCTATTTTTGACTAACTTGAGCGCATGCCTTGATTTGGGTCCCATTCCATGATTTAGGGTCATTCTCCCTGATTTTAGGCATGTTTGAGTCAAAAGGTCATTCAGGAATTAGTTGTACTCCACTAATTTTGGTCATAATTGACCTTTGATGTCTATATTTAGTCATTAGTGCCTCAGTGGAGCTATTTTAGGGATGTGCATGTACATGCACTCAGTTGCATGTACCTCTTTCAGTTAGAACTAGTGTTTAGGAAGTTATGAGTCAGTTTAACTCATCATGGAGAGTGTGTATGGTTAATTGAGGGTCTCTGGCTGTAGTTAAGCCTTACTAGCAACTTATGCATTGCATGAGCAATTTGAATTGCCTCCTACCTTATTCGAATTGCCTTGCATATTTATTTCCCCTCACTTCATTCATTGAAGCTTGATGTAATATAACATTCTATCTTGTTATTTGATATATCTCTTTTGTGTAATGGTTAATGCTATCACATTTGTTACATGAATTTGTTGATTATTGATATCTTTTCATAGTATTGCTATATTGTTTAGTATCTAGATCTCTATGCTCAAATTCTACATGGTATGAGACTTGCAAGGGTGCTAAACAAGTCAGTATACTAGTTGTTTTTTAGGGATCAAACTCAATTATAGGGTAAAGAAGCATATTTGCAGCCATTGAAGAGTGCATTTGCAGCCATGGAACTATCTCCCCAATAGATTCTAACCCCCTTCAAGAGTAGAGATGCTCTTGAGGATGAAGAGGCTCTACTAGATCACAATGGGAACCGAGGTGGAACCAAATGGAGTGGTTGAAAAGTCCAAATACTTGAACCGAATGGATGAAGCACATGGGTTGCTTTTTTATTCAATTTCATCGGACTTACTCTACCACATTGAATCCAAGAAGACTTTCAATGAAGTTTTGACCGCGCTATCCACTCTCTTCGAAACACAAGATGAAATGGGGGGCCATTAATTGGAGGTGGAGTTCGGGCCATCATTTTTTTGATGTGTTTGTAACTTCGGAAGATATTCACTGGTATATTGTATTTGTACTTTATTGTATCCCCAACGGAGATGTATTATTCCTCCGATTGGAAGTGTCGTTAGTTGTACTTGCAAGTGTCACAAGTTATATTGTAAGTGTCGTAACTTATACTTGATGGGTTATTAGACCACCTTGATGGGGTTGGCCCTGTATGAGTCATGTGGGTTAAAGGGTTATTAGACCACCCTAGTGGGGGTCGGCCTAGTCAGTATTATGTTATGTGGTTAAGTTGGGGCCGACCTAGTTGAGTAAAGGTCAAGTGAAAGTAAAAGTATAAATAGAGAGTGTGACTCTCTCATTGAACACATTCTCTCATTCACTCACTTCGCATTAGTGAGAGAGAGGAAGAGTGCGCACCAGTGGAGGAGGAGTAGCTGCTGCAGTCATCTATCTCTTGGGTTTGATCCTTGTGATATTTGTATTGGTGCTTATTCTATCTCTGAGGAAGTTGCGGGGTTTTTCACATTCTTGGTTTTCCCCGGTGAAATGTTTTGTGTCTCTTGTCTCTTATGCTTGATATGTTGTACATGTCGTTCTTTCAGTTAAGATCCTAGATCTATTGAATTAAATGATGAAAATATAACATGGTATCAGAGCTACCCTGAAGGAAGGCATGGTATGGCATTTATGAGACTTGTTGCACTTGCGACAGATTGGAAGCTAGGGCTTGATATAGCAAAAACCAGTCATCGTATCACTTTCGCTATAAATACATTATGGAAAAGGTTCAGGATCTGAAACTTTTACAGGTCGTAGATAACATCCCCATGTACCTTGTGTCCGAAGCACAGAACCTAATTCGTTGTACTTTATGTTTTATGATCCGTACAATCTAGGGTTTCTGCCTATTCCAGATCTCAGTCATAAACAGGTGACCTAGGAAAAAAGGTCACAACTTGGGCTAGGAAGCTCCAAATGAAATTTCGTAAAAAGTGACAGGTAGGGCACGGACTGTACTTTCACAGGTCTGCTTTCCAGAGGCCGAAGTTGAACCAGTGACACATGGCACGCCGTACACATTCGCTCTCCTATTTTATCCCATAAGCAGGTCACGTTGCGACACTTGGCATAAATCTCTCCAAGAGAATCCATTTGAGGTCAGACCAGTGGGGTTGGAAAGATGACAGGTCAGGCTAACACAGGCTGAATTTTTAGATCCTGTGGATCTGAAATTTCTGAGTTACACCAGAAACAATAAGGCACATGTTTCTGTGAAATAGAATTGGATTTTGAGCATTCTCATTTTTGGCTTGTCACTGCTGCGGGAAATTAGGGTTTCAGAGAAAGTTGAAATTCTTGGAATTGGAGACCACGGCTGAATGCTATTCATCAAAATCAAAATTTAGATACCAAGATCAAATTTTTTGGTGGGGCAGAAGGTCGGGCTTGATCAAACCCTAGTTCGGGATTTTGATCGGAAAGGTGGAAAATTAGGGCTTCTGCAAAAGTTGGAGTTTTTGAAATCTGTGACCACGACTGGAAGCTGCTCAGAAAAATCAAAGTTTAGAACACAAGATCGAACCTTTTGGATGGGCAGAAGACCGGGCTTCATCAAACCCTAGTTCGGGATCTTGTCTAGAAGATCCAGAAATTTCAAAGGCAATTTTGAGGGGTCAAATTTTGGAGATTTCAAAATTGAAGTATACTAGCTTGACCAGCTCAGTAAGGCACATCTTTTCATCCAATCAAAAGTTTGAAATTCAAAGTTTGAATTTTTAGGGTTTCTCTGACAAACCCTAATCCAGCTCCAGATCCAGTTTCAGCAAATCAAAGTGGATTGGGTTAATCCTAGAAGAGAATGAATTGGACACATGCATAAGTGAAGAAGTTCCAGTTCCAGAGGGAGATAAGGCTAAGGCCTTACATAAGAAGACTATAATCAATCTCGACAGGTATGACTTGAGGAGATACAGGTATGTTTTGAAATCTATTCATGATTAAGTTTATGATATGTTTGTCTTCATATTATTGAAGTTGGTACAATCTTGATTAATGTTAGACTTGTCTTATCACCCTAGTAAAAGTATGAATGCATGTAAATGATATAATACATTCATTGATTAGGGTTATGACAATTATGATTGTACTAATGCAATATGATGTTGTATGAGGTTGATGTTGTCCGCTAACATGAAAGGTACATCAAGAAAGACAAATCAAGTTCTAGATCAAGAACATATGACCATGGTGACATGAAGACAAAAACTCATCCATAGCCATTATAGAAGCTCTACTTACGAGGTATGTATATTTTGGTCTACAATGGTTAACTTATGAGTTATGCAGGTTACTAGCACAAGTCATTAAAGAGAACAAGAAGACATTATGTGAGTATGTTAGACATAACTAGCAAACATGATAACTAGGTATGTTTTTCCTATATCAAGTTAGAATCCTACCTTGTGTTAGGATCTTATACTTTTGTATGAATGATAATGATTATTCTTGAAGTTAGGTAATCAAGGGTTTATGCATATTATGTTTCTTACTTTGATTGATGATATGACTAACTAGAAGAGTCCTGTGGTCAAATAAGAATATGCATGAGTAAAAGAAGTCTTCCCTGAAACCTTGAATACTAACGTCTATTACCTATGTATGAAATGATCATGACCATACATATTTAAGATTGTTTAGAATCATAATGTTTTGATAGTATTGAGATTATACTAATGAATGTATGATTATGTATGAGATATTGAGGATGACACAATGATGACACTAGTGCACACTTAAGCATGCATAGTGGTCCAGGATGGATATAAGTTCAAAGACAGATAATCCAGGAAGCAAAGATCAAGAGGGAGCTCACTCTAGTAGTTCCTGCAAAGGAAGCAAAGATTGAGAGGGAGTCCAACCAACAACCAAATAAAGATAAGTATTTAAATTGTCATTTCTTGTATATATATGATTTTGTTCAGTCATGTACATACTAATGTTCCTAGATTTAGGATGTATATTATGCATCTTAGAAAAGGTTGCATTAATGAACAAGATACTACTAATATAGTAATGGGTAAGTGTCCTATGGTACTATACAACATTCCATTGCTACTTATCTAGAATGAAACCTCTTTGCTGACATGTTGGGAGTTGTGCACATTCTTAACAATGTTCTGGTAGAGATGGAAGGCATCTAGAAAGTTACCGTGTGAATATGGGATATGGATAAATGTTGTATTGAAGCATTGGCTAAGATAATTGCATGACTGTATGACATATGTCTTTATGCATGAGAATTTGTTTTGAAAAACTATGAGAAGTTTCTAACCATGCAATTGAATTTGACTTGTAGGAAAGATCGTGTACAATCACCTACAAAAGAAGGACTACAACATTTGTTCTAGCAACAGAGTTCAAAGAAAACGATCTATTGAAGATATTGAAGAATCTGAAGTTCCCAGGATTCGGGATGCAGTAATGAAAGAATGCCATGATCGAGGAATACCAATTCGATCATGAAGAATGATGTATGGGATGTGGTCCCGAGACCAGAAGGGAAGTCTGTTGTGACTTCCAAGTGGATCTATAAGATCAAGCATGTTGCAGATGGTAGCATAGAGAAATACAAGGCGAGGTTTGTAGCTCGTGGCTTCTCCTAGAAAGAGGGAATAGATTATGAAGAGACTTTTGCTCCTGTAGCCAGATACACTTCCATTAGAACAGTACTTGCTCTGGCCGCAGTGATGAAGTGGAAGATACACCAGATGGATGTCAAGACAGCTTTCTTGAATGGTGTAGTCGAAGAGGAATTGTACGTGGAGCAACCACTCGATTTTGAGACACATGACAAGGAGTCATATGTGTGCAGATTGAAGAAAGCCTTGTATGGCTTGAAGCAAGCTCCTAGGACTTGGTATGGTAGGATAGACAGTTTCCTATCCAGTTTGGGCTTTACTGAGAGTAAAGCGGATTCCAACCTTTACTACAAGGTTGAGGAAGGAAATCCAGTGATACTACTACTATATGTGGATGACCTGTTTGTTACAGGTGAGGATGGGTTGATTACCGACACAAAGAGGAAGCTTGCTGTCGAGTTTGAGATGAAGGACTTGGGGATGATGCATTACTTTCTAGGTATGGAGGTGTGGCAGAGTACGGATGGAATCTTCCTTGGACAAGGGAAGTATGCAGTAGAGATCCTGAAGAGATTCAAGATGATGGACTGTAAGGCCATGGCCACACCTATGGCATCGAACCTGAAGCTATTTAGTGATGCCTCATCAGAGTCGATTGATGTCACGGTGTATTGTCAGATGATTGGGTCCTTGATGTACCTGACAAACACGAGACCAAATATTTGCTTTGCGGTGAACACCTTGAGCCAGTTTCTGACAGATCCTAGAAATGTTCACCTGATAGCTGTAAAGCATATTCTGAGGTACCCGAAGGGTACGGTTGATTATGGGCTCAAGTATGATGTGAAACAAAAGTTTAACCTGGAAGGTTATGTTGATTCAGATTGGGCAGGCAGTGTTGCGGATAGGAAGAGCACTTTGGGGTGTTGCTTCAGTATGGGATCAGGTGTGATCTCTTAGTTTAGCAGGAAGCAGTCCTGCGTACCACTGAGTACAGTCGAAGCAGAGTATGTCGTAGCTTGTTCGGCCAGTTGTGAGGCAGTATGGCTTAGGAAGCTACTGTCTGAGTTATTTGATCTTCCGTTGGATGCTACCTGTATCTATTGTGACAACCAGAGTTGAGTGGAGTTGTCAGAGAACTCGGTGTTCCATGACAGGTCGAAGCACATCGAGATCAAATATCACTATATCAAGGATATGGTGCAGAGAGGAGCAGTGAAGCTCTTGTATGTTGCAACGGATGATCAGGTTGCAGATGTGTTGACGAAACCACTAGCTAGAGTGAAGTTTGAGTACTTCAGAGAGAGGCTTGGTGTTCTTCAGATTGAAGATACTTCGAGGAAGAAGTGATGGGACACATTTGCAGGAGCCATTCCAAGCATGGTGATAGGAGGATCCTTCCCATGGCTATGGATGTAAGCGTTGTATGATGAGCATCAGGATGATGCTCCAGTTACTGCTATGACGATGATCAGGATGATCATGCGATGATGATATGCATCAGGACGATGCTATGACGATGATCAGGATGATCATGCGATGATGATATGCATCAGGATGATGCTATAACGATGATTAGGATGATCATGCGATGATGATATGCATCAAGACGATGCTATGACGATGATCAAGATGATCATGCGATGATGACATGCATCAGGACGATGCTATGACAATGATCATGTGATGATGTACATCAAGATGATGTCTGATGAGTATCAGGATGATACTCTGTGGCCATGGACAGGTTGTGCAATATGCATATAATAACACCCTGGGAGGTTTGCAGATACTCTTTCGAGGTTTTTCCTATGACATATAATAGCGCCCTGGGATATCTGGCAAATGCTCTTTCGAGGTTTTGCTTGGGAGGACATATAATAGCGCCCTGGGAGGTTTGCAGATACTCTTTCGAGGTTTTGCCTATGGCATATAATAGCGCCCTGGAATATCTGGCAAATGCTCTTTCGAGGTTTTGTCCTATGGCATATAATAGCGCCCTGGAAGATCCGATAGGTTGAGCCGTGTGCTCGTAATCATTCCTGGGATGATCTTGCGAGGTTTTTCCATGACCACATGTAATAGCGCCTTGGGAGATCCAATAGGTTGAGTTGTGTGCTCGTAATCAGTCCTGGGATGCTCTTTCGAGGTTTTGTGGTGACCACATGTAATATTTCCCCCGAAGATCCGATAGGTTGAGTTGTGTGCTCGTAATCAGTCCTGGGATGCTCTTTCGAGGTTTTGTGGTGGTCACATATAATGTCGCCCTGGGAGATCCGATAGGTTGAGCAACAAGCTCGTAATCAGTCATGGAATACTCTTTCGAGGTTTTGTGACACACGTAATAAGTCCTGAGGATTCCACAGTATGACCAGTGATGATGAAGACCTACAGGAACCTAGGCTTACATCCATCATGAAAAAGGGTTGGCTCTATAGAACTTCCTATGACGAGAAGAATTTAGAGATAGCCCAGTGGTCGAGATGTCGAGTATAGCAGCAGTGATGATGATGATGCTCCGTGATCCAGTGACGATGATCCAAGTCCAGAATTGAAGACTTGTGCCGATATGTATTGATGACTTGTGTCAAGAGAATACATTCCTATTTAAGAGGGAGTGTTGATGTATTTGTAACTGTGGAAGATATTCACTTGTATATTGTATTTGTACTTTATTGTATCCCCAACGGAGATGTATTATTCCTCCGATTAGAAGTGTCGTCAGTTGTACTTGCAAGTGTCGCAAGTTATATTGTAAGTGTCGTAACTTATACTTGATGGGTTATTAGACCACCTTGATGGGGTTGGCCCTGTATGATTCATGTGGGTTAAAGGGTCATTAGACCACCCTAGTGGGGGTCGGCCCAATCCGTATTATGTTATGTGGTTAAGTTGGGGCCGACCTAGTTGAGTAAAGGTCAAGTGAAAGTAAAAGTATAAATAGAGAGTGTGACTCTCTCATTTACTCACTTCACATTAGTGAGAGAGAGGAGTGTGCACTAGTGGAGGAGGAGTAGTTGTTGCAATCATCTGTCTCTTGGGTTTGATCCTTGTGATATTTGTATTGGTGCTTATTCTATCTTTGAGGAAGTTGCGGGTTTTTTCACATTCTTGATTTTCCCCGTTGAAATGTTTTGTGTCTCTTGTCTCTTGTCTCTTATGCTTGATATGTTGTACATGTTTTTCTTTCAGTTAAGATCCTAGATCTATTGAATTAAATGATGAAAATCTAACACAATTGGAGGCGGAACAAATGAACTTGAGATCAAGTTATTTTGACTCTATTCAAGAGTTTTTCACCAAATTCAAATCAGTTCTCTTGCAACTCGAGATGTGTAAGATCGAGAAGGATGGCACACAAATGGTACTCTTTATTCTCTCTAAATTGGGTTTGGATTGTAGTGTCTTTGTTTCTTCCTTTCATGCTACTAGATTGGCTCTTGGAGCCTCTTTCACAATGCCTACCTTGGATGTATTCATTGCCTCCCTTCTTCAAAAGCAATATAAGCTCCTACAAATGGGCCTATAAAATAACTCAAAAGCACATGCACTTGCAGCAAACGAGGATAAGAAGGATGCAAGCAACCAAAAGACTCCATTCAAAGGCAAAAGGGATCAAAATCCTAAGTTTTCACATGACAAGGCAAACTCCAAAGAAGGCAAGACTGAGAAGGAGCTATCTTTGTGTCCCTTTTGTAGGAAGGGGCCTCACAAAGAAGAAAATTGCAGATATATATATATATATATTTTGTAGAAAATGAAGACAAAGTATGCAAGCAAAAGGGTGAAAGACCTCCTCCTGAAAGAGGACGTACATTTGTGACAATTTTAGCCTCACAAACAACTTCTTGGATCATAGATTCTAGTGAATGCAACCACATGGCCTCATCCGAGGACATCTTCACCTCCATGCAACCATGCAACAATCAAGAAGTACTCATGGGAGACAACACTCCAATCAAGTTATGTGGAAAAGGGGACATCCTACAAAAAGATGGGAAGTTTTAAGATGTGCTATGTGTATCATCTTTGTCCAAAAATATCCTTTCCATCTACCAAATCACACACTCGGGCCAAGGAAAGCGAGTTGAGTTCACCATTGACTTAGTAATCATCTCCGACATGATTGATGGATCAAAGGTTGCACTAGGGAAAGTGGACCACAAAAACAAGTTGTATGATTTCTCAGACATTTTACCAAAATCTCCTGCTACAATTTTATTAATGCATTCTAATGATGTTAGTAGATTATGGCATGAGCAGTTTGGGCACCTCAACTACCCTTACTTGAAACAACTAAGCAAGGAGGGGATGGTAATAGGGATACCATCCATCTATTTTTCAGATGGGTATGCCCAGGATGTGCAATTGGTAAGCATTCTGAATAAATATTTGAGAAAGGGAACTTCCCTTCTCGAATTAATCCACAATGACATTACAAGCCCTTTTCCTCACCCATCAATGAGTAAGGCCAAATATGTATTGACCTTAATTGATGATTATTCGAAATACACATGGGTATACTTCCTAAAGCACAAAGATGATGTATTCAAATGTCTCCAAGATTTTAAAGCACTTGCAGAGAAACCATTCGGGAAGGGGATCAAGATCCTCCGCATGAAAATGGGGGGCAATATGTCAATAAAGATGTACATCAGTTATGCTTTGCAGCCAAGATAGAGATGCAACATATTGTTCCTTATAATCCACAACAAAATGGGGTTACAGAGAGGAAAAACAACACATTGAAAGAAATGGCCACTTGTATGCTACAATCAAAGGATCTACCTCCAAAATTATGGGTCAAAGCCATAAATTGTTCAAATTATATTCAAAATTTAGTACCTCACAAAAGTATGAAAGGGGTAACTCCTTTTGAAGTATGGACTACTGAAAAACCAGCAGTAAAACACTCCAGGGTGTTTGGATCCCATGCTTAGGCTTGTATTCCTTCCAAGAAAAGAAGGGCCTTAGATCCATAAAGCGAGAAGTGCCTTTTTGTGGGATATATGGAAGGAGTAAAAGGTTATAGGCTATTAAATCCCAAGACTGAATTTTTTTTATTGAAAGAAGTGTAAAGTTTGAAGAAACTCTAATGTATGATACTAGCCCTCCTACCAATGCACCACTAATGACTCAAAATGAAGTTTACGATTATTCCTCTGACACTTCAAAAAAAATTTCATATTCAAATACATCTTCATATTCACATGAATATGGTGGTGTTGATATTGAAGACGGGATTATTGCAGACCCAACAATTCATCCTCATTGGGAAAATCAAACTCTTGAAGCAACAGGGGAACCAGTCGATGATCCTGTCGATACACGAAGAACTCCATCACAGTTTCATGTTGCCACACACACTCTTGCGGCCATAGATCCATTTCTTCCTACTCATTTCTATATGGTGTCTACTTTTGATCCTCAAATCCACGTGAAAGCCTTTGGAAATTCACATTGGGAAGCATCCATGGATGAGGAGTATCAATCCCTCATGGACAAGAAAACTTGGGATTTGGTACAACTTCTTAATGAAAGGAAAATGATTCAATGCAAATGGATCTATAGGACCAATATGGTAGACAATGGACTTATCAACAAGTACAAAGCAATATTGGTGGCCAAAGGCTTCTCAGAGATACATGGGATTGACCACACACAAAATTTTGCTCTAGTTGCAAAGATGGATTCAGTTTGACTAGTACTTTCCATAGCAGCAACACAACAATGGGAAATTCATCACATGGATGTGAATAGTTACTTTATTCACGGGGATGTTACAAAGTATATCTACATGCAGCAACCACATGGGTACATTCAATACTCATCTCTTGTATTCAATCTAAAGAAATCCTTGTATGGACTATAACAAGCCCCTCGAGCTTGATATGAAAAGATGGATTCTTTTTTTATATCCCAAAAATTCTCAAGATGTAATTCAAATCCAAATGTCTACATGCTTTAAGAAGGTGACTCTCTATTGCTTATTGTGCTATCTATGGATGATCTCCTCATCACATGGAGTTCTACCACATCCATTGAATGGTTCAAATCTGCCTTGCATGACAGGTTTTCCATGATTGACTTAGGACTGTTATAATATTTTTTTGGACTCTAAATTACCCAATCAGATTTGGGAGTCACTATAGCACAGTCTAAGTATGCACAGTATAACCTCGTTAGATTTAAAATTGATGATTGCAAATCAACCCCATCCCCCTTCCTTTTAGGAGTCAAGCTTGAAGATGGAGGTACTACACCTTTGGTGGATAGTACCTTGTATCGATAGTTAGTTGAGAGTCTTCTTTATCTCACTCGTAGTTGACCAAACATCTTCTTTGTTGTTGGGGCAGTATCCAGATGCATGCAGGAGCCACATGAGTTGCATTGGAAGCTTCCAAAAGGATACTTTGATATGTGAAGGGCTCATATGACTATGGGATCCACTATGCAGCAACATACAAATTTGATCTAGTAGGATACACAGATTTTGATTGGGTTAGCGATGGCACTTATTACAAGTCCACCTTTGGTTATTTTTTTAGCCAGGGCTCAGGTCCTATTTGTTAATCAAGCAAAAAGCAAGTAACTATTTCTTTGTCGATAGTGGAAGCAAAGTATAGAGGAGTAGTGAATGCTACAACACAAGCCATCTGGTTGAGCACATTCTTATTGAGTTTGGGATGGAGTTTCAAGAGACTACTATAATATTTTGTGACAACTAGGGTTCCATTCAAATTTCAAGATAGCATGTTCAATGACAACGGACCAAACACATAGAGATCCATGTGCACTATATAAGAGGTATGATACATGATCATCTCATAGATTTGCAATTATGTCCTTCCTCTAAGCAGATTGCAAACACCTTCACTGAGTCCTTTACCGAGAAGCAGTTCACCCAGTTAAGAGATTCCTTGGGAGTGGAGGCACCTTTTGAGCAATCTCCTTAAATCCTTCTCATCACATTCTCTTTTATGGGGGAGTGTTTCCCATGTGGTTTTCCTTCCCTCTTACTAAGTTTTTAGATAATTTTTCCTTTTTGTACATTGAGTACCTAACATGGTTGAACGTTGTCGAGACCCAATTTTTTTTTTGCATTTATTTCACCTATTTATGCTTTGGAGGGGGTGTTAGAGAAAAATAATCCTCTCCATAGCATCATTCTTATACCTATTGTAATATCCCCAATTTGGCCAATTTTCGAACCTTGGACTAGTGAAACTCCAAATTGTCCCAAATGATCCCAAGTGGTTTCGAATTATGTCTAGAGTGGATTGAGGTGTATTAGGACACAACAATGAAGCTATTGAATGCTTGGACACTTTCTAAATACTCCAACAACTTGCATTTACAATTAGGGAATGACAGGCAAAATTACTAGGAAAATCGATGTTGAAACCCCCAAAGGTAAATGGCTCCAAAAGACTCCTAAGGATTTCGAATTGGGTTTGAGAGTGTTTGGAGATATTAGGACATAAAAATGAACCTAATTGGTTCTTAGACACTATCAAGATACTTCTGCAACATTCATTTAATTTCAAGAGAAAATGGGGAAATTTGCTAGTAAATTCGAGGTTCAAATCCCCAAGGGTAGAGGTCACTAATGGCTTCCCAAATGCAGTACAAACCTCCCAAATTTCAGAACAGAGACATGGATGAGTTATATGACTTCAATGGGAACCCAAATTCATCATTAATAAGTTCCTAAAGGCTGCTGCAACTCCCATAAATCAGAGATTTGTAAACATGTCTTAACATAGGGGGAAATGAGAGAAAAATGCTATAACTTGCTATGAAATTTGTGAGGAATGTTACAAGGACTTGAATAAGGTGTATGGAACTTATTCAATATATCAATGGCTCTCCAAACAGAAATAAAACCATAGATATTTACTGATACAAGTCGATACCAAACAACTTCAAGCTCTCTCAACAAGATATATGGGAAAATGACTCGAATCTCCTCCTTGAATGTAAATATCACTTGAAATGAATAATTTTTCAAGCTGTGGCTCTCGTGATATGATTATTATAGAGATATATAGCATACGACATGTCCATGAAGTCGAAATAGCATTCCTTCACTAACTATATGCAACAACAAGTGCGCTATTGAAAAGCTATGGGGAAAATGGCACCATTCATACATAGTTCGGCATTTATACATAGTTTCACTTGGATATTCGACCTGAGGTTCATATGAGCATCAATTACAGAGTTCAGACATCATATTACAAATAAATGGGGCCCCTTGGACTCCCCCAAAGATATCAGCATCTCACCATGTGCGCCCTTCCTCCAAGAGCAAGAATATGAAGAGAAATGTGAGAGAGATGTGGGAGCAAGTTGAAGAAGAAAAGATCACGAGAATCCCTGTAGCTTCAACCTGAAACAAATGAATCCATTGTAGCTCCAAATGAAAGATCTGAATGGCCTCTCCAATTTCCAATTAGGATGGGAATCTTGCACCCTCGAAATTGGTACTAAGGCAAGTAGAGTAAACACTCCACTAGCATGGACAAGTTATGCTCTCCAATTTGCAAAATGAGAAATGATCAAAATCTGCTCTCTTTATTTCCTCTTGTATTTTATTAACCTCCCAAGGCCTCCTTAGCTCGAATTCCATCCAAGAGACTCATCCCAACTCAAGTTAGGGAGATATTCCCATGAATGTCACTTGTCCAACTTTTCCTAGCTCTCCTCTTCCATCAATTCGAATGGGGGACTCTTGGCTGCCCTAAATCCCCTTGTTCACCCTATTGGAGGATATTTTTATCCCTGACATGTCATATATGTCATATGTCAGCAACCAGGTCTGAAATTTGTCATAAGTGTCATAGAATCTTCATCATTGTTGTCATATGAGTTAAGGAATCTAGCTCCAACTGTCACAATTCTTCTAAGATGCCTCTTCCTCTTCCATGGGAGTTTCTCTTCCACTCCAATTAGACCTTACATGATTCATGCCATGAATAATACCTCTTCAAATCCCCCAAGTATGTTACCCTTCATCTTGAACTCGAATTGGTGGGAGAATAATGCCAAGTGTAGTGGGGAATCTTGCCACATGTGGGTCCCACAACGTCTTATGTGCCCTCATGATCCAATGCCACCTTATTTTATTTTTATTATTATTTATTTGATCCATTTAATGTGAATTTTAAGTCTAATGTCATTTTGGGTCTTGTAGCTCCCTTATTCCAACTTTTAATGCTTCCACCCCAACCTAGGGAACTAGTAATTTTCCTCCATGATAGTTCATTTGGATGGGTATATTACAAAATTTGAATTGGGAATTTTCTCTTAATGTGACCCACCTTGACCATTTGGATCTAATTTTACATTATTACTAACTTGGACATCATTCTTGGCAATTATTTGACCCTTAGCACCAATTTGTCAAACTATCATGAGTATGGCCAAGTGGCTTAGGCCATTGTGACCCAATGCAAAATTTGGGGACATGACACCTATTGACTTAGACCATGACTTCATGACTCTAGTGGACCAAATGTCATTTAATTTTACCACATTAGTCATCCTAGAGCTTACTTCCAAACTCTAAGGGTCCTAAACTACCTTAACTGCCATTTTTAGCATCACATGAAATCTATTTTTGGATGACTTGGGTGCATTCCTTGATTTGGGGTTGCATTCCCTGATTTGGGGTTATTCTCCCCGATTTTAGGCACGCGTGGGTCAAAAGGTAAGTTAGGAACTAGTTGCACTCCACTAATTTGACACTTGATGTCCATCTTTAGTCATTAGCGCCTCAGTTGAGCTATTTTAGGGATGTGCATGTGCATGCACTCAGTTGCATGTACATATTTAAGTTAGAACTAGTGTTTAGGAAGTTATGAGTCAGTTTAACACATATTGGAGAGTGTGCATGGCTAACTATAGGTCTTTGGCTCTAGTTAATCCTTACTAGCATCTCATTCATTGCATGAGCAATTTGAATTGCCTCCTACCCTATTCGAATTGCCTTGCCTGTTTATTTCTTTTCGCTTCAACCACTGAAGCTTGATGTAATATAACATTACAGCTTGTTATTTGATCTATCTCTTTTGTGTAATGATTAATTCTATCACATTTGTTACATGAATTTATTGATTATTGGTCACTTTTCACAGTATTGCTATCTTGTTTAGTATCTAGATCTATATGCTCAAATTCTACAACACTAAGTTGTAAGCCACCCGACCCATGCCTTGATTAATCTGATATGGACCATACAAATTTGGTGAAGGGGTGTTGAATAGCTTGTGAATGTTGGGATATTCCTTAAGTTGCTTGATGAGTTGAGATGTAGTTACATTGATGAGCCATTATTGTCATGCTTTTTTCTTTCCATTCTTATACCAGAGAAGATAAGTCAAAGAGGGATCCCTCTTCCTCATATTTCATTGATAAAGGATCTGCCACAACAATATATTTTTTTGTTTTGTAGATCATCTTGTAATCATATCCAAACATCTTGATGACCTATTTATGTTGCTCCAAGAATGACAATCTTTCTTCCAAAAATACTTCGAGCTATAGTCATCTATCTAGAAACATTACCTTAGGATATATTGTCACCATGTGTTGACTGCATGTAGGATGGCCATCATTTCCTCCTCGTAGGTAAACTTGTCCAAATCCCCATTACCCCAATACTAAGTATTGTCTATATTTCATTAAGATTGAAACCAAACCTTTTTTGGAAGCATCAGATTCCAATACAAAGGTCTTAGTAAAATCGAGCATCATGCTAAGACCTAAGTGGTGCACATGACATGCTTTAAAGTTACAAAGGTTTTTCTTTCTACTTCGTTCCATGCAAAGGCACAAAAATTAGGATACATGTTCCCATTCCCTTCTTGCTTTAAAACCATGATCACTTGGGATGAATATAAGCTATTGTTGTGATAAATGACTCTCGCCTCTCGTGGCTCCCAAGTGATCCTTCCAATTTCACTCTTTTGTGCAAATGGGTGCCTATACAGGTGTACATTTGGTGGTTGATTGCCCAGAATCAAGGGTATATCATGATCATGCTCACCTATATATGGGAGTAAACTATTTGGTGTCTCAGAGACCTATTGATGTTTGTCCAAAACCTTTTGTAAGTCGAGATGGATTTCTAGTTTGGTGTTGTCTAGAGCCTGCAAAGCATGGAAGTGAGCAATAATTTCAGAGTGTCTTTTCTTTAATAAATTTTCCATTTGATGAGAACTTATCATTTTAATGGAGCTTTCCTGGAGCCCTTTGAGGGTGTGAGTATGATATCCCTAAGTGAAGCTCAAGTATAATTCCTCGAAGTCCATGGTAACTAGGTCCAATGTGTGTAGGCATTGTGACCCTAAAACTATATCACAACCACCAATCTATGGCCAACATATGAGTTTGAGATGATAATCACCCAATTGGAGCCTCATATTTTCATAAGGCTCCCCACATTTCATCATCATGCCATTGGCTATCATAATTTGAAAGTTGGGCGTCGCGTGGACATAACAATGGATTTCTTCAGCCACTCACCGGTGAATAAAATTGTGGGTGCTACCACTATCAACCAAGACTACCACTTTATGGTGATTGATGTAACCCAAAAGTTCCAAGTTTTGTGGGGCCTAAATATCGGACAAAGCATGGAGAGAGATGAGTAGTTCTTCTTGATGAACTTTAGTTTCCACTTCTTCTTCAATGGGAGAAGTTTGGTCAGCAAAATCCAACTTAGGGGTAACTTCCATAATGATGTCTTCCTAATGGGTAAGGGTAGTCACATAACTTGAAATAAATTATGTTATTTTCATTTACGATCCGAAGCATGTTGTTCATCACAATTATAGCAAAGTCCCCATCTTTGTCAATTTGTCATTTTTGTTGTAGACAACCTTTGTACTTTCAACGAATGAGAAGGAATTTTGCTTGAGGAATTGACCTCTGCAGGGTGTGAACATGGAATGAAATATGGTTTGTTGGTTTGTGCATTAATCGTTGTCTATGCTTCTAGATCCCTTTGAGATGCTCCAACTAGGTAGCAGGATGGTGCATTTTGATTTGTGCTTGAATTACCTCGCCAATTGCTCAAAGGATGAGATAAATTCTATCACTGAACCTATTTGGCATAACATGGT
Organism: Larix kaempferi; assembly: GCA_027924585.1. NCBI lineage: Eukaryota > Viridiplantae > Streptophyta > Pinopsida > Pinales > Pinaceae > Larix > Larix kaempferi. The sequence goes on along the minus strand of BSBM01000493.1, from coordinate 4,478,094 downwards.
AAGCTGCCCCAAATAGTGAGTATCTCACTTGTAATGGTCATGGAGAGCCTTAACAAATTAAATCCATGGGATGAGGCACCCATAGGATTTTTTATGCCACTACCACCATTGCCATCTTTTTGGATCCAAATGTAAGACCCCCACCCTAAGTTTCATCATGTCATCAATAATACCATGAAGAGTGAAGTGATGTTTCATTTGAATTACCAATCCTAATGGGTTAGAACCATCAAACTTGTTCATGTCTACTTTAGGAAAATGGTTCCCGGTGTTATTATCCATGGAGGGTGGTTTATCAGTGTGAGGACCCAAAGGAGGTTGTTGGTTACTAGATAGCACCAGGGTGAGAAGTTTATTCTTGGTGCTAGACTCACTATGTTGTGCATTCCTATGGTCTTCTACTTGTATGTGATTTAACTCTCAAATGTGTAAATTTTTCACCCAATATCTTCTCCAAGCGGTCTATTTTTGTCTCCAATTTCTTGTCCCATTTCCAATCCCAACTATCGATGGTCTACTAAAGGTGTTGAAACTAGCCATTAAGATTTGTGTATTAAACTTCCGAGTTGTATAACCTACCGGTAGTAGAGCAGGTGGTCATATTCTCCAAGGTGTTGGTGTGAGATGGTTTATAGGGATCCATAGTGTCCTAAGGACAATGGAGTGTCATATGCTATAACTCTTTGATATATGTGTGGGGTCCAACAATAGTACTCAATTCAATATCTCAGGGCACTAACTAAGGAGTATGAACCATACCCTTAGTCGTACTACTCAACTACACATGTACTAGAGAGTGATATCCCTGAGTGTTGTTCTTGGTGTACTATGGCAACAAGACGACTATAAATTTATATAAGCTAGTTATAGTTATACACAGGGGAATCTCCATATACCCAAGGGTACATAGAAGTGAAATTTTGTATACAGGTGTTGTATGATGCAGTACTACTTGAAGGGTTACCAACAGAGATTACAACTAGGGTGCATACCAATGTGACTTAAGTACCACTTGTATTTTATGTGTGTATGCTTCCCCAACCGCATGTTTACTTGCTGAATGATAGATCTCTGTATTATTTAAATATGTTGGAACACATTTCTAAAATAAAAATAAAAATTGAGCTTGCTAACCCCAAAAAGAGCTCTGCAATCAATGGAAAATAAATTACTTTTCAAGGTGGGATTTGAGGCCAAAATTTTGAAATACACACAATTCCTTGTAAAACCCTGATTTGGAGATGGTCATGTAAGATCACCTTGAAGCTTTGGTAACTCTAAAATTTATGCACATTTGAGTTCGAAATTTTGTTCTATAATATCCTTGTGTGTCTACTTTGCAATTCACATATTTTACTGAATTCCAATGTGCCAAGAAAAAATTAGGGCAATTTTCCCAAAACTTGTTGATTTTGGCCTTCTCAAGAGAGCGAACTTGTACAACTTGCCACACTCCAATTTTTAAGATCTGAATATGAATTTTTTACCAAGAATGCTTTGGTTTGTCTTCTTTCAAATACAACTAGTGGCACTCAATTTGGATTTTTAAAACTTCAGATATAACATTTTTACCCATAACACTTATTTAGGGCAGTTTTTTGGGTTAGTCATATACCCTAACTTGCACAAGCCTTATCTACGAACGTATAGCAACTGAGAACCTAAAATTTTGGCCCAAGATACTACCTTATATCCTCACTATAACTTGAAAATTGCAGGCCTTGAAACTTCAATGAAAAAAATTTGGAGCGAAATTCCAAGATGACTCATTTGAAGGAGCCAAACATTTTCGATTAGTAAAAAAGAGATAGCTTACACAAAGTGTATCTTCGAAATTATAATGAACCATAGTTTGAAATTTTGAAACAAGTTACTCCCATATGTCCTTTATTTATGCTGGAAATTTCAGATTGTGAAACGTCGTAGAAAAAAAATGGAGCAAAAATACCAATATGACGCGTTTGAAAGAGCCAAACCATAGTATTAAAAATTCTTCATTTTCGGCCCAATAAAGAGCTATGATACCACTTGTATTATACGTAAACCCATAAATTCGGAGAAAAGATAGAAAAAACACAAGAGAGAATAGCTAAAATAGATAATTATGTTCACTTGCCTCTTCAAGGGGGAAACCTCCAAGAGCAAAGCTCCAAATACAATGAAAAATCTTAATTCACTTTACATAAATTGCTATTCTATATATAGTGCTTAAATATCCAAAGGCGTGATTACTTGTGGCCCCACTATTAATGAGGTTCAACCACCTAGGGGCCTTTATTCTATAAGGAAGACCCCTTCACATTAAGACACTACCCACTAACCAATTAATGGGCCTTAAGGCATTGTACATTGATAAAGCAGGGGAGTTAGGATAGGACCCTAACACATGGTTTTTTAGCTCTTGTTACTCAATGAATCATTTCCTGATAGGTAGTTTCATTATGTTGATGCGTATGTTATTAGTGTCAAGCAAGTGTGGAATTTTATTGTGTCATAGGCATGTGGAATTCTTCAACAACGCCCATGGAAAGTGAAGGGATGATGTTAGAATGAGAGAAAAAGGTTGCAATCTTATTGATTTTCACAAGCTGTCCAATGACTTTTGCAGTGGTTATGGGTATTTTCCATGGAACCAATGGTTGTTTCCTTTATAAATTTATTTTATTTTTGAGAAATATTTCATATAGAATCTCTCGCACTATGAGGGGTGTATCAATGTCGTCAAAGTCATTCACAACTTGAGGAGTGTATCAATGTCGTCAAAGTCATTCACAACTTGCACATTACCTCGTCTATGTCCACTCATATAGTTTTGAACTTGGGTCTCTATATTATTACAAGCTTGATCACCTTGCTTCTTCACAGATGCATACTATCTATAATAATACGAGTGATGGACAACTTTATAATATTAGAACATTGAGAAAATTCTCTATCAACATATAGAATTAGGCTTAAGTTTCAAAAGTGTCGAAAGATCTAAGATGTATTATTTATCATTTCATTGTATAATGTTCAATAACAAAAAGAGTTTGGCCTAACTATCATCTTCTCCACATTAATGTTTGGCATTTGTTTATGCTTATCAAAAGTTAGGAAAATGGGAAGTTGTCAGTGGTTCACATAGCCCTTTCCACTTATGCATCATCGAGACTTCAACACTTTTGACAATATCAAATTTTAAGAGAGATTGTGAAATTCTTTTGCTAAACTTCAAGTGAGTTAAATTTAACTATGTTTTTTCAAGGATGCGACACTTGTAGAATCTTTCATCTTCTATCATTATCCTTTTGCAAACCACCATCTGTCCCTTACTTGTATCCTATCGTAAACAACCATATATTCTCATCTATCTACCCTCTATGTCGCCATCCACCTTGGTCCCTATCCTCTCATCCTGTACACCTCTCAATTTTGGTTCACTCTCCTTTGATTTAGCAGGAGAATTTAAGAATTTGGCGGTTAGATTGTAGCAAGATCCATAAGCAATCACCTCTAGCATTTTTATGGAGGTATTTCCCGTTCACTTTCCATAATTTCCCAATTTTATCATCAATGTTTTATAGCATAGGTTTAGTGTAAATGGTTGCAAACTACGCTTGTATCTACATGTCTTAATTTTGACATCCATCCAATCCATCATACATTTTTTGACCAAAAAAATAGATAACTTTTGTATTGTGGGATTTATGTCTGTGTATTGTGAGAGGAGGTTTGAGGACCTATAATGCTTGTAATGGTGGATGAGAGTTCTCAATGTGAAGGATGTGATTTGAACACAAGTATTGTTGTAGAGGACATTCAACTGTCATCAACGACTAAGAGACAATGGCTAAGGTGTTGTCTCCTACAAGTATGATTGAGATTCACTAACAAAGAAATTACACACCACTATAGGAGATTCAATACAATCCAATGATGGGGACAAGTGACAAGGACAAATTCACCCATGAAAATTTTGGAGATTTCATCTATGGAGTATTATTATGTGTATACTATTAAGTTGTGCATAAATAATATTAGATCTTCAATTGCAAGTGGTAGCATTCAATTTATAATATTAAATTCTCTACATACAATACTAGATTTTTAACATCATATTTTTAAGCACTGATATGTAAAAAAAATTCCCTTTATGCACAATGAAGGTCTAGTCATCATATTACTGGAACAATGTTACAACCTCCTTCATTAACAATGCTCACTAATAGAGGTTCACATGAAATAATATCAACATTTAAACATTTCACAATTGTTTTCATGTGGTGGTGCTGATGAGTGTCTCAAAATATGTCAAACTTTGTACCTTCGAAATAAATCTTCAAAAGAAGGATATTGAAAAAGAGTTTAGAAAATTGGATGGAGTGATGAAGTTTGATTCATGTGAGAACAATGGTGGATCCTGACCAGCTCACAAGTATGCGGCTAGGGTTTCCCTAGGTGCTCTCCTGCGCATCCAAAAACTAGCTAATCCTCGCCTGTTTGATCGAAGATGTGATTGGAATCAGGTTTCATTGCTCCATTTGGGAAGAGGATCATTGCAGTCTAAGATTTGAGGTCTTTTTTGTAGTGGGGCGAGCTAGTCTCAGGCAGATCTGTCAGTCGATAGATCCGTTCATGCCAAGAAGGTTTCATTTATGCCCAATCTGAATTGATTAGTGTTTGTTGGTAGAGACCTATCCTCTGATATGTGGTCAGCATCTAGGGTTTCTTAAGACCTTAATCCCTATAATTTCTTTTACCTTTAACTCAAAAACCCACTATGTTTGTACCCCTTATAACTCCTATTATCCTTAGCCACTTCCTTTTCCTATTCCTTATAACCCTACTTTCTATAAGTTTATAACCCTTAACCCGAGTTCTTATAGCCCTAAACTTAATTTATATATCCTATAAGTTCTTATATCTATAGATTATAACACTTAACCCATTCATGGCCTTCTATAATCTCTAGCCCCAATAACCCTTAAGTCCTCTTACTGCTATATGAAACCTCGACAACTTTTGTAAATCCAAACCACTATCATAACTAATTAGCTCTAATCTTTAACACATAAAATCAAATCCTTATTTAGTTTATTGCTTGTATACTTTGAATTAAGGATGTTTCATGGTATATGAATGTATACAGATTATGTTTTTATGAGTATTATAACTTTAGGTGATTCATATTTATTCTTTACTTTAAAGATGATATTAGTTTATGTGGAGTGTTATGGCTATTTTGACTTATGGGAAATGAGTTTTTTTAATTTTTAATTTTTCGATATGTTTGGATATGTTGTAACAAATGATCAAATATATGTTTGGATATGTTGTAACTCCAAAACATATATGGGAAATATATGTTTGGATATGTTGTAACAATCAATATATGGAATACAAATATAAATTTTCTCCCGAGGAAAAAAACTTCAAAATGCTCCTCCAAAAAAATGGACACTCGGGCATTTGATAGTCTCTTTTCACTAACTTAATTTGACATATGACAAATTATTGCACTAGTGTCCCAAGTTTAAATTTATAGTGAAAGTTCTCAAATGCCTCCCCTTATGAAATAGTCTTCTAAAATTGAAAGAGAAACTGAAATTAGGGGTTAGTTTGAGTGAAGTTGATGATCTGAGGTCGGCTACTTGACTATCCATTACATACTTTGAAGGCACATTTAACTAGTTCATTAAGATTCACAAGTCTATTGTGTTGTTCAACTTGGATATTGAGTATAATATGTGGCTACAACATAAGCATGCTAAGAAGTAAGTTGGATTCAATGGCTACTTGGGCAACTAAATCTGGCAGATGGGAAGTCAATAATGGTTTACTCTGAAAGTGGAAGTGTTGTTGCACATTTAAGAATGAAAGTATCATGGAAGGTGAAAGCATCTTGACATTAAGCATATCTCCATTGAAAGAGTGTGCATATTTTTGCACTAGATATATCTTGCAATGCTTAAGTCATTGAAATTCAAAGTTTAAACCAACATGACATATTTTGCATTTCAATGGTTCGATTGGGTTTTCATTATGGTTTAACATGCTAAAATTTTTCAATAAGGAGCATAATAAAGTGTGGGAATACTCACAGTATATCAAACATTATAATGATTGGGAGGATTGTTGCAAGGATAACTGGCTATGTTGGTGTTACACCTCAAATTGTCACATTGTGTACCATTGAGAGTCTTCATGTCATATCACCATGAGAAACATGATGTTTGTGCCTCGTGGGGGTGTTAGGGCCCTTTTTCATCATGTTGGTCCCTTCCCTGGTCACACTTGGAAGCAAATCCAACAACTTAGGGGTCGAATGCCACTTCACCAAACCCACTTTTTGGCCTCCTAGAGACATTTCCACGCCCTGCTAGTGGTGCAAGGGGCGAAAATTCCCAATTTTCTCCTTCTGCATGCCTATGGGGGTGCGAAAATTACAACATTTTCGTGCTTTGCTCAGTTATAGGGGCATGAAAATCCCTGAATAATCATTTTCCTTAGATTTTGGACCTTGGATCTCGGGGAGATTTTCATGGGATGAGTTCCCCCTTCGAATCCTATCTCACATTCCCTCCTTGGCATGGTTTAGATCCTTGATCCACATTTTCCTCACTTAGATCCATAATTTCCTCTTAGTGGTTGCCCTCCCAAATCCTACTTAAAGATATCCATCCATGATCTATAGGGGGTGATCTTGGAAGCACCAAACTTACGATCCTAAGAGTCTTGCAAGGATGATGGAGGAGATCTTGGAGAAGACCTTATCGAGCATGAGTAAGGTATAACACATGTTGTATGGATTCTTTATGGCTTTCTTTCTATTAATATAACTTAGCCTATTCCTCCCATTTTCATGTCTTTAATGATGAATGCATGAAATTGTCTACGTTTTTATAGTTAGATCTTTGTTTATACATATATTTCTTTGGAGAAGGTGTTGTCTTTGTATTGTGAACATGTTCATAAGTCCGTGATCAAAGGTTGGAGATGGAGCAAGGTTGAGCCAAAAACCTAGTCTTTTTGGCCTTTGGAAATATTTCCATGCTTGAGAAAATGGATATGATTTGTGAAGCACATTAAAATGGAGGCAAAAAACTACCTTTGAATATATCTGCATTTTGTGCTAGCCATATAGTACCCCAACTAACCATTAAAGGAAGAATTGGAAGGTTTTCTGATTTTTATTGAGAACCCAATTCATCAAACATTTATTTTCAATCAAACCCTTCCACCCTCCCCTACAACCAATTAACACATCCATTTCCACCCACACTATTCCATCATAGGGATAGTGAATTGGCAAATGATTTATCACTTCCAATGCCTATTTACATAGAGTACACCAACCTCGCCCCTTTCTATTCCTTATTTCTAGCACTTGATAGGTTAAAGATTTATTTATAATCACCGACCACATAAAGACCTTAGTCATCAATGGGCTATCATCTTCCATAGAACCCTATACCACCATTCTTCTACATATCTAAGAGCCTCCATGAACATAGCTTTCTACCCCAATTTTGAAGTATAATCCCCATGTGCAAGATTTATTGACCATACTAGTAAATAATCCTTTTCACAAATTACTAGATGAGGCTCTTTTTTAATTGATCCACATATACTTTCCACTCAATATTCTTTTCCTTTATTAGCACTGTCCTCTCACCATCCATCCATTCTCATTTCCATATTGATGAATTCCTAACATTAATATTTGATCAAAATTTAAATTCCATGACTTTTCAAAGTAGTAATCAACTACAAGGTAACCTATAGGTCTCTCCACAACCTACCCATTGGTTAAATCCAATTCTAACCATTGCCAACTTTCCAAACAAGCCAATTTCCCACCAAAGGGAAAGTCAAAACTAGAGCCTGCCAAAAAAATGACACATTATTTGTGTGTTTGGACTCCTCCCTTATCCATTCTTCCATACTAAGAGGATCTATATACCTCTTCGAAATCATCCCCTTTTACAATCCTTAGAGGCTAATCTCCACATACTTTTTGTAGAAGAAACTTGCCAAAGTAGTGAATATTTCTGAACCCCCTGCTACCCACTTCCTTAGGTTTTTGGCTAGTCCTTGCCATTTCACTAGTGGAATACCATCTCTCTCTCACTTAAATGTCCACATAAACATAAAGCATTTTTTCATAATTGTTTTCAGAATCCCTTTAGGAATCAAATCCATTATGTGCCAATAAACTAGGATTGCTTCCAATACTGACATAACTAATTCAATAACCTTCCACCTAGATATAAACCATCTATTGCAACACAACTTAGTTCTTTTTTCAATTTTTTTTGTCATCCATTTCCATTCTCTCTTTCTATAGTCATCTTGTTTAAAAAGGAAACCCAAATACTTAAATGCTCCTTGTAAAATCCTTCTTACATATACCTCCTCCACCCCATTAAAAGAAATAGTGTACTTTTGTGTGTTAACTTTCATTCTTGATGCAATACTATATAACTCTAATATTTTCTTTTAGTTTATCGACATCACATCTGCAGTCGAGTCATTGAATAATAGCACATCATCGACAAACAAAAGATGTGTCAAATAAAATGTACTACCTATCTTTAATCCATTTAAGGATCCATTTATTTTGGCATCTAAGATAGAACTGCTTAATCCTTCGACAATAATAAGAAGCAACAAAGGGGATAGAGGGCGTCTCATTGACATAGTCCTCTAGAAGGATTCTAAAAACATGATGTTTGAACCCTTAATAAGTATTGTAAAAGATACTAAAGACATGCATTGTATTATGTAATAATTTACCATTTACATGTGGAAACCTATATGAATGAGGATTAATCACATATATAACCAATTAGATCTATCATATGCTTTAGATCAATCCAACTTCATGACCATTGCATTCAACATCTAGGTTTCATTAGAATCGATTCCTTCCTGAGCCACCCTAATAACGTCACAAGTTTGTCTCCCAAGAAAAAATCCAAATTGTTCTTAATAAATAGATGTTGAAAATATCTTCTTCACCCACACTGCTATAATATTTGATATTATCTTATAAATGCAGTTACAAAGAGCTATAGACTTGAACTCATTGAAGGGAGCGTAAACTATATATTTTGGGAATTAAAGCTATACATGTAGAGTTGAAAGATCTTGATACTTTTCCATTCCTCCTTTTTCGCTCCACCACCATCAATAGATATTCTTCCATCTTGTCGTAAATCTCAATTGTCCATACATTTCGTAAGTGTATGAGGCATGGAAGAGCTATATTGAGACTACAGTAAGTGTGGAAGAGTTGGGATAAGCATGATGCAGACCTGTAGATGCTTCAAGGGATGGATTTTGCAAAGTCTTTTGGGTAATAGGAAGTAGGAAATATCGTCTTGGATTTATTGTACATCTATAATACAGTTGTATGAGGAAGGCCATACTCCCTTGTTGTATATCTATAACATTCTTCATAATAAAAGGTTTAAGGTGTTAGTTTTCCACAATTTTAATCAATACTTATCTAGGATCTTACTGAAAGAATAATATCCACATCATAACACAAGAGACACAAAGATTTTCCTCGCGGAAACCAAAAAGGAGAAAACCCCGCAACTTCCTTAGATATAGAATGATCACCAATACAATGTCACAAAAGTAAAACCCAAAAATAGAGATGGTCTTCAACAACTTCTCTCTTCTCCACTTGTGTGAACTTTTCCTCTCTCTCACTTATGCGAACTTGAGTGAGAATGAGTGAATTGAATAAATGAGAGAGCCTAGCTCTCTATTTATACTTTACTTTCACTTTACCTTTTTAACTTACTAGGTCAGCCCTAGTTGTACCTGAATGGGCCGACTTCTTTAGAAGACTCTATTAACCCTAATACAATCTGACTCTGGGGTCTATTTCCCCAACTTACAATGGAGGGTTAACCTTAATGACTTTACATGACAAAATACAATAATGACTTCTCCGACCGGAGGAATAAACATCTCCATCAGAGGTACAAATAAAATACAAGTGAATATATTCTGAAGTTACAATTACATTAACACTCCCTCTTAACTAGGAAGGTATTCTCTTGACACAGTCATCAACACATTTGGACACAAGTCTTCGTCGCTGGAGCATCATCATCAACACTGGATCCTCGTCGTTGCTGCTGCTGCAATCCCTATCATGCCGATCATTGATTGGTGACATCTCTCAAATTTACTCGTCATAGGAAGTTCTACATAGCCAACCCTTTTTCATGCTAGATGTACGCCTTGCCCTCATGTAGGTCTTCATCATCTCTGTGAGCAAACCATCAAGTAGGTACAGCCCAGGACCAGTCATTACATTTCCTCTACAAACACCAACGTCTCCTACTGTCGCTTCATCGTCTTCAGATCATCTCATCGTCACACGGATCACAACCCTGATGCACATAACAAGTCTACCAACATGGGAGGACCAACCTACCACCATGTGAGACACAACACTTACATCGACCGACATGGGAGGACTTTCCTACCACCATTCAGGAAAGGCTCAACACTTACATCAACCGACATGGGAGGAATTTCCTACCACCTTTCGGGAAAGGCACTACACTTACCTTAACCAACATGGGAGGACTTTCCTACCACCATTTGGGAAAGGCACAACACTTACATCAACGGCCATGGGAGGAATTTCCTCCCACCATGCCGGAATGGCTCAACACTTATATCAACGACCATGGGAGGAATTTCCTGCCACCATGCCGGAATGGCTCGGCACTTATATCAACGACCATGGGAGGAATTTCCTGCCACCATGCCAGAATAGCTCGACACTTATATCAACGGCCATGGGAGGATTTTCCTGCCACCATGTCGGAATGGCCCATGTGCATCTGCGTCTTCTGGACTCATCACTTCCCCTTGGAAGGAACCTCGATCTGGAGTACACTAAGCTTATCTCTAAAGTACTCGAACTTCACTCTGGTTAGCGGCTTGGTAAACACGTCGGCTATCTTCTCGTCCGTCGCAATATAATGGAGCTTCATTGCTCCTCTTTGCACCATATCCCTGATATAGTGATACTCGATCTCAATATGCTTCAACTTGTGGTGGAACGCCGGGTTCTCGGACAACTTCACACAACTCTGGTTGTCACGGAATATACAAGTCGTATCTAAGTAGAGATCAAACAAATTAGACAGTAGCTTCCTAAGCCATAATGCCTCACAACTAGCAGAACAAGATGAAACGTACTATGCTTCGGCTGTACTTAGTGCCACACATGACTTCTTCCTGCTAAACCAGGAGATCATATCGGATCCCATACTGAAGCAGCATCCCGAAGTGCTCTTCCTATCAGCGGCATTGCCTTCCCAATTCGAACCAACATAACCCTCTAGGTTAATCTTTTGATTCGCGTCATACTTGAGCCCATAATCAACTGTACCCTTCAGGTACCTCATAATATGCTTTGCAGCAATCAATTGAACATGCCTCGGATCCGTTACAAACTGGCTCAATGTGTTCACAACAAAGCATATGTGTGGTCTTGTGTTCATTGGGTACATCAATGACCCAATCATCTGACGATACATCGTGGCATCAACTGAATCTGATTAAGCATCACTCAATAGCTTCAGGTTCGATGCCATAGGTGTGGCCATGGCCTTGCAGTCCATCATCCCGAACCTCTTCAGGATATCTACTGCATACTTCCCTTGTCCAAGGAAGATTCCTTCCCCACTCTGCCACACCTCCATGCCTAGGAAATAGTGCATCATATCCAGGTCCTTCATCTCGAACTCTGCGGCAAGTTTCCTCTTCATATTAGCAATGAGCCCATCCTCCCCTGTTACAAACAAGTCATCTACATAGAGTAGAAGTATCACTGGATTTCCCACTTCAACCTTGTAGTAAAGGTTGGAATTTGCTTTACTCTTGGTAAATCCCAAGCTCATCAGGAAACTATCCATCCCGTCGTACCATGTCCTGGGTGCCTGTTTCAATCCGTACAAGGGCTTCTGCCTATCATGTGTCTCAAATCCGAGTGGTTGTTCCACGTACACTTCCTCCTCTACTACACCATTCAAGAACCTTGTCTTGACATCCATCATTACTGCAGCCAATGTAAGTACTGATCTGATGGAAGTGTATCTGGCTACGGGTTCAAATGTATCCTCATAATCTATGCCTTCCTTCTGGGAGAAGCCATGTGCCACAAACCTCGCCTTGTGTTTCTCTATGCTGCCATCTGTAGCATGCTTGATCTTGTAGATCCACTTGGAAGTCACAACAGACTTCCCTTCTGGTCTCGGAACTACATCCCAAACATCATTCTTCATGATCGAATGGTACTCCTCGATCATGGAATCCTTCCATTCTTTCTTCTCTACTGCTTCCTCATAGTTGAAAGGTTCTTTGTCAATGATGTCACACAAAAGGGACACATAACTGGAGTATGGCCTAGGTCTCTTGCATTCTCTGTGCATCCCCTATGGACCGCCATACCGATCTGCATCTTGTATTGCCTCTCGTACCCATGATGGCTTCTTCTTGTGGGAGTTCTTCTCACGAGGTGGATCTACAGGTTCTTGTGGTTATTCCATCTCGTGGTCTTCATTATCTTCTGGAACTGCTTCTTCCATCACTGAATCTCGAATCATGGGAACTTCAGGTTCTTCAATATCTTCAATAGGTATTTTTCTTGATCTTTGTCGCTTGTTCTTCGAAACAAGTCTCTCTTGTAGGTGATGGTACACGATCTTTGCTACAAATCAAGTTCAATTGCATGGTTAGAAACATCTCATAGTTTTCAGAACAAATTCTTACACATAAAGACATAGGTCATACAGTCATGCAATTATCTTAGCCAATGCTTCAATACAACATTCATCCATATCTTGTAACTTTCTATATGCCTTCCATCTCTACCAGAACATTGTTAAGAGTGTGCACTACTCCCAACATGTCAGCAAAAAGGTTTCATTCTAGATAAGTAGCAATGTAATGTTGTACAGTACCATAGGCCACTTACCTATCACATGCATATACTGTTCATTAATGCAAATAACCTAATATGCATAATACACAACCTAAATATAGGAACATACGTATGTACATCAATGAACAATAGATATATAAGCAATGCCAATTCAAATACTTATCTTTGTTTGTTTGTTGGGTGGACTCCCTCTTGATCTTTGCTTCCTTGTAGAAACTATTGGAGTCTTTGACAAAGTCTTCTTCTTCATCGTCTGTGCTTTATGATCGGAAATGTTGAGCAAGTATTCTACACTTGTTCTTTGTGCTGGAGTAGAATTTGTGTGTCCTTTCTTCTGCATCCTAACCAATGCTGAAATGGATGAGAGGTTTCTTTCATAGAGTATCGAACTTTATTTGTTTTCCAGAGTCCAACTCTGTAGTAGCTTGTCCTACTCCTTTCATGTAATATTGAAAGTCATCTCTAGCTTTTACCTTATGAGGTGGAACCTTCTGAATGAACCCTTGTAACTTGTTACCTTCGTTATAATACATATTCTTCATCACTTGAAGAATCATATATTTCTTATTTTCTGGTTCTTTTCCTTGCAGGTTCACCATCTTCCGTAGTGTGAGCATGATGTATCTTCTTGTTTGTATTCTTATTGTGGGAGACACTTCTATTTCTGGGACAATATTTGGAGTAGTGTCCCTTCTCATCGCATGTATAACATCTAACAATAGATAGCTCTCTCTTGAATCTTCTAAAGTCATTCCTTTGACTTTGGTCGTGGTGTTTCTCCCCCTTACTGTTATGGTGGTGCTCCCTCTTGTTGTTATTCCTCCTGGTGTGTGCTGTGAGAGCTTGATCTTCATTTCCCATCTTCTTCCCATAGTCTACTGAAGGTGATTAACTTCTTCCTTTCATAAATCTCTTGAATGAAGGAGTCCCATGATCTAGGGAGACCATTCAAGGTGGTCATCACATTTTCTCCCACAGCTTCAAGTTGCTCCTTGATCTGAGAGACCCTTGTAAAGTATGACTGCATGGTCTCTACATTTTGAATCTTCACATTCTTTAAGTTATTCTTGTGTAAGGCTTTAGCATCATATTCCTCTAGTGCTGGAACCTCTTCATTCACATATGTGTCCAATTCATTTTCTTCTAGGACAAGCCCAATCCTATACTTCCATGCTCAAAATTTATTAGCCCCTTCAAGCTTATCCTCAAGCTTGGTATGGTGATACATATTTAATGATAACCTGAAATGGAAATGACAAAGATTTAGATCTTACCAATTTGAGATGCTGAGCTGAGATTGGTCCTGGAGCTGGTTGGCCTAGGGTTTTTTAGAGAAACCCTAAATTTTCAAACTTGGAATTTGGAACTTTTTATTGGACAGATAGATGTGCTTGACTGAGGTGAGTATGCTGGTATACTTGGTTTCTGAAGATTCCAAAATTTCACCCTTGAAAATTGACTTGCGAAATTCGAATTTGCAGTTTTCTGGCTTTTACTGGTTTTCTGGTTTTTTTGGTCCAAATTCAAACTAGGGTTTGACTTTCCGGGATTTTTACCCACTCAAAAATTTCGATCTTGGTATCAAAATTTTGATCTTGGAGAGGCGCACTGCCCTATGCCAATTGCACTAAAAAATTCCAATTCTGTGAGAAGCCCTAATTTTCCTCCGGCAGAAGTGACAGGCCAAAAAATGAAAATTCTTAGAATAAACTTCTGTTTCGACAGAGAGATGCGCCTTCCTTAACTAGCCTCCTTTTGTTGATGATCTGTTGAGAGAAGTCCAAAAAATAGGAAGCCCTAGCTTCAGCAGCTGCACAATGTCTTATTTTTAGGTTAGCTTTGATACCATGTTAGTTTTTCACAATTTTAATCAATACTTATCTAGGATCTTACTGAAAGAATAACATGCACAACATAACACACGAGACACAAAGATTTTCCTCAGGGAAACCATAAAGGAGAAAACCCTGCAACTTCCTCAGAGATAGAATGATCACCAATACAATGTCACAAAAGTGAAACCCAAAAATAGAGATGGTCTTTAGTAGCTTCTCTCTTCTCCACTTGTGCGAACTTGTCCTCTCTCTCACTTATGCGAACTTGAGTGAGAGTGAGTGAATGAATAAATGAGAGAGTCTAGCTCTCTATTTATACTTTACTTTCACTTTACCTTTTTCACTTACTAGGTCGGCCCCAGTTGTACCTAACTGGGCCGACTTCTCTAGAAGACTCTATCAACCCTAATACAATCTGACTCTGGGGTCTATTGCCCCGACTTACAATGGAGGGTTAACCTTAATGACTTTACATGACCAAATACAATAATGACTTCTCCGAACGAAGGAATAAACATCTCTGTCGGAGGTACAAATAAAATACAAGTGAATATCTTCCAAAGTTACAATTACATTAACATAAGGCACTTGCCTTAGGTGTCATCCATATTGGTGTGTATGGTCTCCTTTGCTTGAATGGATGGTATGTGCCTTGCAATGTTTTGCTAGTTGATTGTTGGATATTTGACTAAATAAATAAGTTTACTAAGATTATTTAAAGGATACAATTAGACATGTGCCTAATTTTATAAGAACTCAGTAGTGTTCAACTTGGTTGTAATATAATAATTGTAGATTAAGGTGAAGTTATGGTAAAACCTTATGTGAGGAGGCACAATCTGGTTATAGTAGGTGCAATCTGGCCAAGCCCTTGCACTTGAGGCAAGGTAATGCTACATGACCTTAGGTTCCGAAACAAAGTTGGGTAACCACAAGTTCGCAAAGAGAATTTATGGAAGGACTATAGGTCCATGACACAAAACCTCTTAGGATTCCATAACAATCCTTGAAAATCCAAGTAGAATGGACAAGAGTTTGTCATTTAGTGCCTCTTGGGATGATCTCAGTCAAAATTACCACTCACCTATTACTAAGTGAGACGCTAGCAAGCTGAAAGCCAATGATCCTACAAATGAACCACAACCAATTTTCATGTAGACCCAACAAACAACTTCTTTACCGCATAATTGTTTGCACGAAATGACACTTCCATTGGCAAATAAGTGATAAATGGCGCATTTTAGTCAATTAAAGAATATACTGGACTTGGAAACTGGCTATGATAAATCCTCCCTAAAACTTTGAGAGGAAATTTGTAAGGCACTTGCCTTAAAGTTAGAAATGGGTGCTTCCACTCATTTTTGAGAGGATCATTGGTATGTTGTAGGTTGGGTGAGCATGCCTTAGGTAGTCTTGCATAATGTAAAGGCATGCTTAAGTTTGCATGGATTGGAAATAAATTTGGCTAAATATGGCATGAACATGACAGTCATCATTTGGGGTTTCTTATAGAGGCCACATGATGACTTTAATAGTGGAAAATCCTTGGTTCATGGACATGCAAGTATGGATTCCTTGAATTGGGATGAAACACACTAGTCCACAAGAAGGCATGCCTAAGCAATTGGGCGCACATTGCAAATTGGATGGATGGATGCCCAACATGATGTGCAACACAAGGAAGAGAAATAAGTACCTTGGACATTGTTCAAGCAAGACAGTTGACCCATTTGATGCATAGGATAGTTGGACGCCATGGGAAAGATGGTGCACAGTCCATTAGTTGTGCAGAACCAAGGGCTTAAATACTTGGTAGATGGATGGGTAGATTACACATTGTGTCTAGTTTGGATGTGGAGTGGAATGAAAGGCACCTTAGAAGATGACAACAACAAACAACTATATAAATAGGGTGCCTACATTCTACAAATTCATTTAAATTTATCAAGGAATCATTCATACAAGGGTGGACAAGGAGCTTTGTAGTTGTTCTAAGTCTTGGGGGTTTTGGCACCATGAGAAACTTGGATGTCAACTAAGTTTGAGGTAGTCTATATGAAGGAATTAGACAAATTAGCGAGTGTCTAAGGCATGCTAGAGCGATATTGAGATCGCAGTAATTGTGGAAAACTAAGGTTCTACAGGAGGTAGTCCTACGTACACTTAAGGGGTTGGATTGTGAAATTATTTTGATTGATAGGTAGTATTGATTTGGATTGATTGGACATCTGTAATAGAGTTGCAAATGGAAGGTTGCACTCCCTTGCTGTAGCTCTGTGACATTATTTGCACTAATAAAGTTAAGGCATCCACCTTGCCATGTCACCTATTCATCTATGTTGTGGACTAGATTACGTTGGATGGTATTTTTAATTTTATTTTTTTGTAGAATTGCACAGTATATTAAACTAGAAACAGAGAAAAATTACATAGCACGTAAGAATTTGAGGTGGTCTGAGACGATGTAACCACCATCCTAATATATCAAAGATAGTACAGTGATTTTTTTGATCCATACAAAAAAACTGCCCCTTAGAGAGAGGCTGGGAAAGAGTAGTCTGAGCATAGTTAGAGCTGAAGACATTTAACTTGTACAAAAAACAACATACAATCTATAGCAAAAAATCTGGAAATAACAGAGTGAACCAGGGGGCTTCGAATCAGATGTCTGAACTGTCATGAGGTGTTTCCTCCAGAATGGGGCAGCCTCCTTGGAAAGCATCATCGAGCAGCTTGACCGGAAGCAACATGATTTTATGAGTATCCATGAGGTCAAGCTCCTCGGGGTTGCAGAGTTTCTTGATCGGAGGAGACCCAATGGTAGACGAAACTGGGAACAGTACTGGAGGAGCCGAGAGTGGAGCAAGAGCAGGAGGTGCCGAGAACGGAGCAGGAGCAAGAGGTGCCGAGAATGGAGCAGGAACATGAGGAGCCAAGGGTCCATTAGGAGTAGCCCCTTTACCGTCTGTCGGAGCGCACGAAGCACTGCCACTGCCGACGTTTTCCTTGTCCAGACCACGACGTCTAGAAATGAGGTGGCCCCATGAGAAGGAGGCGTCCAAGAATGCTAAATGGTCATCAACATGAATGAGCTTGGCTCTAGCAGTAAGCACCGAATCCTTTGCAGAAATCCAACAGAAAATCATGTCCTCCATGAGTTTTCCCATCATGTTCTTCATGAGCCAGTAGTAATTAATTTTACCACCTCCTTTAACCAAGGCTAGGTAGTCTGAGACCAATTGAGCTTCCCAGTCGTCAATGAGGGTGCAGACCATGATGGAGATACCCAGGTCATAACCATCCTCCATGACAGGCATAGTGGGCCTCTGGATTTTGCCCCTGCTTCCACTTCCCCGACGAGGAGAACCGCAGGGCCGGGACATAGCTGAAGGCGGAATGTGGAGAAGAACTACAATAAGCAGTCGTCGAGGGTGGCAGGAATTCCACAGAGCATGACGGCTATTAGCCTAGCTGAACCAACACAAATGAAGACAGAGCTGAGGAGAGGTGAGGATAAAAGCTTCAACATTGTCCCCTGGCAAATTTAAGGGGTGATAATCTAAGTTTGCATGCTCCATTCTAGCGAGCATAGAGGCGAAGTAAATGGTCGTGGTACCAGAAGCGTTTCTATCCATCGGGTGAGGGGATGTCCAGGCGAGGCGAGTTGAATGTAGGTGAGGAGCCATCAAGCTCGAGGTAGGAAGGGGGCCAGGTGAGTTAATGCATACAGAGAGGGGTGCCATGTTGAGGGATCCCATGTCGAGGCTCCTCCTCTGCATGCTCTCCAGTTGTCCCAATATCACCCGCATCCGGGGGGATGGTATTTTTAATTGAATTGTATGATTGCTAACTATTATTGAATATTGGATAAGTGTTAAGATAGAGATGAGATGCTTTAAGGCCATGGTTGGATATGTGCCTAGTGTCAAAATAAATTGGTTGCAATCTAACAATCTATAGCTTAAGGTGAATTTATGTGCAAACCTTAAGTGAGGAGGTATAATATGGTTGTAGCATGTGCAGTCTAGCCAATCCTTAGTGGGAAAGGAAAGGTAGTGCTACATGTCCTTATGTGCTGAAAATAATTTTCGAAAACCCCAAGTTTGTGAAGAAAAATTTAGGTAGGATGGTAGGTTTATGACATTTGGTATCAAAGCTTACACTTCACCCATTTTCTAAAGGAAAGGTGGCATCGAAGCATATCCAATCACTTCTCATCACATTTGGGAAGACTAGGAATGAACAAAAGGTTTTGGGACGAGTATGGCATATGATCGTAGAGTGACTTGAAGAATGGATGGAGTAGATTCTTGCATTGGTGTAGTAGGAATATTGGATGGATCATTCCACATGGAATGGGTGAGTCTTCTTTGTTTTTTAGGATTGCACATACCATGTGAAGCTTGTGGAATACTTTCCTTTGGGATATTTTGAAAGACAACTGCACCGAAGTGCAACAATGGTAGATTTTCAACAGAGCTTTGGGTGAAGGAAGAATTCTTGGAATAGGTGCTTGATGTCATAGGCTTGGAAGTGGAAAAGAAAAAATCTAGTCTTGAAGACATGGGAAAATTCCTTGGCCCTACCTATGTGTAGAATGGATGGTGTAGAAGAAGATTTTGTGAAGACAAGGATGGAAGTCGTGATGACAATGTGGGGATAGTTGATCCAAAAGTACATGGAGGTGTCTCTATCGTCTAATGTATGAGATGAATTCTTGGTAGATAGGTTGCAATCTATGTCAGAGTTACAACCTAAGTTGGGATCATTCATCAGGAAGGATGCCTAAGGAAATGGAAACATCACAGCAAGGAAGCAATAAAATTTCCCAAGTCCATATGTATTATTTTTGTTTGTTTCCATTCTTATCAAAAGCATTTTACCATAGATTTTCCTTTGAAGATGAATTTGAAATAATTGGAAGAAGTTCAAGTGAAACCAACTTTGAAGGTGAAACCGTTATCCTTGGGAGCAAACCAAGTGTAGCATACTTCGAAGATAATGTTGGAGGTTTTGGGTGCATTAACAACAATTTTGGGCACGATGCTCATGGCAGAAGGCCAAACATAATACTTTATAATAATTTGCTTCATTTAGGGAGAGCTTATTGGGAATCCAATCATTGTGGTGGTTGGATTTATATTCATGAATCACCACTATAGTTTGATCATCTTTGATGTACATAAACTCGTTCTCATTCCCAAAGTAAGGAGCTAGTTGGAGGTTGTCACTAAGATGGAAACCTTGAGCATGGTTCTAGGTTCTATGTGATTATGTAGTGGAGAACATGGGTATTTTGGATTTGATGGAGGAATTATTAGCACATGGATCTTTAGGAGGGAGTTTTATGTAGCCTTTGTTGGGTGGTATTTTAGTGAAGGTATTGAAATAAAAGGTTGTTATGTCGATGCACATAGTGGATTCTAGACAAATTATTGATGAAGTTATTGTTGGTGGCCTTGGAATCCACCCACCATCTTTCTTTACCTAATAAATTCCATAGGTGGCTTATTTCCTAGGAGCAAGTAGTGGAGACTAGGGCATTGGTGAAGGTGCCAAGTTCAATGAAAGGTTGGATAGAGGAGGATTTTTTTTATTATGAGGATGAAAAATGCGATGGTATCTAGCCATCCTCTTCTTAACATTTAGGCCATTTAGGTAGTATACTATCCAAGAAGTGGGATAGTGGGCATGGAGGTACCAATGCATTGGTGCCTTGAAAAACTTGTTAAGTTTTAGGAGGAAACTTGATAGCTTTGAGGAAGGGGTAGAGACATTTCATTTGTTCAACAATGACAACAATGCTTAAAGTAAATGATGCTTATTTGGAAGAGTAAGTTAGTTTAGTTATAAGTGGCCGAATGGAGAAAATGAAGGAGTTGACTAAGAAAATGTAAGTTTTCAACCTAGGTGGTTCAGACTGGAAAGAAAACCAATTTGAAAAGGAAGATATTCACCCACTGTCATGTATGGGAACCTAGGATGACACAGAGAACACCATGGGTGGATTTGAGTATGACTGTCAGGATGACCTGAATATTGTGAGATTGTTGGTTGAAGGAAATGAAAGGATCAATGCAGACACACCTCTCTTAAAGTACTTAAGTAGGAGGTATGGAAATCCCTTAGCTACTACAATAGACTTGCAAGACTTTGGATCAACTATTGGAGCATTTGAGGGAACTCGTTGTGATGGCCATATGCCACCCTCTTCTCATTAATAGTATGTCTTAGGGTGGCTTGCTACCTAGGAGCTAGTAGTGGAGCTTAAGTGCATCAGGACAAGGTGCCAATTTTAGTGAATAAGTTGGAAGCATTATTTTACAAAGGTAACTTGACAGTTTGGAGGCAACTATAGTGACCTTTCCTTGGCCCAATATATTCCTATTGACATATTAAAGTGAAAAACAAAGTGACTATTTTGGGAATGAATTAGTGCATTCTCATAGGTTGGAACCAGCAATTGGATTAACTACTTAGTCAGTTCAAGGCGTGGGGGATATCAATTTGTAGAAGCATGGTAGAATGGTTCAAAAGTAGCGAAGCAATAGTAAGTTTGAGCAGTGCAAAATTGGTAATTGAGTTGCAACAACAACATTGGACACTTGGGATGCAACAACAACATGAGGCAATAGTAATATCATTGGACAATTGGGTTGCAACAACAACAACAACATTGAAATTTTGGTTGCAACAACAACAATAAGAAAACACACTCGTGTTGGATAGTTGGATTGCAACAACAATAGAAGGTAGCTACAACAATGTTGTATATTTCATAGTGAAGGTTTAATTGCATCAACAACATGAGGCAGTGGGAGTAGCATTAACATTAAAGAAGCAATGTTTGGTAGAATTTGGGAAAATGAAACTTCGATCAATGGAAAATTGTACAATGATTCTAACAAAGGCATTGTGAAGTAGTTGAAGGAGTCAACTACAGATGGATGAAGGGTCTTAGCAATAGACATAAGAGAAATAGAGTTCTTGGATATGTTTTCTAGGAGTGCAATGGTTTTGAGTGGGGGGTGACATAAGGTCATTTTTCTTGCTGTTGGTAATGGGCACCTCCACCCATCCACTATGATATTAATTAGTAGAATTCATTTGGTTGTGATGGTAGGTTGCATGGTTGGTATAACATGCCTTAGGTAGTATTGAAAGATGGAAAGGAATGCCTATGTTCTATATAGACTAGTGAGAAATTTGGATAATTATGGCATTAACATGAGAGTCATTACTTGGGGTTTCTTATATAGGTCACACGATGAATTCGATGATGGAAAATCCTTGGTTCATGGGTGTGTGGTAACAATGCCTTGACTTGGGGCATATTACCTTATTCCATGGGTAGGAGTGCCTAGAAATTTGGGTGCACATCCCAAGTTGGATGGACAAATTCCCAACATGACATGCAACACAAGGAAGGGAAAGAAATTCCTCGGACATTATTCAAGAAATATAGTTGGTGTTAGGAATAGAATGATGGAGCAATAAAATAAAAAATAATGTGAAAATAAAACACAGAAAAATCACAATACAAGAGAGGCACCAATATACATGGTTCACCCGATACGGGCTACATCCATACGAGAAACAACCAGAATTTCCTTAATTCCGTCCAACAAAAAGGAGAGATAAAACCTACAACACATCTGTTGCAACCTTATCTTCCCTCTCTCACAATCTCTCTCACACTGTACAAAACCATAATACAATGCCCTCATAAAAAGGGTTTATTTCTAGGCAAGGGAACACCATAATACAATGCCCTCATAAATTCTATTATCCAATCTATAAATTCTATTGTCCAATCTATGATCGAATGATGAACGATCCAGATTCACTAAAGAATTACAATATTTTACAAGGCATTTTTTTCAAAAAATTATCTTCGAGGGCACTACCCCCAAACCCCCACCAAGGGCGGATCCAAAATGTTTTCGTCTCCCCACCTGGAACTCCTAGCAACAGTAGTGGGGTGCAA
The DNA here is from genome assembly GCA_027924585.1 of Larix kaempferi. Lineage (NCBI taxonomy): Eukaryota > Viridiplantae > Streptophyta > Pinopsida > Pinales > Pinaceae > Larix > Larix kaempferi. The sequence continues at coordinate 4,455,311 of BSBM01000493.1, read as the reverse complement.
GCACCTCCACACCCCCCATCAGGAACTGGGATCCAAGCATGGGTGAAACTGTTGGAATATTCTCACCATATCATTTTGGTAATGCATGCTTTGCATGCATCCATGCATTAGCAGTCGAGTCTCCTAGCACCTAGTCCTTACTCCCCCCCCCCTGAGCTTGTTTTTGGCCATCATTAGCCCTCCTATCCACTCATAGTGCCTTGGTTACATCACTGAAGTCCAAATTCTCCCTCATGCATGATGTTAGGAGTTAGCACAGTCGGTTCCATGATTTAGGGCAGCTTGTCCCCTTGATTGCCTAGTTAACTGATTGTTACAACTAGTTTCACTGCGACTGAGTGTAGGAGCACCTATTTTGACCACTACAAGTCAGTATTTAGCCCCCTTGGAGTCTCCTCCCCTATTTTGGTGCCCACGTGAATAAGTTATGCCAAGTTCTACCTCAGTTAACTGATTATTCATCATCAGTGGCCACTGAATCTTATCAGGAGATGGTTCCAATGCAAACTAAGCCTATACTTGAGGTGAATTCGAATCCTCCCAGGAGTATCGAATTCATTCTATTGTAACATTCTTTGATTACCAGCTTACAACTGATTAATGTATCAACAACAATTTTTCATGTGTTTCAGTTTTATGAGCGAATTTATCCATGTCTTTGTCTAATTCTTCTTAGTAATAACAATGTAAAAATGTGAGGTTTGTTCAATATCAGTGATCTACCCATATGGAATTTCACATGGCATCAGAGCTCGTGAGATATTTTGAGTGTACCAATTGTAGCAGTAGGAGTAGTTGCAACAATATAAGTAATTCCAGCAGTAGATTGAGCATCTGCTTTCAGTAGTGCACCAAAAGCCTCTAGATTTCCACGGAAAATACTAGTGCCATTGCATTGAATTCATTGGATAAATCCTTTGAGGCCTAACCAGGTGTGAAGGATCCAGATAAAAGTTCCTACTGCCCTAAAGAAGTGTTAAATAGATTCAGTAACAATCCTCCATATATTTTTCCATATTTTTTGCAGGTATTCTACAACAGCTTCCATGAATCTGAAAGCAATTCCTCCTCTCTCTCCATTCAACTATGATGAGTGGAAACCAAAGATGATAGCATATCTGAAGAGACAAGGTCTTTTTGATATGTGTATTGGTGTTATGAGAGATTTTCCTTCCTATGAAGAAGAGAATGATTGGCTAAATGAATGTGACAGAGCCTTTGGAGCAATGTGTATTGCTATGTCTCCTAGTATGCACTACCTCATGGAAACTGTTGAATATCCAAGTGATCTATGGGCCCAACTGACAAAGCATTTGGAAAGCAAAATGAAGAGATTGGTGCAAATTATTTGGAGAACAAGCCCAGTGATACCTCCTTAAGTGTTCTCTCTAATTATGTCTCGGACTTACTAATCTCTCATGATGAAGTTGTTCAAGATGAAGAAGAAGCTGCAGATTCAACACAGAAAGTTCACTTTGAGGACATTCCTTCCTCTGTTTCTCTAGAAGTTGAAGACAGTTTCAAATTGTCCCCTTCCCATGTAGCTGATGCAGATGAAAGTGACACGACTAATGAAGATGATCCTTTTGGAGATATTATCCATTCCTCACTCATGTTCTCAATATCTTCTATTTCAAATTCTGAGCAATATAAGCCAGTTCATGCTCTAGAATCTGAAGAGGTTCTTAAATCCTCTCTTTCACATGAGTTTGTTGATGTGCAGAATGATGATCTACTGAATGTTTTGGAGGTTAAATAGAGTTTGGAGGTGATGCATTCGCCCTCCTTGATCACATGCTTCCTATGAACTTCTATTTGATCATTGGAACATGCTCTCAAAGTTTCTCTGAAGATGGAGGACACTACCATTCGCTTGGGTTCAAGTCTCAAACATATTTTGGTGATTTTGGTTTTGATCTCACCCCTGCTGGTTCAAAGGAGATCACAAGAAACCATCTATCAATTCTTGGATCTGATTTAAGTTCCATTGACTTAGAAGTTCAAGTTTCAAGAGAAATTAGATATGATTGTAGATGATCCTACCTCAGTTGGTTCGAATTACATGTTCCGGGATGATATTCATATTTTTGGATTTGTTCCCACCATGTTTGGTCTGAAGAGCAAGTTTAGGTAGCCTCCAGATTTGTTGGTATCCACTGAAGGAGAATTCAAGCACATGTTTTTGGAGCATGCTCCACTTCTTCCCAAGAGGAAGATACCTACAGACATTGAATCAAGCATCACACCTACTTGAGTCTTGAGCAACAATTTTTGGTGTGTTTCAGCCTATATTGAGGGGGGGGGGGGGTTTCCCACTGGGTTTTCCTTCTTTCCTCACTTTTTTAGATTGTTATGGGGTGACCTTTGGTCTCAGTAACCAGGGCCCTAATTTTCATTTATTTTTCCTCATAGTCCGGCTTAAGGGGGGGTGTTGGGAATATTCTCACCATCTCATTTTGGTCTTGCATGCATCCATGCATTCCATGCATTAGCGGGTGAGTCTCCTAGCACCTAGTCCTTACTTTGGGCCCCCGAGAGCTTGTTTTTTCCCATCATTATCCCGCCTATCCACTCAGAGCGCCTTGGTTACATCACTGAAGTCCAAATTCACCCTCATACATGATTTTAGGAGTTAGCACAATCAGTTCCATGATTTAGGGAACCTTGTCCCCTTGATTGCTTAGTTAACTTACTGTTACACCTAGTTTCACTCCTACTGAGTGTAGGAGCACCTATTTTGACCACTACAAGTCAGTATTTCGCCCCCTTGGAGTATACTCCCCTATTTTGGTTCCCACATGATTCAGTTATGCTCAGTTTTACCTTAGTAAACTGATTATTCATCATCGGTGGCCACTGAACCTTATCGGAAGATGGTTCCAATGCAAACTAATCCTATACTTGAGGTGAATTCGAATCCCCCCAGGAGTATCAAATTCATTCTATTGTAACATTCTTTGATTTCCTGCTTACAATTGATTAATGTATAAACAACACTTTTTCATGTGTTTTTCACTTTTATGAGTGAATTGATCCATGTATTTGTCTAATTCTTCTTAGTAATAACAATGTGAAATTGTGAGGTTTGTTCAAGCTCAATGATCTACCCCTGTATTATTTCACAGAAACAAGACCTCTACATTAGAAAGATAATTAGGCTCCACAACCAATAGTTGGTCCATAAGATTTATACGATTTTGGAGCATAAAGATATAGATTCTAAAAAAGAAAACAATATATTTGCAAGCAATCAACAATGTGAAAACATCATGTCATTAATTATCAAAACAAGAAAGAACAAGCATGGGATATTTCAATAACACATAAAATTGTTATATTCCATCAATTATACAAATAATGAGTGATAAATTACATATAAGCAATTCAAATAGGTATATGAGGAAATTCGAATTGTTCATCTAGTGCATGCGATCCTATCTAGGATTAACTAGAGCCTAAATCCCCTTTGTTAGCCATGCAAACTCTCTGAGGTGAGTTAACAACCCCATAACGAATCTAAGTGGACTTGGTCACCTAAATTCAAGGAACACCTAATGATAGGCTCACGCATGTGGTTTTCATCCTTAAAAAAACTCAATAGATGGGCTAAGAGCTCATAATAGCCTTTAGAGGAAATTAAGACCCTAAATAGTGGAGTGAACACCCAAGTTTAACTCCGCAAGTCTAACTACAGTGGATATTTCCTAAAATCAAGGAAATAATCACCAAAATAAGGAATGTATCCTAAATAGCTAAAAATAGATGGTTGGGAGCTCTATAAATGGTAGTTGGCCTATAATTAGCAGGGTTGATCCCTTAGAGATTAAGAGGAAGCTCTACATTGGCTTATATTGACAAATTGGATGCAATTTGGACTAGTAGAATCATGCGACCATGGCCTAAGTCCTTAGGTGAGAGAATGATTCAAAGGAGAGGGTTATTGTGCTCTAACATGCCCCCATAAGCCAAACTAGGTGAAATAAATTCAAAAGAAAATTGGGTCCCGATAATCTGTATCCATGTTAGGAACCGAATGTACAAAAAGATTCGCTAAAACTGGGAAAGAGGGAAAACCATGTGGGAACCCCCTCCCCCCCCAAAAAAAAATGTGAATGAGAAGGCTAAGGATCCTGATCACCAGATGCCTTCAATACTAAGGATGCTCACAACTAGGAGAACTTCTTCTCGGTGAAGGTCTTTGTGAACATGTCTACATTAATATGTTAAGAAGAAGGACACAATTGCAAATCAATGATCTGGTCATGAATCAACCTTCTGATAAGTGCACATGTATCTCAATGTGCTTGGTCCTTTGTTGATGAACATGATCTCTTGAAATATGAATGGTACTTTGATTTTCACAACAGATGATAGTATTAGGCTCGTGCAACTCTAACCCAAACTCAATGAGAATGTTTTGTAACCAAATGGCTTGAGTTGTTGCATTCACTGCACCTCTATACTCTACTTATGTTGTTGATAAAACAATGGTTGTATGCCTCTTACTTGACCAACGAATAGGCCTTGAGCCTAAACAAAAAACATACTTAGAGGTGGACTTGCAATCAGGGCCATTTCTAGCCCAATCAAAATATATGTATCCAACTAAATCCAGTGAACATCCTACTACACAATGTTGGAATCGATTTAATACTGAGAGAGGGGGTGAACCAGTATTAGTGCAATTATCAACAGTTTTTACCTTCTTTAACAGATTAGCCTTTAATTAATCTTTATGTTCTATTATGCATCAATAAATAAATATCCACACATATATGCACCACATAAACAACACATAACACACATGTTTTTTACGTGGAAACCAAAACGAGAGAAAACCACAGAATGCTTCTTTATAGTGAGAAAGAATACATTCAAGGAAGCACCAACTTCCTGTGTTTACCAGCACCAATTGGAAGGAGGCACCAACCCCCTAGTTTTACAGACACCGACCTGAAGGAAGCTTCCACTCCATGTGTTTTCTCCAGCACCAACTGGAAGGAGGTGTTGACTCCCTGTATGCTTTGTTTTATAGGAACCAACATGAAGGAAGTTGCAACTCCCTGTCTCCTTGCCCTGTCTGACCACCCTGATGTCCAATATATCTTACTGCCTTACCGAAATTCAACTCTGCGCACTTCTTCAGGTCTTCTGATGATAATTCTGTTGTACGCACCTTCATATGTAGATTGTACTATGTCACTGCATTGCATACATCACTTGACTTCTCAAAATTATCAACTCACACTTCTACTGGTGACTTACTTCATGTACTGGGTGCTGATTCTACAGTTTGCGTTTCTGGTTCAACGATCTTCTCTTCGTGACTACATTGATCAATCGATACTTTGCTTTCAATTGATAGTTTGTTGTTCATAAATGAAGCACTAGTAATAGAAGGAACTGCGCACTTTCTGATATGTCTATTCTATTTAAGTGATGCAGTGTCTCAGATACTCTGTGACACCTTTTGCATCAAAGAATTGGTCTGTTCAGTTCAATGCACTTGCCTTAGATCATCTGCATCATGACGCGCTTATCGGATCCTGCTACTGTTTTGTTGTTGCACATCAAATGGAGTTCTCAACTTCACACACTTTCACTTCTACTCATATGTATCAGCTAGACATCTGTGCAATATCTGATAAAATTTGGTTTTGTCTCTACAAAATATGTGGCTATCTGCGTGTTGATTGTAGTATTGTCCTTCGTAACATCAAGCACTTGCACATTCTTCAATATTTCTTCCTTTCAGTATTTACGCATTTGTCACAGATCTATAACATCATTCTATGCACCATCAAATATTCATTCTATTGCATGTCCGCATTCGGCTCTTTGCTAAGTCATTCTATTATGTCCACGAGCCCCGTGATGCTCTGAAAAACAAATTGAAACTTGCACTTGAAGCTCTTATTCTCTCGCCATCAAGCTTACATTCCATCTCCAACTTGCGTCTCTATTTATACATGTCCTACACAGATTGTATCTTCACAAGTTGGTCATAACATCCCTTCTTCCATACTTCACGGATTATGTATATGCCACGCGCCATCTTCTGTGCTATTGATGTGTCATCTCTTATGTATCAAGCACCCTCAAGGTCCACAACTTAGTGGGACTTTACACCTTGGTGGTCTACCATTTCGCTCTTGATGTACCATTTCATTACTGTATGTGCACAATCTTCTACTTCATATTAATGTGTCTATGACTTGTGCTAGACCAACCCTTGTGAGTAATGCACCCTTGATGTTAATACTTTGCGGGATTTACGCATACTCCAACTTCTTCTTAGTGGGTCTTTGACCCTTGCTGCTTTATCACTTGTGGGTAATGCGCACTTGGTATATTGATACTTAACGAATTCTTCCCATACACCAACTTCTATTTGGTGGGTCTTTGACTTCTTCTTCATCATCACTTATGGGACTTGCGCACTTGTTATACCGTTGGTTGTGAAATTTTCTCATAGATGGTCTTCAAGCGCTGTACACTTCTAGGAACGTGTGCACACTCCACTTACTGAAAGCATCTTCTTATTGGCTATGCCTGTGCACTTTCAAGATTGTCCAACCAATAACTGCTTGCACAATTCCAACCATTAACCAAGAAATGGTCAGGTTTGCTTGCACATTTGTACCATTTGATCAACCAACTCCTTGGCTGCTTAAGTACTTGTACCATTGTCCAACCAAATCCTTCGAATTGCTAGCATGAGATAGTATGACTTGGTGTACTTGATTTTTGCGCAAGGACCACATGCTGTAGGATACATTACTTGTGTTCCTTCTTAAACTAGATCTCTATGATGTAGCTTCTTATGTATTTTTTCAAATTGAGTCTGCATGATGTATCCTCTTATGTTCTTTTTCAAACTGAATCTGCACGATGTATCTTCTTATGCACTTCTTCAAACTAGATCTGCATGATGTATATTCTTATGTACTTCTTTAAACTTGTCATGCATGTTGTATCCTTGATATACATCTCCAGACTTAATGCACTTCTATATATACTCCAAAGTTGCATACACATTTTTCACCTTCACTATTTGTGCATAGACTTCTGGTATCCATGTTCTTCTTTATCTTGCGCATATACTGCTTCAAAGTGGCTTCCAACTTTTTCATACTTCTGCAGGAATACTGTATCCACGTTGACTTCATTTGATATCAATGACTTAAACTGAATCAATTGACATCCTTTTTGACATTAATTGGCAGTCAAACACTTGACATCATCTTTAGTTGAATCAATGAAAACCAATGCTCAACAATCTCCCCCTTTGGCATTGATGTCAACACCTTATGAAGTTGTACCTGATCTTATTTGAACTATATGCTTCATATGTACTTTTTTGCAGTGCTCCCCTTGTGTATATACTCCCCCTGAGTTCTTTGGGATTATGGCTATTGCGTTTACTGTTAGTACTTCTGCTACCAATCCTCTGCACGAACCAGTGTGATTTCTGTTACATCTGCGCAGACCATATGTTCAGTTATCTTCACACTCTTTCATGTCTACTAAGGCTTCATGCTCTTTCACATCTGCTAGGTCTTCATGTTGTTCTTTTTTTATGTCTACAATTATCCCCTTTTTGTGTTATCCCACTGAATTCATGGACTGCTTCTATCATCACATACATATAACAGCTTCATGCATCTCTTCTTTCATTATGTCCTACTGATGTCAGCTTCTGTTGTGCATTTCATGCCTCAGATCCATGCATTTCTCCCCCTTTGACATTAATGGCAAAGAGGTGCCATTCTTTTGCGCTATATGAGTTCCTCTTCTTTGTTTTTCACTGGTGTTTATCATGACTATATCTAGGGATAACTCCCCCTTTCATCATGCTTTGTTGCTTTGCAGAGCTTCTATACTGATATCCTTTCATAATATGTTACATTACTCCTTTACCTTGATCTCTTGTTCCTGTCACAATAACTAAACTTTCCTTGCGCAATGATTCTTGTTGTACTCCTTACTTGCCAACTGCGTAGTGCCGAAGTTATTCGTTTATTGATTTTGCATTATGGTTTATGCGCCCGACTACTTTACCTGTCGCATTTGCTGTGCTATCACAGGACCTTGTCACATATTTTTCCAAGACAATCAAAGATTTGGCACGTTTTTCATTCTTCATCCAACTCGGTATAGGATCAGACATGACATTCAGTTCATGTGGCAATAATGACATGTAGCATCCGTACTCGGACCTTTTGATGCAACATTCTTTATCGTATGGTGCAGTGAATCGAATTTCCACCTTTTTGTACTGTTTCCAAAAACTCATTAAGTCCAACATTTATTTTTAACGACTCCACCACCTTCTTCGACATTGTGATACATTGAATGCATTTCTCATCGACTAATTGCATGCGCGCAAACATCCTTCAATGGATTCTATAAGATCTCTTCGAGCAATGTCTGGTTCATAGCCTCTTATATCCCTTCATTTCCGTTTTGTATTGTTGTTTGATCCTTTGTTGCTTGATCCTCCCTTTGGTTCTTTATTTCCTTCCAATGGCCTCCTTTTATCATAGAATGAACACATCCCTTGAGAGTGTGAAACACACCGTTCAGACCCACCAGGCTAAGTTTTCGCACTTGAGTTCTGACATGGATTCCTGGAAGCAGCAAGTGCAGAATAACCAGATTCTTCACCAGTCTTCTTAGTCTCAGATAAATCATAGACATTTTGAACAGTTGAACCTTCTAACTCATTAGGTTTATAATCTAGAGTGTCAGCAGCAGCAGATTCTGGATGAATCATCCCGTCTTCGGCCTCTACATGTTGAACCGTCGTTGTCTGCCACTCTACAGCTTCTTCCTCTGCATCCTGCTTCTGAACGTACTACCCTGGTTCCGGTGGATCTGGAGTTACGACTTGTGAACCGACCTGATACGATGCTTGATCTTGAATTGCGGCTGTAGAATTCTTCGACGTTTTTCAATTTTCCTCCCTTTCTTTGTACATTCCATTCATCGCTTCGGCAGGGAATCTTAACTCATGCAATTTTTGTAATCATGCCCAATTTTTGAATCTAATGAAAAGATATGTTTTGCGCAATTTCATATCTTCCAGTAGTATTTAATTATTCATATAAATATCTTCTGCTTTTGTTTGTGCCACTGAAATCAATGTGATGCTTCTATGTTCTATAATATATGATATGCAAGATAAATGTATGACCATTTAATGTATGCATGCAAACTTCCCTTTCTGCGACATAATCAACTAATCATGTGCGGACATAATGAACACATTCAGAAACTTCTAACCACATATCACACAATCCTAACATCCTAACTAACATCCTTTTGAATTCCCTAAGATGCATCGTGTTGAACTCAAGGGTCTCCCATAGTCCTTATGGGACTAGCCAGAGAGGCAACAATTGCTTCATGTGCCTGGATTGTCTGCATCTTCAACGTACTTCTTGGGAGATTTCCTTACCTAAGCTTTGTTGTGTGCTCTTATGTTTTGATTCTACTCTTGAGATTTTCCACTGAATTCACTTTGAGTGTCATAGTCTTTGCACAACAAACCTTCATCCGGATAGTTTACTGCTCTACGACAGTACATAGCTTTGTGTCCAAAGTGGTTGCATGCATAACATCTCATAGTTTGATAGTATTTTACAATGTGACCAACACGACTGCAACTTGCGCACTTCACTCTATTGATCCTTCTTTGGTTAATATATTGAAAAGAATTATTACTAAAGGAGGCATCATACCTAAAAGTCTTATCATGACTTGAGAAATGTTCTCTGTCGTAGATCTTCTTAGGTGTATTTACATAACCAAGACCTGCTTTGTCTTCTGGTGGCCTCTGATCCTTTAGAATCTTGTTCAGTATTGTCGTGTTGTATTGTAACTTGTTATGCACTTCTTCTTCAGATTATGTCTTGTCACTTCCTGAATGTGTGCAGATGGGATCAATACGAACTTGTTTCTTTCCCTTTATCTCAGTCAGATTACCTTCTAGACGAAATATCTCTTTATCCTTTTCCTCAAGTTGATTAGCCATCTTTCTGATTTCCTGCACCAATTCCTCCAGTGAAGTTCTTAATACATATTTCTATTTATCAAGTATTAGAAAATTTTCTTATGCGCAACTCAGTTGACTCTCATATATGGTTATCCTTTCACGAATATCTGCATCAGCTGATTCCTAACATGTCCTGTCCTGTTCTTCATACTTTGACAGTTGTTCTTGCAATAACTTATTCTTCTTCTTATACGTCTTTAATTCGTCCAAGGCACTTATCAGTTCACCTTCCCAGTCAATGTCTGTAGCGTCTTCATATTCGGATTGACTATCAATCTTGACCTCTTCAAGAGGTTTTGGAGGTGTGACTTGCTTTGGAGGTGTTTTGAACGATCCACTGAAAAAATACTTGTCTAGTGATCCTGGCTTACTTTGCACAACTAGAGTGTTCTTTGAATTGTTCTTCTTGATTTCTTCGACTACATGAGCCATGAAAAGTACTTATTTGGGTTCTTCATCGTAGTGACTTTCTTCAGATGCATAGCTTCCTTCTTCGGTGTACAGACTCTTTCTTTGTTTTGGAATCCTCCTTTTATTCTCAGGTCTCTATTGAGAACGCACAATTTTCCGATCATGTGAACTAGATTCCTCATCATTTCCACTATCGTCTTTCTTGTAAGGACACTTTGAGGCATAGTGACCTACTCCTCCACACTTGAAACATTTAAAGGGTAGCTTGTTCTTATACTTACCTCATCCTCTTTTCAGCTTCTTGACAAAGTTTGATTCTTCATCATCTGATTCATCACAACAGTCTTTGTCATGATCATGCTTGTCCTTTCCTGTGGCTTTAAAAGCAACTTCCTTTCTGATGGGAGTCTCTTTCTCAGTTCTCATCTCATATGCATTGAGAATCCACTGGATATCATCCTTCGTCAAATATTCAAGATTAGTGCGATCTTCTAATACATATACCTTCGAATCGAATATTTGAGGTAGAGTTCTCAATATATTCTATAGAATTGATTCTTCGTCCAGAGTGACCCCAAGACTCTTGATAGCATTAACTATCTCATCAACTCTTAGGAAGTAATATATAATTTTCTCTTCATCTTTAATTCTCAGAGATTCAAACTGCCCATAGTAGTTTTGCATATTTACTTTTTTTACCTCGTCGTCGCCTTCATATATACCTCTGAGTTTGTCCCAAACTTCCTTAGCTGACACACAGTGCATAACCTTGATGGATTCGTCACCTGTCAAACCACATAGCAGAGCATTTCTGGCTCTAGCATTGCTTTCATAAACTCTCCTTTACACTATATTGATTGGTACTACTGTTGGTACATTGTAACCATCGACAATAGATTGCCAAACATCCGCTCCCAATGATTGCAAATGAACTTCCATACGTACCTTCTAGAAAATGTAATTGGTTTCGTCGAACCTTGGTGCTCTGTTTGTAGGAATGCCTTCCTGCTTATCCATTTATGCGCAATGATCTATCTTCCAGATGTTAATTTGTTAATGAAGACAGTTGCTTTGATACCAATTGTTGGAATTGATTTAATACTAAGAGGGGGGGTGAAACAGTATTAGTGCAGTTATCAATAGTTTTTACCTTCTTTAACAGATTATCCTTTACTTAATATTTATGTTCTGGTATGCATCAATAAATAAATATTCACACATATATGCACCACATAAACAACACATAACACACAGGATTTTTACGTGGAAACCTAAACGGGAGAAAACCACATAATGCTTCTTTATAATGAGAAATAATACATTCAAGGAAGAACCAACTTCCTGTGTTTACCGACACCAACTAGAAGGAGGAACCAACCCCCTGGTTTTATAGGCACCGACCTAAAGGAATCTCCCACTACCTGTGTTTTGTCTAGCACCAACTAGAAGGAGGTGTTAACCCCCTATCTGCTTTGTTTTACATGCACCAACCTTAAGGAAGCTGCAACTCCATGTCTCCTTGCCCCGTCTGACCGCCCTGATGTCCAATATATCTCACTGCCTTACCGAAATTCAACTTTGTGCACTTCTTCAGATCTTCTTATGATACTTATGTTATGCGCACCTTAGTATGTAGATTGTACAATGTCACTGCACTACATACATCACTTGACTTCTCAAACTTCTCAACTCACACTTCTATTGATGACTTACTTCATGCACTATGTGCTCTGCTGATTTTGCAGTCTTTGTTTCCGGTTCAATGATCTTCTCTTTGTAAATGCAATGATCAACTGATATTGTGCTTTCAATTGATATTTTGTTGTTCAGAAATGAAGCACTAGTAACAGAAGGAACTGCGCACTTTCTGATGTGTCTGTTCTATTTAAGTGCTTTGGCCTCTTAGATAATATGCGACGTCTTGTGCATCGAATAATTGGTTTGTTCAATTTAACGCACTTGTCTCATTTCATTTGCATCATAATGCTCCTATCGGATCCTGTTGTTGTTCTGTTGTTGCGTATCAGATGGAGTTCTCAACTTCACACACTTTCACTTCTGTTCATATGCATCAACTAGACATCTTTGCAATATTTGATAAACTTCGGTTATCTCTCTGTGCTTCTGTCTCTACAACATCTGTAACTATGTGCGCGTTGATTGTAGTACTGTCCTTCGAAACATCAAGCACTTGCACATTCTTCAATATTTATTCCTTTCAGCATTTGCGCATTTGTCAAAGATATACAACATCATTCTGCGCACCATCAAATCTTCATTCTACTGCATGTACGAATTCAGATCTTCACTAGATCATTCTGTTTTGTCCATGAGCCCCTTGATGCCCCGAAAAACAAACTAAAACTTGCACTTGAAGCTCTTATTCTCTCACCATCAAGCTTACATTCAATCTCCAACTTGCATCTCTATTTATACATGTCCTGCACGGATTGTATCTTCACAAGTTGGTCATAACATCCCTGCTTCCATACTTCACGGATTATGTATATGCCATGCGTCATCTTCTGCGCTATTGATGTGTCATCTATGATGTATCAAGCCTCTCAAGGTACACAACTTAGTGGAACTTTACACCTTGGTGGTGTACCATTGCGCTCTTGATGTACCATTTCATTACTGTATGTGCACAATCTTCTACTTCATCTTGATGTGTCTATGACTTGTGTTGTACCAACCCTTGTGAGTAATGTGCCCTTAATGTTAATACTTTGCGGTATTTGCACATACTCCAACTTCTTCTAAGTGGGTCTTTGACCCTTGTCGCTTTATCACTTGTTGGTAATGCGCACTTGGTATATTGATACTTAACAAATTATGCGCATACACCAACTTCTATTTGGTGTGTCTTTGACTTCTGCTTCGTCATCACTTGTGGGACTTGTGCACCTGCTGTACCATCGACTGTGGAATTTTCTCATAGATGGTCTTCAACTACTGTACACTTCTAGGAACTTGTGCACATTCCACTTACTTAAAGAATCTTCTAATTGGCTATGCTTGCGCGCTTTCAGGATTGTCCAACCAATAACTGCTTACGCACTTCCAACCATTAACCAAGAAATGCTCAGGCTTGCGTGCACACTTGTACCATTTGATCAACCAACTCCTTGGCTGCTTAAGTACTTGTACTATTGTCCAATGAACTCCTTCGATTTGATAACATGATAGAGTATGAATTGGTGGACTTGATTTCTGCGCAAGGACCACATGTTGTAGGATACATTACTTGTGTTCATTCTTGAACTAGATCTTCATGATGTATCTTCTTATGTACTTTTTCAAACTAAATCTGCATGATGTATCCTCTTATGTACTTTTTCAAACTGAATCTGTATGATGTATCTTCTTATGTACTTCTTCAAATTGGATCTGTATGATGTATCTTCTTATGTACTTATTTAAATTTATCATGCATGTTGTATCCTTGATATACATCTTCAGACTGAATGCACTTCTATATATACTCCAAAGTTGTATACATGTTTGTCACCTTCACTATTTGCGCATATACTTATGGTATTCATGTTCTTCTTCTTCTTGTGCATATACTGCTTCAAAGTGGCTTCCAACTTTTTAATACTAATGCAGGAATACTGTATCCACTTTGACTTCAATTGATATCAATGACTCATACTGAATCAGTTGACATCCTCTTTGACATTAATTGGCAGTCAAACACTTGACATCATCTTTAGTTGACATCAATGACAACCAATGCTCAACACATAATGTATCCCATAATCATAAGTGCCCTTCACATATTTGAGAATGCTCTTGGCAAGTTTCCAATGCAGCTCATGTGGCTCCTGCATGTATCTAGAAACCAACCCAAAGACAAATGAAATGTATGGTTTACTATGAGTGAGATAAAGAAGACTCCCAACTAACTTTCAATACCGGGTACTACCCACCAAGTTGTAGTACTTCCATATTCAAGTTTTACTCCTGGAAGGAATGGTGATGGCGATGATTTGCAATCATCCATCTAGAATCTAATGCGAAGATCATGTGCATACTTTGATTTTGCCAATGTGAGTCCCAAATCTGATTGGGTGATTTGGAGTCCAAGAAAGAATTGTAACAATCCTAAATTAGTCATGGAAAACTTGTCATGCAAAGTAGATTTAAACATGCAATGGATGTGGTGTAACTACCTGTGATGAGGAGATCCTACACATAGAGTACAATAAGAAAAAAGTGACTCACCTTCTCGAATCATGTAGAAATTTGGATCTGAATGACATCTCAAGAATCCTTGGGATAGCTAAAAAGAATCCATCTTTGCATACCAAGCTTGAGGAGACTTATTTAGGCCATACAAATATTTCTTCAATTTGCAAACAAGTGATGTGTCCTGAATGCATCCATTTGGTTGCTCCATGTAGATCTCTTCCACAAGATCCCTGTGAGGAAATACACTCTTCACATCCATATGATGAAGATGATTCGAATTTGTTTTCGAGAACTTTCTCAAACAAAAATATTCGACGAAGGATCTTTTACTGATGGTTATTTGCATGTGAACATGAGAAAATTATGGTTATGAGCATATTTAAACAAAATCAACCATACGACAATGCAACATAAATGAACACCCATGTGTTAATGGAGTTCACCAGACTATGTTGGCTACGTCTTTGGTCTTGTGCAATCATCAAAACGTTTGCATTAATTCTCCCTCTGCCAAAACCACATAATCGAATGGTGGCATAAAAACATCGCTCCGCCAAATATTTAACATGGAGTATCAAAGTCCAACTAACTCGATGCATTTAGCATACAGTTGCAACAAGGTGCCAATGATATAGTGGTTTTCACCTCCACTAAATCATGTGGCACATAACTATTCTACCGCCATCCAACTTGGAGTACCCAACGCCAATTTTAGGCTTGTTGGTTATATCAAAGTACCAATGCCCAACTAATTATGGCTTTCCAAAACCACTTCCAAGTATGGTGCATAACCGTGCCACCAAATGGTGAATGGAATTGTTGTAGGTTGATAAATCCAACATCAAACAAGCTCTTGTGCCAATTGTGGTCACTGCATAGCTGATCAAATCGTAACCTCCACAACCATATTATGGTTCCATCGCCAAGCCATGACAACTCCACCAAATATAAAGTTTAAATGAAGATTTGAACAATTGACGTTACGCGACACCGATGGCGGAGTGGTAGGGAAATGGGGTGGAGGTGTAGGGGTTGGAGGTTTGACTTTGACTGACCACTTTTAACCACCAATTCATCCTTCCAAAAACTTCATATAGTAGTTCCGCCTATAGTGGTTAAGTACCACTCTCATGGCGTGATGGAAAAGGCTCTGGGCGCATGTTCAAGAGGTCTCGGGTTCGATTATGTGGACCCACAATAGATTTTTGTGAACATGATCATATGGTTTCCAATCAGACTACCACATGGAAGCTTCTGGTTGGTCCATGAAACCTTCCAACTGTGCCACGTGTCGAGAGACAACTGGTCTACGTCACTACTTACTGGGATGCCACACAGACATTAAACCTGCCAAATCAACACTGTCAAGTCACTTGCAATCTGCCATGTGGTGCATTGGGGTACTTCCACATTAGAACATGACCTATACGACTCCCACATGTCACCCTTTTAGTGGTGCCATGTGGCATCCCTTTTTCCCTTTTGATTTATTTGACCAAAATTTCAGAGTGCCATAACTTCTGCACACAGACTCTATTTGAGCCCATTCAAACGTTGTTGGGAATCTCTCATCGAGCTCTTCATAATGGAGTTACTTTCATCAAAATCCGAGACATTCAATTTTTCTTAGTTACAAAGATCCATCTAGATCATAAGCTCCCACTATTGAGTTGTTGCAATGGTGTGCACATGTTAAACTTAATCCATCTTGACAACCGATGCAAAATTTTATTCATAGTTAATACCATGTACCTATGAGGAACCTTTGGCCACTAGTATTTCCTTGTACTTATTGATGAATCCATTGGATTCCATATTGGTCTTGTAGATCCACTTAAATCAAACCAACTTTCTCCCCTTAAGAAGAGGTACCAACTCCCACATGTTGTTATCAATGAGGGATGAATACTCCTCATCCATGGCTGCTTCCCAATGTGGAGTTCCATAAATTTCTACATGTGTTTGAGGATTTGTAGTAGAAAAAATATAGCAATGTGTAGGAAGCAATGGCTCTGTGGCTGCAAGCGTATGTGGGGAAACATGAAACTGTGAGTAGGTTCTTCATTCATCGAAAGGATCACCAACTAGTTTCCATGTTGTTTCAAGAGTTTTTTTTTCCCAACAAGGTTGAACTATCAAATATGCAATACTCTCTTCTTCATTTTCCTCAATGTATGTTGCATGTGAATCTAAAGGTTCATTCCGATCTGAAATTTCTATTGATACATCGTAGAAATCATCGGAAACATCATCATGAATAATTAGTGGTGCACCAATAGGAGGAGTAACTACATGCCCATGGACTTATTCAAACTTCACACTTCTTTTAATGAAAATATTTTCAGTTTTAGGATTTAGTAACATGTACCCATTTACCCCTTATGGATAGCATACAAATATGCACTCTTCACTTTTTGTATCCAAGGCCCTTCTTTTCTTGGAAGGTATGCAAGCCCATGCATGGGATCCAAACACCCTAAAGTGCTTTACTGCTAGTTTTTTAACACTTCATACTTCAAATGGTGTAGCTCCCTTCAAGCTCTTATAAGGAACTTTTTTCTGAATATAATTAGAACCATTGATAGACTCAACCCATATCTTTGGAGCAAGTGACTTGGACTGTAACATGCATGTGGCCATTTCCTTCGATAGACTCAACCCATATCTTTGGAGCAAGTGACTTGGACTGTAACATGCATGTGGCCATTTCCTTCAATGTTCTATTCTTCTTTTCTGCAACCCCATTCTGTTGTGGAGTTTAGGGAACTATATGCTGCAACTCAATGTTGGATTCTTCACATAGATGTTGTATGTATTTATTGACATACTCCCCCCCATTATCTATGTGCAGGATATTGAACCCATTTCCGATTGCTTCTCTGAAAGAGCTTTGAAATCTTGGAGACATTCGAATGCATCATATTTGTGCTTGAGGAAGTACACCCATGTGTATCTTGACCAATCATCAATAAAGGTCAACACATACTTGTTTGTTCTCATGGATGGGTGGGGGAATGGGATCATAATGTCACTGTAGACTAATTCAAGAATGGAAGAGGCTTGCCATACCTTCCCTTTCTCAAATATTTCTTCGGGATGCTTACCAAGTGTGCAACCTAGGCATACTCCATCAAAATATGCGATGTTAGGTATCTCTATCACCAAACCTTCCTTGCTTAGTTGATGCAAGTAACAATAGTTGAGGTGACCAAACCTCTCATGTCATAACCTACTAACATCATTAGAGTGCATTAGAAGTACATATGAAGGATATTTTGGGACAAAGTTAGATGATTTGTGGTCCACTTTCTCAATTGCAAACATTGATCCATCAACCATGTTAGAGATGAGTATGTTGGAAAAATGTTGTCATTGATGTCAATATGGAAACATAGATGAATGGTGATGTGGCAAGTGATGTGGTAGTGAGGAATAGAGCTGATGTGGTAGTGAGGAGTAGAATTGATGTGAAGAATGATTGCGACTACTTAACAAAATGCTTGCACTAGGCCTAACAAAGGCTAATAAAATGCCCACAACTGCTTATTAAAATTCCCGCCATAGAGAAATGCAAATGCTCACAAATGTTGATGAAAATAGACGTTGAAAGTCATCAAAATGCCCGTAGGCTTCCCACCAGAAGAGGAAAATTACCACAATGCTCATTGAGAAATTCCCGCACTCTCCTAATCAATATGCCTGTAATTGAAGAAGAAAAATGCCCACACTAGGATTATGCCTGCGACAATCTTAGGGAATGCCTGCAGCAGGCCTATAAAATTCCTGCAGTAGGCCTATAAAATGCCTACAACAAGATTAACGAAAAATGCTCACCAATTTGTCAGATGCCCGCCATTCTTAAGATAATGTCCACATTTGCTAAGGCAAATATGCTTGCACAATAACATAAGTACCTATGCCCTTAAATTATGGATAATGATGCTTGCAAAGCATGGAGAAAATGTCTGCACTGTTAAGAGATCAAAATGCCTGCCAACCTAAAAGGATATGCCTGCAGGTCACATGAAGAATGCATGTAGCACTGATAAGCGTGCCCGCAAATCAAACTGAAATGTTATATTTTGAACATAAGCAATGAAGAGTGAAGAGAATTGATGGAGTATCTTGGTGTAGTATCAAAGTTGAAGTATCATAGAAAAGGCAACAAATGTCTTGATGTAAACTTGAATTAATGAAATATCGGTTGAAGTGAGAAATGTTTATCATGAAGCAAAATCAAGTCGACCCTCCACATAAGTCGGCCCTTCCTTCAATGTTAACTACGCAAGAATGAAATTAAAAGAGTTTAGGTTGGCCCTGTTTAAAGAAGGGTAAAGTAAGTGTATAAATAAAAGAGGAACTCGCCTCATTTGATGAAGAAGAATGTAAGGAGATTTTGTTTGTACTGAAGAAACAATAAGAAACCGTAGTCAAGAATGAAGACTAGTGAAGACATTAAGGGAAAATACAACTTTGAAAAGACTAATTTGGCACACTCTGTAGATTTTATTTTAAGAAGCATCTTGAACATATTACTATGCAAATCTAAAGCAACAATAAGAGGATCAATAACTCATTGATATGAGATAAAAATAGATCGAAATATCTGGGTTATTATCAACAGCTATGCATAGCCTTGGAGCAGTTCATTGGTAAACGAAATCTGAGGGATATTGTGTCATGGGGATTTTTCCATTCACGGGGACTAAGAACAAGCTTCAAAGAAGTATTTTTTTCTAGATACTCATTGCATAGTTCCCAAGATTTTTATGGACAAACTCTTGTAAATAATTATGGTTGGCACATATCCTAGAACAGAGTAGTGCAGAGTTTGAAGACAGATTGTATTATAGATTTGTGAATAGTTATATGTATGATAAAAAGTATTTTGAGCAACATCATTGTGATTAGTAGATTTGAAGAAGAGTTTGGAGAAGTGAAGAAGCAATGAAGAAAAATTAGGAGATTTGTGTCTCCGATAGGTTAGAGCCTGTGAACTAGGGGGTTGAAGACTCTTTCTAGTTGGAGCTAGTAAATCAGGGGGTTGGAGCCTCCTTCCTATTGGAGATGGTAAATTAGGGGGTTGGAGCCTCCTTCCAATTAGAACTAGTAAATCAGGGGGTTGGATCCTCCTTGCAACTGTATCTAGTAAATTAGGGGGTTGGAGTCTCCTTCCATTTGGAGCTGGTAAATCAAGGTGTCAAAGCGTCCTTCCAGTGGGTGTTGGGGAATCTTGGAGATTGGTGTCTCCACCAAGTTGATGTAATCTATTTTATGGTTTTATCGAAATCATATTTAGTTTCCATATTAAAAACTGGTGTACATTCTTTCTGATTGTCTATTTTATAATATTGTTATTGATGATTGCATAAATATATTATTAAAGAAAGAAAAAGTGATAATTGTGTAGGATACTGATTCACACCCACTATCAATATCCCTGTGTGTTTCTATAGACTATTGAATATTTTAACTTCACTTTATTTCATGATCCTGAGTGAGTGACTTGATAGATGGAAAGGAGGTTCTTGGCAAAGAAGGTACACAAAGCACATCTTGAAACTATCCATCCTTTTGTTGAATGTCTCACTTTCCACATACCTTTATTGGAGTATTGTCTCCCATGAGGATCTATTGATTGGTGCATGTCTCATTGGAAGAGAAAATGTCCTTGGATGAGGCCATGTGATTGGATTCTTCAGAGTCAAGGATCCTTGAAGTTGATAATGAAGTTGAAACTGCGATAAGTGCATGTCCTCTTTCTGGGTGGTGTCTTTTACCTTCTTACTTGCACTTCTTCTCTTTAGTTTCTTCAAAAAACTTCTTGTGTCTACAACCCTCTTCTTTATGTGGGATCTTCTTGTAGTAATCACACAATGTTTTCTCCTTCTTGGTATCACCTTATTTGGAGTGTTTCTTATCATGTGCAAATTTATGATTTGGTTCTATTTTGCCTTTGAATGGAGGATTTTTCTTGCTTGCACTTCTTCTCCCCTCATTAGCTACAAGTGCATGCACTTTTGAGGACTTTGGGAGGCCCATTTGATTGATATTATCTTTCTCTTGAAGAAGGGAGGATACAAAATTTTCGAATGTAGGCATGGTCCAAGAGGCACCAAGTTCCAATCTTGCAGAATGGAAGGTGGAGACAAACACACCATAGTCCAGTCCCAATTTGGATAGAATTGAGAGAACCATTTGAGTGTTGTCCTTCTCTATATTGCGCATCTTGAGATGAAGTAGTATCGCACTTGGACATGGTGAAGAACTCTTTTATGGAATCAAAATTACTAGGTCTTATATTCATTATCTCTACCTCCAATTGGTGGCCCCTCATCTCATCTTGTGTTCCAAAGAAGCAAGAAAAATTGGTACATATTCATTTGGAGAATTTTACGCTTCAATGTGATAGATAAGATCCAAAGATACTAAGTAGCATAATAATCCAAGGGCTTCATCTATTATGTTCAAGTACTTATACTTCTCTATGGTTGAATTTGGATCTACTTTGGTTCCCATTGTGATCCCGTAGAGTCCCTTCATTTGCAAGAGCATATCTACTCTTGATTTCCACTGGAAATAATTGAAGAGAGTGAAGATATGTTGGGGATATAGATACATTCCAGTTTATGCGCTTTTGATGGTTGCTTCAACCTGCAATGTGTTCTCTTTACCTACAAATGTATACACTAACTCCTTTAGAACCCCTAAAGATTTGATACCATATAATATTTTGGAGCATAAATATCTAGATGATAAAGAAGAAATCAATACATTTGTAAGCAATCAACAATGTGGAAAAATCATGTCATTAATTATCAAAACAAGAAAGAACAAGCACGAGATATTTCAATAACACATAAATTTTTTATATTCCATTAATTGTACAAAGAATGAGTGAGAAATTACATATAGGCAATTTGAATAGGTCTATCAGGAAATTCAAATTTATCATATAGTGCATGAGATCCTGGCTAGGCTAAATTAGAGCCTAAACACCCTTTGTTATCCATGCAAACTCTCCGAGGTGAGTCAACAACCCCACAACCAACCTAAGTCGACCCTAAGTGGACTTAGTCACCTAAATGCAAGGAACAATTGAGGATAGTATCATGCATGTGGTGTTCATCCCTAAAAATACTCAACATATTCTCTAGTAGCTTAGAATAGCCTTTAGAGGTAGTTGAGACCTTGAATAGTGGAGTGAACACCCATGTATTACTCCTCAATTCTAACTGAAGTGGATATTTCCTAAAATTAGGGAAAGAATCCACAAAAGAATGAATGTGCCCTCAACAGCTAAAAATATATGGTTAGGATCTCTATAAATGGCAGTTGGCCTATAAATAACAGTGCTAGACCCTTAGAGCTTAGGAGGAAGCTCTAGGGTGGCTTTGATGGCCAAATTGGATGCAATTTGGACTAGTAGACTCATGAGACCATGACCTAAGTTCCTAGGTGATGGAGTGATGCTATGGAGAGGGTTATTATTCTTTAACAAGATGCACATGATAGTTGGATGTTGTTGGGCCTCCAAAATGACATGTTTAGGATTATGATTTAACATACTATTCCTTCAATTATTCATTCCTTTCTCCCATTTGATACTTCCATTTACAACATATCAGCATGCATTACCCATTTTCACACTATGAAAGCTTCATGAGGCATGTGAGCATTAATGTGGGTAATTTCTCATGTTTTGATGTTACTTTGAATGGAAATTGTCTTTCCCTAACTTACTCTTCAAAATTGTAGAAGGCATTGGTAATTTCCATTGACTATAGGAAGTGCATACTTCAATTACCAAAACCTGAAGTTCTAGTAGCAACGCAATGTTATAAGAACCCATTTTTTCTACTAGAATTCATGGAGGTGACTGTTTCTAGAAGCCAACTTGCCAAGTCAAATCCGAGCAGACGGGGATGAAATAAAATATTCTAAGACATGGGTTTTGTGCAGAGTATGATTATTTGAGTAGCTTGTGGACAGAATTCCAAGAAAACACAAAACAATAATTGCTTGGGTGATATCTTAAAATGGTTTTTTATGTCATTTCCTGTAGCTCTAGTAGCAAGCTTGCAGTTCTAGTAATCAAGTGGTTTGACCAAGTTGCGACCCCTATCCATGAATTTGGGGACATGGATATTATGGATTATGATGTCAATGAACTCTTCAAAAAACCTTAGACCAAATCCATGATTTGTTGGTTATACGATCCACTTATATAAGATCTAATCTTATCTTGATGTAACCTCTTTTCCTTTGAGCTATATGTATAAATATGAGAGCATATCATTGAGATAGCATGTTAGATTTTGGTTAGAGATTAGAAAAGGGGATGGGTAGTTACATGTGAGAGGATAGGTTGAAGAGAAGGATCATTGTACTCATTGTAATCTTCTGATGTTGGAATAAAGAGCTTGTTGTTGCAGTCTAAAATCTTCATGTCATATTCTTTCTTGGCAGTTTATGCCAAAAGAGGGAGGGCCCCCTCTCTCTGGTATATGATGTCCAAATGTTTCCTATTTTTGATATGTCATTTTAGTGGTCTTCATTTATATTTCTTGTAGTTTACATTTCCAACACTTTACATTTATTGCAAGTGCATCAACCGAGTGTGGTGTGCACCAGATCTTGAAGTTTTTAACCTGAGGATCCAATAAGTGTTTTGAAAGATCACAGGACCTGAACCAATGACCTCTCAATGACTTGGATTTCTATTCATGCAATGTGTGGTTTTACTTTCCTTCCCATGTGATTTAATTTTTCCTCTACTTGATTTGGCTACAGAGGGTATGAATGTTGCTTGGACACTCTGATAATGTTATAAAATCTTGTACTTAATATCATTGTTTTTAAATTTAGAGTGTGACTATTTGGAATACACACAATGAATATCATCCAACCTCCCTAGTACCTCATTGAGTAGACAAGATGGTGTGCCTAGTTAGAGTGACCAATTGAGTCATGATTCTACATATACTTTGCATGACACACCATCATTTTACTAACCCTGGTTGATAATTTATGTGAGGTAAAATAAGCAATTATTTTTCCCAACATATTCCTTGGACAAGAGGTTACATGATCTATTGGACTTGTAGTCCGAAGGTCTCAATGAATTGGTGGAAGAAAAGAACTATTTTACATTGGGTCCACTTTGAACGTGGAATGGAATGCAAGGCACCTTAGAAGGCAATGTAAAGAAACCTTCCAATATATAAAGAGGACACCTACATTGTGCAAGCTCATTCAAAATTATCAAAGGTCCATTCATACAAGAGTGGACAAGGAGCTCTGCAATTTTTCTAATTCTATAATTTTGTCACTATGAGTAACTTGGATGTTGATTGAGCCTAACGAAGTCTACATGAAGGACTTAGACAACCTGGAAAGTTTCAAATGCATGTCAAAGCTATATTGAGATTGCAATAAGTGTGGAAGAGTCAAGATCTGTAGTAGAAAACCCTATAGATGTGTGGTATGGTTGTAGTATGCACAAGTTGATGAATCCCTTATGATTGAGGCAAGACAATGTGCTACATAAAATTAGGTTCCAAGAAGGATTTGGGAAAACCCCAAGTTTGCAAAGAAAATTTTGGGAAGGATTTTAGGTCCATGACACAAGCCCTCCTAGAGATCCAAAACACTCCTTAAAAAATGAAGTATAATTGAGAAGGTTTTTTTTAGTGCCTCCCAAGATGAGCTTGGCCAACATTACCATTGATGTGTTACCAAGTGAGATGGTAGTAAGATGAAATATTACCACCATAAAAATTACCCACAACCAATTTTTAGGAAAATCCAACAAATAACTTGCTTACCACACCTCTACTCTCACAAAATGACACTTCCATAAGTAAAGAAGCGGATGACATGGTGCATTTTAATTATTGAAACAATAGATTTAACTCAACAATTGATTGTGATAAAGATCCAACAAAACATCAAGAGGTAAGATTTCATAGAACTAAGAGTCTTGTTAAAAAAAAAAATTCGTCATCCCCATTAATGAAACACTACCTTGCCTCTACCACAAGGGCTTGATCAACCTATGCTTACTACAACTAGGCTAAACATATTCATTGAATTTTTTCCCCATAACTATGCCTTAGGCTATAGTTTTGGGGAACCTATTCACATGAACCATAGAACATAAAATAAAATAGCGGAAGGGAATTCTATTTCAAGAAGAGAGGTGGTGTCTAAAGACACCATTGCAACACTGAAGCACAACACATTATGATTAGAACATCGCAATGCATTATCTCAACACCAATTGAAACATGATCATAATTCAATACAATTCGATATCATCACAACATATAGGGTCGTTATTTTATTGTCTCCACATCTAACAAACTCCCTTGAAGTGAGGATGATATGGTCCACAAATAGGGTCGTTGGTTCTAACCGTTTCCATGAAGTACACAACGTCCCATAGATTATATGGATGTTCTAGTTGATCCAACCACGACCATGTCAACGATTCATTCGATCCATTAGTTGACCACTTAGTTGAGCCTCCAGTTGACTAGTTTGCTATTCAATTGTTGTCTATCAACTTACTGTCTCTAGAAGATCCAAAGGTGTGATGAACCTGCATAAACTTTGGCTCCAACATCCTCCCCATTAACACAATGCTCTGGAGATTTAGGAGGTGAAATTATTTTTTCTGAACACCCCCCCATAATTGCAGTTGCTTGAAGCCCAAGCATAACCCAAAGTTTCATAAACTTAGCTTCTGGTAGAGGCTTCATAAAGATATCAACGATTTGATCATATGTCCTGCCATAAACAAACGGGACAATATTATCCTGTAGCATCTATCTCAAATAGAGAACATGAAGTTTGAAATTCTTCATTTTGTGATGAGCAACATGATTATCATAAACCTGTATTGTACTCTAATTGTCACAATGAATTACAGTCGAGGCCTTAACAGGAAAACCAAGCTCTTCTAGAAGTTGATGGATCCAAACTGCCTCCATACCTGCATTGAGAACACCACAATATTCTACTTATGTAGTCTAGAGAGAGACTACCTTCTTTTTATTACACGACCAGACCAAGGGTCCAAAAATAAGTCGAAACACATAGCTAGAAGTGGAATTTTGTTCATCAATGTCACCTCCCCAGTCAGAATCAGTGAACCTAACCATCGGTTTTGAACTATGACAATACTTAATACCATACTAATAAGTTCCTTTAATACATAAAACAATTCTATCTGCAGCTTTCCAATGGATTTCTAGAGGATCCTACATGAATCGAGAAGCCACACAAACAACAAAGGAGAGATCAGGTCATCTATGAGTTAAGTAAATTAGGAAACCGAACAATTATTGAGAATGAGTGGTGTCGACTTGTAGAGAGTCACGGTTCTTCAATAAATTTACGCCCGACTGGTAATGTGTAGCATAAGACCTACATTAGTCCATCTTGAATCGTTTCAAAAGATCCAAAGCATATTTTGCTTGAGAAAGAAAGATACCATCATCCATTTGCAAAATATGAATTCCCCAAAATAAATGTACTAGACCAATATTAGTCATTTCAAAGTATCTACAAGTTGTTTATTCA
This sequence comes from Larix kaempferi, assembly GCA_027924585.1. Classification (NCBI taxonomy): domain Eukaryota; kingdom Viridiplantae; phylum Streptophyta; class Pinopsida; order Pinales; family Pinaceae; genus Larix; species Larix kaempferi. The sequence goes on along the minus strand of BSBM01000493.1, from coordinate 4,429,063 downwards.
AAACCAAAATGATATTGACATTATTTTCTTGTATGACTAAACCATCAACATACAATGTCATAATCAAATTATAATGATGTACATGTAATACATAAATATTGTGGTCAGATTCACAACATTTGAAGCCAATGTTGAATATAAAGAAACAATCAACCTTCTCATGCCAAGCACGAGGTGCTTGTTTCAAACCATACAATGACTTTTTTTCAGTCAACAAACAAGACCAAAATATGTCACAAAACCAGGAGGTTGTTCCAAATAAATTTCTTCAGACAAGTCTACATGAAGAACAACACTTTTAACATCCATTTGGTGAAGTTCCCATCCAAAAAGAGCAACAAGGGAAAGAACAAGTCTAATGGAGTTCATCTTTACAACAAGGGAAAAAGTTTCAGTGTAGTCGATTCCTTCTTGTTGAGAAAATACCTTGGATACCAAGCGAGCCTTCTGATGTTTAACATTACTGTCCAAAGTAAACTTGGTCTTGTAGACCCATCCACACTTCAGAACGTTCTTTCCTTGCATTTAAGGAACCAATTCCCAAGTACGTTTTTTCTTCAAAGAATCAATTTTAGCAGCCATAGCATTTTCCCATTTAGGCACTCCATGAGAATCAACATAAGTGTTAGTATCACAAGTTTCAACAACATGTTACATAAGTTCAACAATGCCATGTTGTTTCTAATTGCGGGTATGTTGACCAATACTAGCATCTCCAAAATCCGGTCCAACGGATTCAATTGTTTTAGTATCCCCTCAAGGTAGACAAGTTTATTGTGATTCAAGTTAGTGATTGTTAGTCGAATGAGTAGGCGTGTTGACATTTTCAGTCAATGTAGAATGAATACCATTCGACTCAGGAGTAGAATTCGTCGGTCCGATCGAAGCTTCAATCACTACAACAAAACCCTATGATTAGTTTCTTGTTTATATCCCTTTTTTGCTTGCACTCACTGTTTTAATGTATTTTTCTCCATTTACTAGAAAATTTTGGTGCTATTCATCAAGTTGGCACTATTTCTAGTGTTATTTGCGCCATGTATGACTATTCAGTGCTAATTAACGCCAACTTTAGCACCCTGTTTAGTTTCCAATTTGAATTCTTGTATAGATTATAATTTAGCTTCATTTTTCTCTCCTTTTTTGCCTTCCTTTTTAGCTTCCAGTTTAGCTTCCTTTGTAGCTTCTAGTTTTACGTCCTAATTTAGCTTCCAATTTAATGCCTATTGTGCCTAAAAAGTTAAGTTGTTGAGGTCTTGGGGGTTAAGGGCATAGGGGCTTTAGGGATTAGGGGATTTAGGGATTATGGGTTTAGGGCTTAAGGGTTTGTTGATGTATATGTAACTTCGGAATGTATTTCACATATATGTATATTGTATTCCTATAGAGATGGTATTATTCCTCTATAAGGAAGTGTCGTCATTTATATTATAAGTGTCGTAACTTATACTTGATGGGTTATTAGACCACCTTGTTTGGGGTCGGCCCTGTATAAGTCATGTGGGTCAAAGGGTTATTAGACCACCCTATTGGGGGTCGGCCATGTGGGTCAAAGGGTTATTAGACCACCCAATTGGGGGTCGGCCCACTCAGCATTATGTTATGTGGTTAAGTTAGAGCCGACATGAGTTAGGTAAAAAGGCAAGTCAAGTCAAGTATAAATAGAGTGCGGGAGGCACTCTATTTGCTCACTCACTTCTCACACATGCTCTCAAGGAGGAGAGGCGCACTTATGGAGGAGGAGGATTGCTGCTAGGTTATGTCTATCTCTCTTGGTTGGTTGTATCATTGCTCTATCTATCTCTGAGGAAGTTATTGGGGTTTTTCACCTTTATGGTTTTCCCCAAGTAAATCTTTGTGTCTCTTGTGTGCTTGCATTATTGTCTCCATGATTGATATGATGTAGATATGCTGTACATGTTGTTCTCTCAGTTAAGATCCTAGATCAGATTGAAGTAAATTCAGAAAATTTAACATGGTATCAGAGCTAGCCTGAAAGAAGGCATGATATGGCATGTATGACACTTGTTGCACTTACGATGCTAGGGCTTGATATAGCAAAAACCAGTCATCGTAGCACTTTCACTATAAATCCGTTTTGGCGAAGTTTTCGGATCTGAAATTGTTACAGGCCGAAGCTAAGATCTCCAGGTATCTTGTGTCCAAAGGACAACCTCTAATTCGTTGTACTTTGTGATTTATGATCTGTACAATATAGGGTTTCTGCCTCTTCCAGATCTGAGTCAAAATCAGGTGACCTTGGGAAAAAGGTCATAACTTGGGCTAGGAAGCTCCAAATGAAATTTCGTGAAAAGTGACAGGTAGTACACAGGCCGAGCTATCTCAGAAAACTTTTTCAGAGGCCGAAGGTCAAACAGTGACACGTGGCACTCCGTACAAGTTCGCTCTCCTGTATTATCCCATAAACAGGTCACGTTGCGACACTTGGAATATCTCTCTCTCAGAGAATCCAATTGAGGTCAGACCTGTCAGGATGGAAAGATAACAGGCCGAGCTATCTCAGAAAACTTTTTTTTGAGGCCGAAGGTCAAACAGTGACACGTGGCACTCCGTACAAGTTCGCTCTCCTGTATTATCCCATAAACAGGTCACGTTGCGACACTTGGAATATCTCTCTCTCAGAGAATCCAATTGAGGTCAGACCTGTCAGGATGGAAAGATAACAGGCCGAGCTATCTCAGAAAACTTTTTTTTGAGGCCGAAGGTCAAACAGTGACACGTGGCATGCCGTACAAGTTCGCTCTCCTGTATTTTCCCAAAACAGGTCACGTTGCGACATTTGGCATAACTCTCTCTCAGAAGATCCAATTGAGGTCAGACCTGTCAGGATGGAAAGATAACAGGTCAGGCTATCTCAGAAAACTTTTTCAGACCCTGTGGATCAAAAATTTCGGAGTTACACCAGAAACAATCAGGTACATATTTCTGTCAAAACAGAATTATTTTTTGGTACCTTCATTCATGGCTTCCGGAATTTAGGGCTTTGATGAAAGTTGGAATTTTTGTAATCGGAGACCACGGCTGGATGCTACTCATCAAAATAGAAATTTAGAGACCAAGATCAGAATTTTTGTCTGGGTAGAAGGCCGGGTTTGATCAGACCCTAGTTCGGGACTTGGATCAGAAAAATGGAAAATTAGGGCTTCTGTAAAAATGGGAATTTTTGAAATCTGTGACCACGGCTGGAAGCTCCTCAGAAAAATAGAAGCTTAGAGATTTGGATCAAACATTTTGATTGGGTAGAAGAGTGGGCTTCATCAAACCCCAGTTCAGGGTCACGTCCAGTGAATCTGGAAGTTTCAAAGGCAAAATTGAGGAGTAAAACTTTGCAGTCTTCAAATTCTGAATATACCAGTTTGATCAGTTCATCAAGGCGCATATTCCTATCCTTTCGGAAGTTTGAAATTCAAAGTTTTTAATTTTTGGGGTCTCTCTGACAAACCCATATCCAGCTCCAGGTCCAGTTCTTGCAAATCAAGTGGATTGGGTTGATCCTAGAAGAAGATGGATTGGTCACTTGCATAAGTGAAGAAGTTCCTGTTTCAGAGGGAGATGAGGCTAAGGCCTTACATAAGAAGATTACAAGTGATCTCGACAGGTATGACTCATCAAGGTATGTTTTGAGATTTGTTCATAATTAAGTTTATGGTATGTTTGTCTTCATGTTATCACGGTTAGTACAATCTTGATTTTAGACTTATCATATCACCTTAATAAAATTATGAATGCATGATAGAAGTCATTCATTTATTAGGAGTATGAAACTTATGTTTGTACTAACACATTGTGATGTTGTATGAGTTTTATGTTGTCTACTAACATGAAAGGTACACCAAGAAGACAAATCATGTCCTGGTTCAAGAACATATGATGACATGAGGACAAAGATTCATCCATTGCCATGGATCTCATAAGAGATCCATTCTCGAGGTATGTATAACTTGGTTTTATAATGGTTAACTTTTGAGACATGCAGGTTACTAGCACAAGTCACTAAAGAGAACCAGAAGACATTATGCGGGTATGTTAGACATAAATAGCTAGCATGCTAATCCAGGTATGTTTTTCCTATATCAAGCTAAAATCCTACCTTGTGTTAGGATCTTATACTGTTGTTGATAATAATTATTCATGAAGTCATAGGTTTGAATAATCATGGTTGGATGTATATTATTATAATTGATGATATGACTAACCAGAAGAATCATGAAAGTATAGGCTTGAATAATCACAGGTTTTATGCATTTTATATCTCTTATCTTGATTGATGATTCAACTAACCTGAAGAGTCATAGGCTTGAGTAATTACAGGTTTAGACATGTTATGTTTCTTATGATTTGACTAACCATAAGAATCCTTGAATGCTCATGCTTATTATTTCTGTTTGAAATGATCATGACTATACATGCTTGAGATTATTGTGTTTTAATAGTATACTAATGAATGTATGATTTTATATGAGATCACAAGGATAACACATTCATGATACTAATAAGCATGCATAGGGACCAAGGATGAATATGAGTTCAAGAACAGGTAATTCAGGAAGCAAAGATCAAGAGGGAGCACACTCCAGTTGCTCCTGCCAGAAAGCAAAGGAGCACACTCTAGTTGTTCCTGCAAGAAAGCAAAGGAGCACACTTCAGTAGTTTCTGCAAGGATGCAGATATTCAGAGGGAGTTGATCATCTCTCTACATTTCACAACAGAAAGGTGTAGAAGAAGCTACCTCATATTAGGACTCCAGCAGCTCCTGCAAGGAAGCAAAGACTCAGAGGGAGTCCACCCAACAAACAAACAAAGATAAGTATTTGAATTGTCATTTCTTAAATAATACTATTCAATAATGTATATACTGATGTTCCTAGAATTAGGTTGTGTATTATGCATATTAGAATAATTGCATTGATGAATAGTATACTACTAATATGCATGGGTAGGTAGCCTATGGCACTGTACAACATTCCATTGCTACTTATCTAGAATGAAACCTCTTTGCTGACATGTTGGGAGTTGTGCACACTCTTAACAATGTACTGGTAGAGATTGGAAGGCATCTAGAAAGTTATGGGATATGGATAAATGTTGTATTGAAGCATTGGCTAAGATAATTGCATGACTGTATGGCATATTTCTTTATGTGTAAGAATTTGTTCTGAAAACTATAAGATGTTTTCTAATCATGCAATTTAACTTGTTGTGTAGGAAAGATCATATGCCATCTCCTACAAAAGGACTACAACATTTGTTCCAGCAAGAAAGATATCTATTGAAGATATTGAAGTTCCCAGGATCTGGGATGAAGAAATGGAATGCCATGATCCGTAGATCATGAAGAAGATATTTGGGATGAAGTCCCAAGACCTGACAGGGAGTCATATGTATGCAGATTGAAGAAAGCCTTGTATGGCTTGAAGCAAGCTCCCAGAACTTGGTATGGTGAAGATAGATTGATTGCCGACACGCAGCGGAAGCTTACTACCGAGTTCGAGATGAAGAACTTGGGGATGATGCACTATTTGTTTTTGGCATGGAGGTGTGGCAGAGTGCAGATGGAATCTTCCTTGGACAAGGGAAGTATGTAGTAGAGATCCTGAAGAGGTTCGGGATGATGGACTGGAAGGATATGGCCACACCTATGGCATCGAATCTGAAGCTTCTTTGTAATGCTTCATCTGAGCCAGTTGATGTCTTTATGTATCGTCAGATGATTGGGTCCTTGATGTACCTGACGAGCACGAGACCAGACATTTGCTTTGGTGTGAACACATTGACCCAGTTCCTGACGGATCCAAGAAGTGTTCACCTGGTTGTTAAGCATGTTCTGAGGTACCTGAAGGGTACAGTGGATTATGGGCTCAGGTATGAGGAGAATCAAATGTTTAACCTGCAGGGTTATGTTGATTCAGATTGGGATGGCAGTGCTGCAAACAGGAAGAGCACATCTGGGTGTTGCTTCAGTATGGGATCAGGTGTGATCTCTTGGTTTAGCAGGAAGCAGTCCTGTGTAGCACTGAGTACAGCTGAGGCAGAGTATGTTGCAGCCTGTTCAGCTAGTTGTGAGGCAGTATGGCTACGGAAGCTACTGTCTGAGTTATTTGATCTCCCGTTGGAGGCTACTGGTATCTTCTGTGATAACCAGAGTTGTGTGAAGCTGTCCGAGAACCCAGTGTTTCATGACAGGTCGAAACACATAGAGATCAAATATCACTATATCAGGGATATGGTGCAGAGAGGAGCTGTGAAGCTCCTGTATGTTGCGACGGACGAGCAGATTGCAGATGTGCTGATGAAGCCACTAGCCAGGGTGAAGTTCGAGTACTTCAGAGAGAGGCTTGGCGTTATTCAGATCGAGGACACTTCGAGGAAGAAGTGACGGACACATTTGCTGAAGCCATTCCAAGCATGTTGGAAGGAGGATCCTTCACATGGCTGTGGATGTAAGCGCTGGATGATGAGCATCAGGATGATGTTCTAGTTTCTGCTTGATATGATCAGTTGGATCATTTTATGTATGTATGTACGCATCATGTTGGATGCTGAATATGATCAGTTGGATCATTTTATGTATGTATGTACGCATCATGTTGGATGCAGGATATGATCAGTTGGATCATTTTATTTATGTATGGATGCATCATGTTGGATGCTGGATATGATCAGTTGGATCATGTGTATGTATTTTGTATATGCATCATGTTGGATGCTTGGACCATGTATCTGTATATGTATCAGGTGGATACATTGTATGATCAGGTGGATCATGTATGGTGATATGTATCATGTATCAGGTGGATACATTGTATGATCAGGAGGATCATGTATGATGATATGTATCAGGTAGATACTTGGTATGCATCAGGTAGATGCATTGATGATCAGGAGGATCATGTATGATACTTGGTATGCATCAGGAAGATGCATTGATGATCAGGTAGATCATGCAGCAGGATGTTGCAGTGATGATCAGGACGATCATGGATGACGAGCTTCAGGATGTTGCTCCAGACGACATGCAGCAGGATGTTGCAGTGATGATCAGGATGATCATAGATGACGAGCTTCAGGATGTTGCTCCAGATGACATGCAGCAGGATGTTGCATTGATGATCAGGATGATCATAGATGACGAGCTTCAGGATGTTGCTCCAGATGACATGCAGCAGGATGTTGCATTGATGATCAGGACGATCATGGATGACGAGCTTCAGGATGTTGCTCCAGATGACTTGCAGCAGGACGTTGCAGTGATTATGATCAGGACGATCATGAGTACATCAGGATGATGTATGGTGAGTATCAGGTTGATACTCTGTGGCCGTGGATCAGGTTGTGCAGATAAGCATGTAATTTGTGCCCTGGGAGATTTGCAGATGGTCTTTCGAGGTTTTGCCTATGGCATGTAATTTGTGCCCTGGGACATCTGGCAAATGCTCTTTCGAGGTTTTGCTTGGGAGGACATATAATTTGTGCCCTGGGAGATCTGCAGATAGTCTTTCGAGGTTTTGCCTATGGCATGTAATTTGTGCCCTGGGATATCTGGCAGATGCTCTTTCGAGGTTTTGTCCTATGGCATGTAATTTGTGCCCTGGGAGATCCGATAGGTTGAGCTGTGTGCTCGTAATCAGTCCTGGGATGCTCTTGCGAGGTTTTGCCATGACCACATGTAATTTGTGCCCTGGGAGATCCGATAGGTTGAGCTGTGTGCTCGTAATCAGTCCTGGGATGCTCTTGCGAGGTTTTGTGGTGAGGTCACATATAATTTGTGCCCTGGGAGATTTGCAGATGGTCTTTCGAGGTTTTGCCTATGGCATGTAATCTGTGCCCTGGGACATCTGGCAAATGCTCTTTCGAGGTTTTGTGACGCACGTAAAAGTCCTGAGGATTCCACAGTATGGCCAGTGATGACGAAGACCTGCAGGTGGTGGGCCTACATCCAGTATGAAAAAGGACTGGCTCTGTAGAACTTCCTATGACGAGTAGATTCAGAGATTGATTGAGATAGCAGCAGCAGTGACGATGATGATGATGACTCGATGACGATTATCTAGTGACGATGATCCAGAGAAGATGACTTGTGCTAGAAGAACTGTGCTGAGAAATACCTTCCTAGTTAAGAGGGAGTGTTGATGTATATGTAACTTCGGAATGTATTTCACATATATGTATATTGTATTCCTATAGAGATGGTATTATTCCTCTATAAGGAAGTGTCGTCATTTATATTATAAGTGTCGTAACTTATACTTGATGGGTTATTAGACCACCTTGTTTGGGGTCGGCCCTGTATAAGTCATGTGGGTCAAAGGGTTATTAGACCACCCTATTGGGGGTCGGCCATGTGGGTCAAAGGGTTATTAGACCACCCAATTGGGGGTCGGCCCACTCAGCATTATGTTATGTGGTTAAGTTAGAGCCGACATGAGTTAGGTAAAAAGGCAAGTTAAGTCAAGTATAAATAGAGTGCGGGAGGCACTCTATTTGCTCACTCACTTCTCACACATGCTCTCAAGGAGGAGAGGCGCACTTATGGAGGAGGAGGATTGCTGCTAGGTTATGTCTATCTCTCTTGGTTGGTTGTATCATTGCTCTATCTATCTCTGAGGAAGTTATTGGGGTTTTTCACCTTTATGGTTTTCCCCAAGTAAATCTTTGTGTCTCTTGTGTGCTTGCATTATTGTCTCCATGATTGATATGATGTAGATATGCTGTACATGTTGTTCTCTCAGTTAAGATCCTAGATCAGATTGAAGTAAATTCAGAAAATTTAACAGGGTTAAGGGATTAGGGGTTTAGGGATTATGGGTTAAGGGATTAGGGATTAATGGTCAAGAGCTAAGGGGTTAGGGGATTAAGTGTCAAGGGCTTAGGGGATTTAAAGGTTAATGGATTAGGGATTATGTGTTAAGGGATTAGAGGTTAGGGATTAGCGGTTTAGGGGTTGAGGAATTGGGATTTAAGTGATTAGGGATTAAGGTTCAAGGGATTAAGGGTTAATGGCGTAAGGGTTAGGGTATTCAGGTCTTATGGGTTAAGGGATTAGGGATTATAGGTTTAGGGATTATGGGTTAAGGGATTAGGGATTAGGGGTTAAAGGTAAAGGGCTTAGGGGTTAGTGAGTTTAAATGTTAAGGTTTTAGTGATTATGGGTTAAGGGATCAAGGTTTAAGGTCTTAGGGGTTAGGGGTTAGGGGGGTTAAGGGCTTAGGGGTATGGTATTTATGAATTAGGGGATTTAGGGATTATGGGCTTATGGGGTTATGGTTTAAGGTGTGATGGGTTAATGGTTTAGGATTTAGGGGTTTAGGGGTTAAGGTCTTATGGATTAGAGGTTAAGGGGTTAGGAATTAGGGGATTGGGTGTTAGGGGGTTCAAGGGACAAGGGTTAAGGACATAGGAGTTAAGGCATTTAAGGGTTAGGGGGTTAATATATTAGGGTTTAGGGGATTTATGGGTTACCATTTTAAGTGCTAAGGGATTTAGGGGTAAGGAGTTAAGGGGTTAGGGTGTAAGGACTTAAGAGTTTGGGGGTTTAAGGTTTAGGGGGATAATCTATTAAGGGATTAAGGGATTTTAGGGGTTAAGGGATTAAGGGTCAAGGGCTAAGGGGTTAGGTATTTTAATTGTTGATCATGGCTTAGGGATTATGGGTTAAGGGCTTATGGTTTAAGGGATTAGGGGTTAGGGTTTTAGGGGTTAATGGATTAGGGGTTAAGGTATTAGGGATTAGGGATTAAAGGAATAAGGGTCGGTGGATTAGGGGTTAAGGGATTCCAGGATTATGGGTTAAAGCATTGGGGATTAGGGGTTTAGGGTTTATGGGTTAAGGGATTATAGATTAGGGGTTAAGGAATTTAGTGTTAATGGATTAGGGGTTAAGGGCTTAGGCTTTAGGGTGTTTAAAGGTTAATGGCTTAGGGATTATGTGCTAAGGGTTTATGTTTTAAGGGATTATGTGTTAGGGGTTAAGGGTTTAGGGTTAAGGGATTAGGTATTAAGGCTTGAGGGATTAAGGGTCAAGTACTTATGGGTTAGGGTATTCAGGGATTATGTGTTAAGGTAATAGGGATCAAGGGTTTATGGATTATGGGTTAAGGGATTAGGGGTTTAGCACTTATTGATTAAGGGATTAGGTATTTAGGGATTATGGGTTAAGGGATTAGGAATTAGGGGTTAAGAGATTAAGGGTCAAGGGGTTAAGGTTTAGGGGCTTAGGGGTTAGATGGTTTAAAGGTTAAGGGCTTAGGGATTATGGGTTAAGTGCTTAAGGTTGAATGGATTAGGGGTTATGGGTTAGGGGTTTAGGGGTCAAGAGTTAAGGGTTTGGGTTTAAGGACTTAGGAGTTAGGGTGTTTAAGGTTTATGGATTCAAGTATTATGCCTTCTTAACTATTCATATAAAGATCACACCAATTCATATTCTCAAGTGAAATATTTCAATATGTTTTTGAATATAGATTAATGAGAAAACTTTGCATACTTTGTGCCTAATGGCTTGAATTTACATTCTTTTACATACACGATATATGTAATTATATTTTTTAAAAATTGCATATTTAATGTATTTTTATTCAATAGGATCTTCAACCTAGTTCAGTCCCAGTCTAACACAAGGTCATTTTTTCTTCTTGGTCTAGTAACCTAGGTTAGGGGTTCTATCTCCTATTTCAAATTAAAAAAGGATGCGTTCTTCTAAATAATTTTCATGTTGATTGGAGGGTATATTTGTCTTGCCTTGTTCTTGTTGCTTGGTGTATATTACCTTTAGTGATAGCATGATATAGTTGGATCCTCTAGGCGTTTACCAAAATATTTAATTGGGAATTAAATAACACAAACAACTTTCTCATATCATCCTCATGCTCTACCCTTTGGTTGTGGTTTGGTGACAATTTGGAGTGGTTGTTATGGAAATGACCCATGTTCAAATTACATTTGCAAAACATTAGCAAGTATTATGTCTTGTGAACTATTCATATAAATATCCCTTGACTTTTTATTTAATATGGGGGGAGGGCCTTTCTCAGTCCAACATGTGAGATATCATTTTTAAAATTAAATTTACTATTTGTGACATTAAATCTACTTTTATTCTTTGGAATTATCTTATAATCCATTGTAAAATACTAATGTAAATTATTCACAACAATTCATATTCTCAAGTGAAATATTTCAATATGCGTTTTAATATAAATTAATGAGCAAACTTTGCATACTTTGTGCCTAATGATTTGGATTTACATTGTTTTACATATATGATATATGTAATTATATTTTCAAAAAATTGCATATTTAATGTACTTTTCTTCAATACTCTTCAACCTACTTTAGTCCCAGTCTAACCATAACACCTCTAAACCATCATCAACCAATAAATTACCACTAACCATGCTAACTCTTATCCAACTGATCCTAGTTTTTTTTGCCAACAATTCATATTAAAGATTGAACACTTTAAGGAGATTGCAATAGGTAATTTGTATAGAGACAAACAATAATGAAGCATTTCAAAGTTTGGGCCATAAAAATCATCATTTTTTAAACATGGATTAAAAATTCTGTAAATTTAGAAGTCTTTGTTTACATTATTATCTGCAACAATGTTATCCAGTGTATCCTTGTCAATGTTCATATATCCTTGCAAGTATTTAATATTATTATTACTACACCATCCCACTAAAGTGGTATTATAAGCATCCTTGTATTCACCTTCATCATCTTCATCACCAATAAAATTTGTTTGTAGACCATCTATATTGTTACCAGATGTAATTGCCTCATCATTTTCAATATCATCCATATTGTTGTCTTCTATAAGATCATCTAACTCTAGATTTTGTTGATTGTCATGATCGATGGTGTCATCTAACTGATAATTATGTGATGATGCATCTATGGCCCTACTTCTCCATGCTTCTAAAGGAATATTATCATCATTATCAACTTCACATTCTTATGCCTCAACATATTTATCTTCAACATCACCATGGATGTCCATTTCTTCTCTTTTCCCTAATCCCTCATTGATATTTTGTTGGCCATCATTGTTTTGCTCCATATTCATTGAGGCATCATCAAATACATGCCTTAATGTTGGATCATAATGTTTGACAAATATCCATTTTGGGTCCAAAATATCTTCATAAAAAAATACATGCACATGAACCACATACACACATTAGATCTAAGTTATAACATTTTTATTGATTAATAAACACACACACACACACACACATATTCATAATAAGCTATGAATTAATAGATTATTGATCACTACTGCTTCTTGTTTGAGTTAAAGAAATACCCACTCATAAGGAATTGGTAGAACATAAGGCTCCTTATCCTATGGTAGGAACTTTGAGGAATCTATAGAAAACAATCCACTATGTGTATTATGTCTTCGTGTCCTCTCAAATGCTTCATAACATCTACACTTAAAATACAACATTTGAAAGAGCAGTAATACAACTCAATAATTTCTTGGATTTTCCTAACATATTGAAGATTCCCTTCAATAATATTCCCATGTTTTGAACTTGCTCGATTGGATTGCTTGAAATCAAACATGATGCCACAATCAAAGGACTGTCTCTTTACATCTACACTTTCTACATGATAATGTCGACCATATGCCCACATCGCAGGATATTTCCTCGCCTGACCATTTATTTCAGTGAAAATAAATATAATTATGCATATTTAAATAGTTATTGGTGTCAAAACTGTATTGAGACAATATTTTGTAAAATTCCAAATGTACCTTTTTCACATCCTCTAGACATGTTGATCTCATCTTCTATTATCTTTGCATCTATAACTACATCATCTATTTGATTTTGAATTTTTTCACTAACCCATTGTAGTGTGCAATCTTTGCCCCATTCCCCAATCAGATCAGTGGGAAGTGGAGTATTCCTTGGGTTCAATCTCTTAAACTGTCTCCTTGCTTCTAACACATCTCTTTTTTTACCATACAAATCAATCCATTTGTTCATACAGTCCACGTGGTATAGAACTAACAAGTTCGGCACAACACTTTTTTCTACACCTATTAAAAATAAACTTGTATATTTCAAACTCCAAATGTCATGCTTTTAATTTGACAAAAAAAATTATATAGTAATTGATTGTAAAAATAACCACTGTGATCATGAATTTACTTACCAATTTATACTTGAACACCATTAGATTGTTGTTTTTCTCCAACAATAATATCATATGCACGTTCTTCATCCCAGAATTGTGGCCCATATTCAAAATATTTACCAAGGAATTCACATATGAATAAAATACTTCATTCAATACATACCCTTAAACCATGCAACCCTCTGGATGTGCCCTTTATCGAACATATCTTTTTATAGTTTTCATATACCTCTTAAAGAAAAACATCCACCTTGTTGATATGACACCCGCCAATTCAATGTCATCAACTAAGTGTTTAGTAAATGGACTTGTAGGTCCATGAAACTTATAAGGAGCTCCTTCTCAATTACACATACAATTTCTTCAATTTCCTTCTTCCATCTCAGCACTTCGCATTCATGGATTTCATTGTAGGTCACCCACCTAATATAATAATACTAAATTAGTATGAACCTTTAGTCACAATTAAAATGAAATATAATAGGTCTATGTCTCTCACACATGAACATTTCATACCACATATCGTGTAAATGTTTACAATCGACTTATGGCACTCCTTAAGTCAATGGTAAGACATGAATCCCCCCCTAATTTCCAATGGCATGATATGCTATCAAACAAATTTATCAAAGATCATTAATAATTTTTTTCACATAATAGAATATCAAAATCTATTTCGTAGTTAAATTATAATGGTAAGAGTTAAATGATGATAATACCTTCATAAAATTATGGAAATCATGTGTTTTAAATCCTGCGATATTTCCATCAACTATAAAATATTTATTCAATGATGAACCATATCCAAAAGGTGTCCTTATTGAATGAATGAATTTTTTTAGTTGGTCTAGCTCTTTCATTTTCCTTGTTTGGACACAAATGTATTCTATCAAATTTGGTATGTGGAAGAGCAAGATCTCTCCTTAAAGACAAGGTGTCCTTATCTTTGCCTGATATATGTCAAAATATAGAATCTAGGACATTTTTGAAGATGTGCATATGATCTAATAGATGATATATTATTAGATCCTTCTAGTAAGGGAGCTCATAAAATATGGATTTCCTTTTATTTCCTTCTGGAATATTAACTACAACTTGTTATGGTTCTTCAATTGAAGCACCTTGATAAAAATATCCTCCCGATCTTTCGATTCAACATCTTCATACTACTTAAGCTAATCACCTGGACCCATAACCTTGGTAGGTCCTTCATTTTCAAATTTTCCATCAAATTAAGGAAATTTCTAAACTTATGATCTGGTGGTAGAAAAAACCTGTTATTTGCGTAAATAATTTTATGTAGACCTTTATAATACCAACCCTCAAATTGTTTTGCGCATCTTAGATATGCAAATATCCCTTTTGTTTCAAGCCTTGCAATTCACTAAGTAATTTTAATAACATAAAAATAATAGTATAATAGTTTTATGAAAGTTGAGATGAAAATAAATTATGATGCGTAAATAGTGTATGTTTTTCTTACCTAAACATACACTAAGTCCCGGGAAATCATGAATAGTCTAACATAGTGCACCATAAAACATGAAGGACCTATTTAATGGAGGATGTGATATGTCATACATTCTTATGCCTTTCCATAACAATTGCATCTCACCAATAAAAGGCACAATATAAACATCCATTTTTTTACTTGATGTTTTCCCAGAACAATGACAGTCAACATAAGGTGCTCCTTTCTAACACTCGTCCATGGGGGAATATTCTATACTGTCAATCCGATTGGTCAAACACTATAATTAGAGCTTAGTAAAGATAATAATATTAATTTTCATGCAAGTTTTGATGTTCTTCTTACACCCAATCTGAACACGAGTGTCTTTGCTGCTTGCTTGATTGAGTCATTAAGGTTATTATCATCAAGATTACGTTGGTGGTAATTTCCCCCTCTATTATCATTATTGTTAACCATAGGATCAATATCATCATCATTGTTTCCATCCCCAAAGAAATTTGTGAGCATATCATTCAATCCTTCTTCATGCACTGCATTTTCACTATCATCATCATCATGAAGGCTAGGTGGCATGTCAACAATGCATGCTAATCTCATCAGTTCTTCAAATTTCTTATGTGGTAATGTTCTCTTCATTGCTGCTCTTTTCACCCTAGTATGGTTTAAGGGATGGTTTGGATCGTCCCATCCAAATATTAATAACCCAGTTGGATCTTGAGTATTAGTAGGTGTATCATCAATATCTTTGACCTATTAATAAATGCAAGCATTATTTAATGGCATCCAACAATTGGATAAAACATTAACGTAACCATTTCAAATAAATATAATCAAATACTTAACAAAGAAGTGTAAAATCTATGTATATATAATGGAACATATTCTAGAGTACATACTTTTATATATTAATTTAAAATAAACACATTTTTTACAACATAGTTTAAAAAAAAGCCACACTCATTGATTATTCTTTGCTTTTATGCCCTTAGGAACATCCTTAGGGAGACCTCGTTCTTCTCTTCTCTTTTGTGCAAGATTGTGTTTTATGAAGGGGTAATTAATCAATAACTCATCCCCAATAGTAAGGTCCATAATATCCTCAAACATTATCAATCTATCAACCTATCTTTCAATATCCCCATATTTGTCATTTATAACCTCAACAAATTGACAATTCGGTCTTACATTAGGGTCCCTTCCCTTACTACTATTTATAAATCCTGCAATATTTTTGTGTGTGTATGCACAACCATATATATACATAACTTGAACTCTATTTGTTTCTTTTCCACTTTCCAATTGGAGACTATGTGCATACATATTCGAATTTAGAGCATATGCTGACATGAAATGCTTATATTCTGCTAGCCACCTCCATTTTCCATTGTAATATGACAAACCATAATATGGAATTAATATCCTAGTGGTTTGTTGTGAAGTGTTTCTATGTTTTGATCCCACATGGACATTTTGGACAATAAAGAGTCCCAAATTTGCTCCATGAATATTGGAGGTTCATATCATGTAGTTGTAACCCCAAAATTGAGACACCTCATATACTATAGGTAGTTGTTGATCACCATGCCAAGCACATTATAATTGATAATCAAATGTGTCTTTGTAAATTGATCTCAAATTCAGGGGAAATTCATAATATCCATCACATTCATTCCCATAGGGTATGTACTCCACCTTCCCCTTGTCTTTACAGAAATTATGCGTCTTTAAATTGGTTCTTGTTCTGTTACTTTTTTTCATCACTTCCTCATCTTCTGAGCTGGTATATGTGCACATATTATTGTTATATGTATCATCTCATAAATTTTAGTCTCCCTATGGGATGGAAGTCAATGATCCAAGAAAATTTAAACCAAGAGCTTTCTCCTTCAAGTATTCATTAAGAAAAATTTTAATTATTCAAATAATATAAAATTGTGAATAAAATGTGTATACATATTCATTATATCAAATTTGAAAATTCCATACCACAATTTCTATTGGATTCGAATCGATTATAGGAGGTATACTACCCATTGGAAGGTCATCATTTATGTAATTTCTTTGTACAATTCCCCGTTTTAATTGTTTCTTTCCACGACATACAAAACATCCACAAACAACAATTTTCTCATAGTATTCAACCCATGTAGTATAGTCCTGACCAACCTCTTATTCACTGCACTCATTTGTTTTGTCTACAGGATCTATTATCATATCCTCTTCCACCCACTGTCCTCTACATGATTTAACAGTTTTAGGTCCACTTCCACGTTCATATTTTCTTCTTTTGCTAGTAGAACGCTTAGGCTCTACGTTTGCTCCAATTTCCATCTAAAATAATACACAACATGCATTAAGTTTTGCAAAGATTGGGTAATACACTGATCTGAAAATCTTTCAGGATCTTTTCAACCATAAAATTGTATGTGAAAATTGCATGTCAAATCTCATAAAAATAGCTTTTAAAGATGAATTTGAAATGCTTTAAATCATACGCATAAGCAAATAAAACAGATATGCAAACCACAAATTGAAGACAACAGATGATAACAGAGTTCACCCTTCTTGGGATACATCTTCGGGCCACTTCCAATGAGAAGGCCGATCTTATTAAGTCTTAAAAAATTACATATATGAGTTTCTGGAAACACCTCTAAGTTCTGTCCAGCAAACTTAGAAATAGACTGCACCACTGTGTTCCTCTCAAAATTCTGAGAAAAATGAGTATAAAGTTAACCCCCTTTTCCTGATACCTCCTCTGGCATGCACTTCGATAAAGATCCCTGCTTCACTTGTACGGACCGAACGGACTATACCTTTTTGTACTTGAAATCCTGCCTAGGGAACTGTGCATATCATGGTCAAAACTGTGTAAAAGGTTCTCTATACGTTGGCTTTTTTTGTGGCTCCAAAAGGGGTTTAAATAGGGGTTTTGGGCGAGTTTTTGGAGGACCACGCACCCCTTTTTGGCCCATATTCGCGCCTGCAACTTTTAAACTCAATCTGCAATATCCCAATCAATGGACTGGAAACACGTTGTGTTGGCTGCTCAGAGGTCACAGGATCCATCCCCACTGCTCCATTTTATATGCACTTCATTGTGGTTTGTTTATTGTGGTGGCAATATATGCGATGGATTGGTGGCATATGGTGTTTTGATGTTGATATGGTGGCATGCTACGTTGGCTTTTGGTCGGGCTTCGTGAAGACTTTGGTGGGCTTGAGGTCGTGGTTCGATCCCCACTACCTCCACATTTTTTTTTATGAAAGATACAATCCGATGGCCAACAGGGATGCCACATGGTAGTCCCTGATTGGTTCAAACAACATGCCAAATAACCTTTCTTGACCATGTGGCGTCCTACCATTGGTCCCTTTTTTGACCATTTACCCTTTTTACCAGATTTTTGAAACTCCATATCTTTTCCGTCCGGAGGCCGTTTCACGCGAAACGAGCGTTGTCGGAAAGCTGATGACGATCTCTACGCATATGTAATATTATTTAAATATTTTGAATAATTTCATTTTGATCGAACTTTGAGATCCTCCTGGATCAAACCTTCCAACTAGGAAGCTTTTGGGCCACCAAAAGCATGAGATCATACAAAAAATAGGTGAGGGTACAACTCCCTCACTCTTCGGGTCTCTAGCCACCATGCTTTTCTTGGATTCATTCCTTTGAGTCCCACATGAAGAAATTCCA
Source organism: Larix kaempferi (assembly GCA_027924585.1). Taxonomy (NCBI): domain Eukaryota; kingdom Viridiplantae; phylum Streptophyta; class Pinopsida; order Pinales; family Pinaceae; genus Larix; species Larix kaempferi. The sequence continues at coordinate 4,410,719 of BSBM01000493.1, read as the reverse complement.
TGTCACCTCTTCTTGAAGATCTTACCTTCTTTCCAAGTATAACATCTTCCTAAAGCTCATTGAGATATTCAGGAGCAAACTCATCAACAGAAGGTACTTGAACCTATTCATCTTGGTCCACAATCATAGGAGGCTCATACAGTTTCAAGTTTTCCACACTAACAATGGAATACATTTGCATATAAGGAGGCAAATCTAATCGAAAAGCATTATTACCAACTTGATCCAAAATTGTAAAAGGTCCATACCTGATTGGTTTCAACTTTCTACCTTCACCTTCGAGTCGGTCTTTGCTAATATGAAGCCATACTCAATCACCAATTTTTAATTATGATCTAACCGATGTTTGTCATGTATTTATTTATACTTGGCCTGACTTGATTCCAACTGCTCTTGTATTGCTTGATGTATTAACTGGATCTGCTAAATAAACTTCAAAGCTTTATCTGCATCAACTTGATCATATCCCACTGGATCTTTCCCATAAAAAAAGTCTAAGGGAGACTTTGGAAAATAACCAAAACATATCTCGAAAGGAGACTTTTGTGTTGAAGAGTGCATAGCTCTGTTGTAGGCATGTTGAACATAATGCAATTGTTCATCCGACAGCTTGGGATGCTTGGCACAATATCCTCGAAGAAGATGTACTACTGTCTGATTGACCACTTCAGTTTGTCCGTTAGTTTGTGGATGAAATGATGTGCTCTTCTTTAACTTTGTGTCCTTAAGTTCCCATAAAGATGACCAAAATTTCCCAAGGAAGCAGGAATCTCGATTAGAAATAATAGAAGCAGGTAGTCCAAAATGGAGCCATACATGCTGGAAGAACAAATGAGTAGTCATCTCAACTGTGATCTACTTTTTACAAGGCATTAAAATGCACATTTTATTGAATCTATCAACAACAACATATAAGTAATCATGTCCTTTTCTAGACATTGGTAACCCTCCTACAAAATCCATTGAAACACTTTGCCATGGATGGGAAGGAACAAGAAGTGGAGTGTACAAGCCTAAATTTATGTTACTTGTCTTACTTGTTGCACATATAACACATCCTTTTATATACTTGGACACAGTATCATTCATTTGAGGCCAATAACAAAACTTTTGTAATCGCGCTACATTTTTTCCTACACCAAAGTGCCCTGAAATGAGAGAAGTGTGAGCCTCTCTTATCACATGTACTCTTTCACTTTGTGGAATACAGATCTTTCCAAGACGATAAAACAACTTTTCATGAATATGATAATTCAATTATTCATTTTGAGAGCCATGTTTTAGTGATTCATATACTTCTTTGTAATCTCCATCCTTAGTGTATTGTTCAACATAACTTGAATGCACCGAAGGACTTTGTTGAATTACAATAGAAGCATTTGTTGGAGGTCTTGATACATGTCTGCAACTTTGTTTTGAATAGCTTTCTTATACTTAATGATCAAATGAAATTGTTGTAGAAAACCCATCCACCTGAAATGTCTTGATTGTTGTAGCTTAGTTTGAGATTGAAGATATTGTAGTGGTTGATGATCAATATGTATAATTGTTTCCTTACCCATTAGGTAATGTTTCCACTAGCACCAGTCTCTATCTCAAATGGTTGTTGTAGATCCGACAGTGCAAGTACTAGAGATGTACTGATCTTTTCTTTCAGAGTGTTGAAGGCCTTATGTGCTTTTCCTTCCCACTGAAAGACTCTGTTCATACCTGTCAAAGCATGTAATTGAGAAGCTATGAAGGAGAAGTTAGCAATAAAATTCCTCCAGTATTGGGCTTCTCCCAAAAAGCTTCTTACCTCGGTTACAATATTTGGCTTGGGCCAATTCACAATGACCTCAACTTTAGAGGGATCAATTCTCAATTCACCACCCCATATAATGTAACTTAGATACACTAAAGATGTCTTCCCAAATTCACATTTAGAAATCTTTAAGTACAATTTTTCCCTTACAAGTACATCCAAAACTTGTTTGACATGCTTGACATGTTCTTCCCAAGTACGATTGAAAATCAAAATATCATCTAAGTAGACTATGACAAAGTCATCAATGATGGGCTAAAAACATCATTCATTACCCTCATAAATGTTGTGGGTGCATTACAAAGCCCAAAGGGCATTACCATCCATTCATACAATCCATGTTTAGTTTTGAAAGCATTCTTCCAAATATCATTGTCTGAATTCTAATTTGATGATAGCCACTTCTTAAGTGTAACTTAGCGAAATAAGTTGCAGTCTTAAGTTGATCCAAAAGATCTTATATTCGGGGAAGAGGATACTTGTTCTTAATTGTGATTTTGTTTTGTGCCATGCAATCAACACAGATACGCTATGTGCCATCCTTCTTTGGCACCAAAACAATTGGTGAACCACATGGAGAGGAGCTTGGTCGAATGCCCCCTCTTTCAATCAATTCTTGAACCTGCTTCTTTATCTCTGCATTTTCAATTACTGAAGACCTATACATGCCAATATTAGGAAGTGGTGCATCCTGCTGTAAGAGAATATCATGTTGGATTTCTCTTTTGGGAGGTAATCCTTTAGGTTCTTGAAACAAGACATCATAATCAGTTACAACTTTAGTCAAGTCTTTTTTAAGTCTTGGATACCATCCTTTAAAAGATACACTTTGACCAACATCCTTTGCTTTAACAATCATAAGAACAAAATTCTTACTAGCATTTACTAGCCTCTTAATTTGACTTGCAAAAACTAATGAAATATTAGTTTTTATGTGATGTGCACGAACAACATATTCAATACCATATTTAGTGAGATGATACATGTTATCTTCCCTGTAAAAGATAGCCTTCCTATCATTAAGTTATGGGCTCCCAACAAAATACCACATATATCCAATGGAACCACAACCATATCTACTTCATCAATGAATCCAGAAGTAATAGCAAACCTAAGTCTACATTGTTTTGTCACTTGTGCTTTATCACATACCCATCCAAGCGGATATGGCTTTGGGTGTAACTTAGTTTCCAAATGAAGCTTTTTAACTATCTCTTCTTAAATTAGATTGGATTGTGATCCACTATCAAAAAGAGTATCTATTTTTGTATGCTTAGAGATTACTCTTACGTGAAATAACTCACTTCTCTTTCTTTCATCAACAACAGATTCATGTTTTGTATTAGAAGTAGAAGGATTTTTACCTTGAATGACCGTATCAACAATATTAGTCCCATCCCCTGAGTCATATCCCAAATCATGTTGGATGGCTATAGTAGTGGTCTTCTTGTCCTCCTCATTCCGAAACTTCTCAGGCTTGAGCTCCGGATGAAGCCTCCAACATTTGGATGCATTATGACCCTTTTTTGGCAATCTAAGCATGTAGGTTTATCTCCTTCTTTCTTCACTGTAGTTGTATGCTTACCTTTCCCCTTACCTTTGAATTTGTTTCCATAAGGTTTTTAAGGTTTCTTGGAAAAAATTTCATTTGTATTCTTCCCCTTTGACTCCATATGAGTCGCTTGAACGCATACCTCATCAAGGTTAGTTCGATTAAACATAAGTATCATATGACGTAAATAACTATGTAATACACCTGTGAAATTGAGAAGAATTTCTTGAGTGTAGAGAGGTATACCAAGTTTAAATATCTCTTTCAAAATTCTTGTGTGTACTCTTGCACACTTTGTCCCTTACCTTGCCTCAAATTCTGCCAATCCATCATGGCTTGCTGCATGTAGCCCAATTGATAGAACTATTTCTTTAATGCTGAAGTGAACTCATGCCAAGAGGATATGATATTTCCTTTTGAGGCCAAATCCTTTTGAGTTCTACTCTCCCACCATATGAGAGCAGTCCCTCTAACTCGGAGAGAAGCCAACTGAATTTTCAAGCTATCTTCAGTGAACTTTTGAACCCTACAATAAACCTCTATTTGGCAGATCCAATTATCCAACTTTTCAACATTAAGTTCTCCATTATAAACAGGTAATCAAACTTAATATCAAGCTTTAATAGAGGCACATTGAAATTATTATTATTATTATTATTATTATTTTTTTTTAATTTTTAATTTTATTTAATTTTTTATTTAATTTTTTTATTTTTTTTATTTTTATTTTTTTTCAGGTGAGGAATTGGTGAGGAATTTAAAGATCCATCAAGAAAAGATGGTGAAGATGGAGGAGTTTTAGGAGGTTCCTCACCACCTCCTTCTTCTTTACCTTTTGCATGAGAAGAACCACCTTGTTCTCCCTTCTTTTGATCTTGATAAATATCTTCCACCATACTTTGCATCTTCATGAAAGCTTTAAGGAAATATCCTTCATAAGGAATTGAAGAAGTCCCATCTTATCCTTTTTTTGAAGCCATTCTTCCTCTTCTTGAACCAATCTATGGATCAAATTCTTCAAGCTCTCCTTCACCTCTCTGAAGCCTTGCTCTTGTTAACACAAACAAACTCACAATGCAATGGTTAAGCTGCTTTGATACCAAACTTGATCTGAAAATATTTCAGGATCTTTTCAACCATAAAATTGCATGTTAAATGTCATAAAAATGGCTTTTAAATATGAATTTTAAATGCTTTAAATCATACGCATAAGCAAATAAAACATATATTCAAACCATAAATTGAATACAACATATGATAACGGAGTTCACCCTTCTTGGGATACGTCTCCAGGCCACTTCCAATGAGAAGGTCGATCTTATTAAGTCTTCAAAACTTACATATATGAGTTTCTGGAAACACCTCTGAGTTTTCTCAATCAAACTCAAGAACAGACTGCACCAATGTGTTCCTCTTGAAATTCTGATAAAAATGAGTATAAAGTTGACCCCCTTTTCCTGAGACCTCCTCTGGCATGCACTTCAAGAAAGATCCATGTTGCGCTTGTACGGACCGTACGGAATGTACCTTTCTGTACTTGAAATACCACCTCGGGAACTGTGCATATCGTGGTCCAAAATATGTAAAAGGTGCTCTGTACATTGGATTTTTCGTGGCTCCGAAAGGGGTTTAAATAGGGGTTTTGGGTGCGTTTTTGGAGGACCACGCGCCCCTTTTTGGCCCATATTCGCGCCTGCAACTTTTAAACTTAATCTGCCATATCCCAACAACCGGACTAGCCGTGGGCTAGTGGTAACACATTGTGTTGGTTGCGCGGAGGTCAAGGGATCCATCCCCACCGCTCTGTTTTATATGCACTTCGTTGTGGTTTGTTTATTGTGGTGGAAATATATGCGATGGCTTGGTGGCATATGGTGTGTTGACGTTGATATGGTGGCATGCTACGTTGGATTGTGACTCCCTCAGTTTCGTGTTGTGTTGGTGCTCCACCGCTATACACAATAAAATGTACTTATATTGTGAAAAAATGTGTTGAATGTGGTTGTCATTGATGTCAAAGGAGTTCAGTAATGACAAAGGAATAACCAAGGACATGATGACAGGGAAAACTCAGTGAAAGACAAAAGAATAACAAAGGAAGTGATGACATGGCATGTATGATGATGTGGCATGGGTGATGAATATGAAAATCCACCTGATGGTGTTCCAGTACCTTCATGATGTCATTATTACAGTTTGACCTAATTATATAGAGATTTGTGAATTTGGAGAAATTCTGGAAATTGACTAAGTGTTGGAAAATTAGTCCAAGTGGACTTAAGAAAATGCCTGTCGTACCTCATAGGTGAATGATAAACAGTATCTGAAAGCATCAGGCTATATCTTGTTGAATATTCTATCTCACCATGGTCTCAGTTCTCAAAAAGGGTGTTTGATCACAAAGTTAAAGGCCTACCAAAACAGGGTTTCAGGCTGTTTTGCACCAATGGTAGTGAAACTGGCTAAGTGGCCTCCGGAAAATGCATGCCATAATTCATAGGTTAATGTAAATTCCCACCCCATATTTTCAGGTTGTAGCTTGTTGATTTGTCTACTTGACCATGGTCTCAGTTTGTCTTGAGAATGTCCGAGGAGGAAGTTATGGGTTTTCCAAAACAATGTTTTAGGTAGGTTGCTCCAGTCCAGTAAAATGCACAAATTATCTAAGTATAAAATTACTGGTAAAAATTCCTAAGTGTCCTTTGTAAAATGCCTGCCATTTCCTATAGTTGATGGTTTAAATTATTCTAAGGACATGGGTCTCTAGATTTTTGAGTGGTGCATCCAACCATATCATTAGTTTGTCCAAAAAGTCTCTGAAGGTGAAGATATCAATCTGCCAAAAGTACCTTCTAGCTTGATTTGCACTACTCCAAAAAAATGCCCAGAGAGGAGAGAGAAAGAGGTTTCGAAGGATGAAATTGGTATGGATAGAATCAACATGTTGGACTCTATCCATTGGGTGTCTCATACTTCCAAGTAGATGGAAATAAAAATCTCCTCATGTTGACCTAGGGTTTGACAATTTTGTCTAAGTGTTGAATTGGTAGTTTAAAAAGCTAGTTTCAAATGCCCGCCAGATGATGTGTGTGTATCAAAAAATTCAAAAAGTGACATGGATATGTTCCTTGTTGAAGTGGTTATCCAGTAATATTTTCAGTTTTCCTTATGATGGTCACATGTGCAAGAAATCAACCTGCCAAAGTGAGAAAAGTCTTGTTTTGCATATTAAGAACAAATGGAATTTGTCCATGTGTTGAAAGCTAAAGGTTAAGGGGCCATTTGGAAATGCCTGCTAGAAATTGTACCTGTAGTGATAAATTCATTAGTTGGCATGGGTCTGTTCCTTGATGATCTGGCCATCTAGTCATGGTCTCATATTTCTCTCTAGATGTCACATGTGCGAAATACAAGCCTGCCAAATTGAGCAAAAGGTTGTCCTTCTGTCTAAATGAATGTTGAGAGGCATTTGGAATGCACGACAAAAGTTGTGGTTATGCAGATAAATCCATTCAAAGGTGTGGATATGTTCTTTGGCAGTTTGTCCATCTAGCCACGGTGACAGATTCTTCTTTGGTAGTGACATGTGTGAAAAATTGATTTGCCAAGTTGAAGGAAAACTATTTTTGCAGTTTGTGAATATGCCAGCAATATGCCTAATAAAATATGTTAACAAGTTTCCGTTTAAATTGCCCAGCTAAGTCAATTTAATAAGGAATAATTAAGATGTTATGAAATAAAGGAAATGAACTACCAACTATTTATCAAAGCAAATTAATTAAACCAATAAGTATTTTTTATGAAGTGGTGCATTTGATAAAAAGGCGATTTCCAGATTGTAAGGATGTGTTTGCTAAAGGATACAAGTGTCCAGAATGAAGAGTTGCAACTGTAAGAAGGCATGATGATAAGCTATAGGAATAAACTAATAAAAAGATAATGAGGTAGAGTTTATTAAAATAAAAAATAGAGACATATTTTTTGTGAAAGGACACAAGTTTCTTTTGGAAGGACACACTTAATTGTTAAATTCAGGTTCTGATGAAAAGACACGATGGTTCATACGAAGATGATGAATATATTAGACATAGTTTGATTCTGGAAGAAGTGTGCCTCTGGGTAAAAAAAAAATATAAGCATCTAAAGCAGTAGAATATAGTCCTTGTATACTCAATATGAAGACCTGAAGCAATGTAGAAGCCAGAGAAGGTAAAAAGAAGATGAGAGTGTTTTCCATGTGCTTAAATAAAGATCTGAAGCAGTACAAATATCGGAGAAAGAATAAAAGGAACAGGGGAAGTCTCTGGAGCTTGGATTGAAGATCGGAAACAGAGGACGAAGAAAGTATAAACTGATGTATATCCCATTGAAGTTATAAAATCAAATTAGGGAGGTAGGGTGGTGCTAGGGCAGGCTACAAGCCTGCAAGGGGGTTGTAGCCTCCTTCCAATAGTAGCTGGTAAATATGGTGTAGTAGCATCCTTGTCTATTGTAGCAGGAATAAACCAAGGTGTTGTAGCATCCTTCAGTTGTAGCTAAGAAACTTGGGGATTGAAGTCTCCAACAAGATGTAGCTTGCAAAAACTATTGTAAATATAATTTTGCAGTATAGAAAGAGTTTGTGGTTTTCTCAATTGGGCTTCCACGATAAAATATGTGTTCTGTGTATCTTGTTGATCCTGTGTGTTAATAAATAAGTTAAAAGTGGTTTTAATTGTTAAAAGTTATCAATACTGATTCACCCCCCTTTCAGTATTGTCCAATATTCCAACAAAATGGATGTAGCACTAAATGTCATCCGATCAAAATTTCATAAGTTGAGTCAAAATTTGTGTACCTAATGTCCTATATCATGTGTTATGTCCTGATTTGACTTAACACAATCTGTTTCCATGGCATCCTCTTGCTCCTATAATACACAACAATGATAACAATTTTTAGTACACCAATTAAATCATTTCAAAGAAGAAGCTATCCAACACAAAACTTCACTTTAGTCATATATTCGACATAGTGATTCATGTTTTGGAGTTGAAAAAAAAACAATTTTATGATACAAGGTATATACATCATGCCAAAATTTCAACAAGAAAAGGATCCAACATCCCTATCCCACGTGGCCATCCTAATTTACAAAATTTTCCCCTCATCTTAGATTGGATGATGAGGATATCTAATTAATAAAAGTATTTAAAATTAGAGTTAATAACCATTCATGTTCATTTTCAACCAATAAGTTTGACCTCAAATGCCTCAAAGACATAAAATGACTTTGGGCACTAATTTTCTTCATGCATTACATTTTGATAACTTGTGCATTCTATCCTTTCTTTCCTCTATGTTGTAGAATTCATGAATTCATGAAGACCTTCCTCCTTTGATTGAGGTTCATTTTTCTTCTTATCTTTGTTGTATCTACAAATTACGTTGTCATATCCTCTTCCACCCACTTTCCTCTACATGATTTCATAATTTTAGGTCCACGTCCATTATCCATGGCCTCCTTTGGCTCCTGTAATACAAAACAATAACAATAATTTTTAGTACACCAATAAAATCATTCCAAAGAAGAAGCTAGCCAACACAAAACTTCACTTGTAAGAGAAAGAATCCCTCAAGGATTTGGAAAAAAATCTAGATCATTTTATTCTTTATAAAAGATGAAATACAACAACATCGAAAAAATATTAAAACTTAAAATTGGGGAATTATAATTAGGTTGATGCCACCTTTGATTTCCAACCTACTTTGCATCCTCTCCTTACCAATGTGGAAGAAATCCATGTCACCATTGTTTTGAAATTGTCTTCCAAGGTGATTATAAACCACTTCAATTTATAAATTCTAAAATTAAAATTGAAGAGCCTTGTTATTTTTAGTGGATATCTACATTCAACAATTTCATTTTGTGATCAAGTATATGGAGCTAGAAACAAAATTGTGGATTTTCTTAGCAAACCTCATACCAAGGTTTTTCCCATTCTTAATGTTAAATGCAAAGTGTATGAAAATTGGAAGGATCTTTGTCCAACAAATCAAATAAGTAAATATAATGTCCTTCCCACCGACTCATTGTTTTACACTAAATCGAAAAGTGGATAGGTTGTCTACATAGTTATATAATAGGATGTAGCTATGATCTAGAGCATTAACATTAGAATAGACGCAAGTGATCTAATGTCCATGCACACAATTAACATAGCCTTCCCACATGCTCACCATTTTAAGTTTAATGTAAAAGTGGATGGGTCATCTTCTTGATGAGATTTCTATACCTAACTTTGCATATAACCTTAACTCATACAACATCCACAACCTATATATATATATATATATATATATATATATATATATATATATATATATATATATATATATATATATAATGAGAACCATTGCTAACCATTTACTTCTTAAAATGAGAAACTAAGTTGACCATACCCAATTCCATGGATGCACAAAAACCAAAATTCTACATTGAAATACACAAAAATTGCAAAGATCAAGTTATATCCATATCTCAAATTCACACAATGGATACATTGAACGACAATGAAAGTGGCAATGCCATACCCAAGATTAGTTTTAATGCAGGCCAAACAATCCATATGTGTGTGGCACTTTCTATCTAATCTATATCTATTGGCAACATTTTACCTTATGGAGAAAGAATTGGTTTCCTCAACTTAGGGCTTGGCCCATTGAGACAAGATGTTGGTATCGATCTTTCTCCACTTGGCTCTTGAGCTCATTTACATTTCCAATTTCATCATCTGACATTGGTTCCCTATTCATTTGATTCAACATAGAGCCCAAGAATTTTATTTTACAATTTGACTATTAAAATTGTTCAAAATGTTATGGTGAAACAAATTAATTGAAATATAGATTATGGATCTTCATAGTAACATCTAGGTGAATATGTCAACAACTTGAGTGCAGTTTATGGGATGGTTGAAAAAATGTGTACAAATCCATGTCATAGCTTCATTTCCACAAATGAGGAGGGATAGTGGTCTCTAGAAGTAATTTTGATTTGTTCATGGTCACTGGGAGTTTCATATTGCCCTTTCTTCAAACATAGATATAGCATGGTTTGACAAAAGGTATAGTTCTTGAATTGGATGTTAGTTCACTTTCAACATGCCAAAGTATATTTCAATCCCACGAGACCTATTTGCACATCAATACAACATATCAAACTCAAAAAAAAATCAGTCATATAAGTTATCTAGGTCATAGGGCACACGATGACATATGTTATGAAGGATCCCTAAAATTTGAAAACTTTACCTCCATTTCATTGATTTTTCTTATAGAAATATCTTTGAAATTTCATTAGCCTAATCCAATTTTAGGTTTGCATAGGTCGAGATACGGGACTCTATCAATGGCATGACTTTAAAGGATATAGTTGAAGTTGACATTGAAATTATTCTAAACATGGAGAACCAAATTAGTAGACCTTGAAGCATTTGGAACTATCAAACAATGAAAATAATATGTATAGGGAAAAAGGATTACAAAAATACCAAATTGGTGAGAAGGTATTCATATCCTTTGGAGGAGGAGTGCAAAGGGTGTAACTTTGATATGGAACCGTTGCCCACTTAGCATTGATGGAATTATATAGGTGGAACAAGGTGTAATGGAATGCTTGAGTAGAATTAGTGGTATGAATGAATTATAAGGAATTGAAATTTCATTTGGAACCATCGATTTCCTTACAATTATGCAATGATGTGGAACTTTAATGTGGAATCATCACTTGCCTAACAATTATGAAATGATTTGGAAATTTAAGGTGGAATCATTGGTTGCCTAACAATTATGCAATGATGTGGAACATTAATGTGGAATCATCAATGACTTGGTAGAACTATAGGGTGGAACTAAGTGCAAATGATATATCAAGGGAAATTAACTATAGAAAGGAACAATGAGAGGTGAAACCTTGACATGGAATAATCTCTTTTCTAACATAGTGGAAATATATAATGGATCTAGGATTAGTAATTATTTGTATAAAGCAATGGAAATTTGACATGGAACCATTCCCGTCTAACAATTAATGTTTGATGTATTGAATGGAGATACAAGTTGGAAAAACTTACAACTTTACATGGTGGACAAAATTACCTCATATACAATTTGCGGGATATCAAACACCAAGATATAACATGTATCAATGCCATACAAATTAATTTTCTTTATAAATACATTTAAAATGCCATATAAATTAATGTTCCCTATAAGGACATTTCCAAGAGATTTTGTTCAATTTGTCATTTTGAAGGACATTGTTATTAATAGGAAATCAAGCACAAGGAATTCTTTAAGCATATCACTTAGGATTTGAAAATGGACACAAAATGGAATGTTCAGGTAATACAACAACAACCAAATATTTTATGGTGGCATTCTTTTGAGCATGTAAAATTAAGAAAAAAAAGGTTACTTCAAATTGATGGAAATCTTGATAAGAGCACATTTTAAAACTTAAAGATTTAATTTATTTTCAATAAATAAATAAATACAAATGTTTAGAACAAAGAGAAAACATTATTGCAAAACAACATATTTATTTTCAATGGAATGCTTATCTATTACATCAAGGGCTGCTCTTAGAGCCCGCAACAGAAGCCTCTCGTTTCACACTCAATAGAGAGTTACAACATTCAACATAGTTGCAGCTCATGAGGGATTTGCAGCTTATGATACAACACAGAGGCACATACACATGCAGCTCCACTCATGGCAATTGTCAATAACAACAAAACAAATACAATAACAAAAGATAACTCAACCCATAAATTTAATAGCAAAGAATCGAAATAAGATTTATTATTGTTCATGACAAGAATTTACATGATTGTGCTTCATCTCTTCGATATGATCCCCAAATCCCTCATTGAGCATTTTCCAAATACTTCCTTTTATCCTCTACACATATTGTATTTATTCTTCTAGAGAAGACCATTCATCTTCAACTCCTTAGGTGGTTGCTTCGACAACCAACATCCATGCCCCTTCATTTCCACGTTCCAGGTTTGTCTTGTAGCAGTCCACCCGTTCTAATTCCCCCGACTTTTGGGTAGAAGCTTGTCCTACTAAACCTTCAATGGCTCATTCTATCACTCATGGATCCCTCCCCTTCATGTTGACCACGATCTTAATGGATACGCATCGGTTCTCATCATTGCGATTTCTCCCAATTCTAGTTCACAATAGTGGCTTCAAGGTTTTGCAATCACATATTGTTCTCCCACGTCATCTGTAGCGAGTAATAAAGAAACCACATCATCCGTAGCCAGGGACTGACATCTGCAACAATGTGCTTCTGTATTAATTGTTCCAATGCCCAAATCAATTCTTTAGCAAGTACATCAACTGGTTTTCTCCTGAATTTCTTCATTACTCATTAGGTATCCATAATCCAGTCAATATTTTTTCTAACGAATATGTCATAGTTCTATTGCAATTACTCATGTTGCGTCTTCAAAATGGCGTATAATGTTACTGCATCATACTTCCCAGGTTAAATAAAGCATTCCATCATGATTATGAAGTAAACTCCACCAATACGCTCCACAATTATATTCCCTTTGCTATACACTTCATCTTTGCAAGAAATATAATGCATCATCTACATGTTGCATATTCTTTCTCCGACTCACTACTTCCATATTCATGCTCATTTATGCATATCCACTTATCCACCTGCAACAATGAAACTCATGGAAACCTCAAATTTCCATTATGCTCCCATAATGTGCCACTATTGTCAACTCTGTCTCACCTCAACAAGTATCTCTCATCTGCTCCTCAATCATGCATTACCTACACATCTTGAATTGAGTCAATGTCCCCACAAAGACATTCCACTGCCCCTTTTCATAGAGCATACCAAGTGCCTACGTTGTAGCTAGCCACTCATTCTCAAAACCATAGAACATGGAATCCTCAACATGTTACACTTCACTATACTCAATCCACATGCAGACTACCTGAGTCGGTGATTCTGTCGCGCATTCACATCTTCAAAATAACATGATACATACCTTCTGCGGTGTTCCTCTTATCTTCCTCTAGCATCTTTGTCCTAATTGGGTGCTGCACATCCTCCTCTTCATACTCATCATTCTTTAGGATCACTTTAGATTTGAAACTTCCCTTCATTGAGCATATTTGAATGCATCCATCCTCATGAACATTTGTTGCATAAGCCTACAACATCTTCCACTACCACTAACAAAAAATATTGTTGTTGGTTCTTCCTCCCCCCCACATGAATTTCTGCACTTGTTATGCTACAATTTTCCACACAACCTGCACTCTACCACACTACAGATTCAATGCAATCCCTCTTTGTTCTTCTTCTACAAGTCCAATGTAGCATATCTGCAATATTGACTTGCATAATTCATTAGCGTGGCATCCCCAACACCTCTAAGGCTCTACCCAACATCATTCACAATTGGAGTTGTATCTCCTCTTACAACATCTACCCAATCTAACATCTAGATGTGTTATTTACTCACTCACTTAGATAACTCTACCTATCATACAACCTTTGCTTGAGTCATCTAGATCATTCTACCACTCCACCAACACTCACAGATTGTACACAATCTGCTACTATGATCTCACAGATCGTTTCCACCTCAATACCACTCATAGACTATGCATTTTACTACCACGATATCTTGGTTATTGTCCCCACCACAGGCTCAACCAACTCTGATACCACTTAGTGCAGCAAGGTCTACTCTCAGATCTCACAATGGAATCCTCTCATTTCAAATAGAGAGTTACAATATTTAACAAAGCTGCAGCTCACGAGGGGTTTGCAGCTTTTGCTACAACACAGAGCCACATACACATGCATCTCCACTCATGGAAATTGTCAATAACAACAACAAAAAATAAAATAACCAAATATAAATACACTTAGAAATTTAATAACACAGAATCAAAATAATCTTTATTGTTGTTCATGACAAGAATTTACAAGTTTATGGTCCATAGAATAGCTATGTAGATTGTTTTGATTTCTTATGTTACCAGGTAGTCATTACATTCATCTCCTATCATAATCTCTTTTTCTTCTGCAACATACAATTTGGTCTCTTCTCATCATTATCAGAATTATCTCTCGTCCCCCTCTGGATGCCAGGCCATAGGCCATGGTATCCCCTTGGACCGCTCCACCTCTTCGATCTGCTCCCAAATTCCTCCTTGAGTATTTTCCCAATACTGACTTTTCTAATCTACACCTATTGTATTTATTCTTCTACAAAAAATCGTTCATCTTTAGATTCTCAGGTGGTCGCTTCAATTACTAGCATCCATGCCCCTTCGTTTCCACATTCTAGGTTTGTCTTGTAGCAATCTACCCATTCTAATTCCCCTGACTATTGGGTGGTATCTCATCCTACTCAATATTTAATGGATCATTCTATCACTCGTGGACCCCTCCTCCTCCTGTTGACCATGGGCTTATTAGATACACATTGATTCTCATCATTGCAATTTCTCTAAATTCTTGTTCACAACAGTGGCTTCAAGGTTATGCAATTGCATATTGTTATCCCACATCATTTGCAGTGAGGAAGAAAGAACCCACATCTTCCACAACCATGGATTGATATTTGAAACAACATGCTTCTGTAGTAATTGTTCCCAATGCCCAACATAGTTCTGTAGCAAGTACATCATCTGGTATTCTCCTTCATTGCTTCACTGCTCATTAGGTATCCACAATCCAGTCAATATTTACTTAAATGAGTCTGTCACAATTCTGTTGCAATTTCTCATGTTGCATCTTCAAAATGGCATCTAATGCTACTGCAACATTATCCATGCTCAACTCATCATTAAACATTTACATCATGGATTTTAGATGTTGTTGTATCAATTCATCCATGAAAAATACATTGATGTGATCCAATGTGCCTTCCATTGTTAGAAAAACAGGATCACAGAGCAATAAAAATAAACAAAAATGCAAATATAATCACACATACACATTACAAGAGAGACACAGATATATCATGGTTCACCCAACTTGGGCTATGTCCACACTGTAGTTGCCAGTCCTTATTATTATACCATCCAACAAGTGAAGGGATACAACCTGCAGCACAACCGCTACACTTCCTCTTCACTGTCTCACAGTCTCTCTTCCGATCTCAGAGATCTTTACAATGCATAAAACCTAATACATCAACCCTAGCCGTGTTACAATGTCTTTCTTTTATAAGGGAAATGCAATGGGAAAATACCACGGGATACCCAAAACCATGGGCCCGAAAACTGTTGGTGAAAACAACCCCAAATTTTTTTCTTGGGGGATCTGCCCCTGAACCCCAAGGTAAGGGAATGAGTGTACAGTCCTCTGGGGTGCACGACTGTGACAATATCATCTATGAGACTGGAAGATCTGGCTCCACAACAAACATCCATTTCAACATAATAATACATTCATGACTATTGTTTGGGATTGGGTTTTATATGCACAACCATTCTAACACAACCTTAAGCACCCCTAAGCCATTCAACCTTAAGCACTTAACCCATAAGCCCTAAGCCCTTAACCTTTAAACCATCTAACCCCTAAGCCCCTAAACCCTAACCCCTTGACCCTTAATCTCTTAACCCCTAATTCCTAATCCCTTAACCCATAAGCCCTAAATACCTAATCCCTTAATCAATAAGCGGTAAACCCCTAATCCCTTAACCCATAAGCCATAAACCCTTGATCCCTATTGCCTTAACACATAATCCCTGAATCCCCTAACCCATAAGTACTTGACCCTTAATCCCTAATCCCTTAACCCCTAACACATAATCCCTTAAAACATAAACCTTTAGCACATAATCCCTAATCCATTAACCTTTAAACACCCTAAAGCCTAAGCCCTTAATCGCTAAGCCATTAACACTAAATCCCTTAACCCCTAATATATAATCTCTTAACCCATAAGTCGTCAGCCCCTAATGGGTTAATCCCTTAACCCATAAACCCTAAACCCCTAATCCCCAATGATTTAACCCATAATCCTTGAATCCCCTAACCCCTAATCCACTGAACCTTATTCCTTTAATCCCTAATCCCTAATACCTTAACCCCTAAAACCCTAACACCTAATCCCTTAAACCGTAATCCCTTAACCCATAATCCCTAACCCATGATTAACCATTAAAATATCTATCCCCTAACCCCTTAGCCCTTGACCCTTAATCCATTAACCCCTAAAATACCTTAATCCCTTAATCGATTATCCCCCTAAACCTTAAACCCCCAATCTCTTAAGTCCTTACACCCTAACCCCTTCACTCCTGACCCTAAACCCCTTAGCACTTAAAACAGTAACCCATAAATCCCCTAACACCTAATATATTAATCCCCTAACCCCTAAATTCCTTAACCCCTATGTCCTTAAGCCTTGTCCCTTGTCCCTTGTCCCTTGAAACCCCTAACCCCTGATCCCTAATCCCTAACTCCTTAACCCCTAACCCATTAACCTCTAATCCATAAGACCTTAACCCTTAAACCCCTAAAGCCTAACCAATAACCCATAACCCCATAGCCCCTAATACCTAAATCCCCTAATTCATAAATACCATACCCCTAAGCCCTTAACCCCTAAAGGCCTTAACCCCCATAACCCCATGTTGAATATTGTAACTTCTAAGAATATTGTATTTGTACTTTATTATTCCGGAGATGGTTCATCCCTTCGAGGTGGTTCTATTATGTATCCGGAGATGTTTATTCCTCTGATGGATTGTGGTAACTAGGGTTATTAGACGCACCATGTGGGGGTCGGCCTTGAGTTTATTATTTAGGGGTTATTAGACTTCACTAGGAGAGGTCGGCCCCATTAGGGTTTTTGGTCAGTCGAGAACTAGTATAAGTAGCGGAGATTGCTCCTCGCTTATCTCACACTTGCTCAGCTCAGAAAGTAGAGCACTTGTTTTTGAGAGGTTTGCATAAGAGGTAGAGAAGGAGGTCAAGTCTTGGAGCACATCTTGTATTTTGGTTGATCATCTTATTGAGGAAAGCTTTGCTGGGTTTTCTACCCCATGAGGGTTTCCTAGGGTAATATTTTTGTCTATCTTGTGATTATGTTTCTTTCAGTGATCTTGCTAGTCAAATTAGTTTAAACTTAACATGGTATCAGAGCTAGCCTAAATAGAACATCTTTCACAAGGTAAAATTATCTTTCTCTCTCTCTCTCTCTCTCCCAAAATTAGGGTTTCTGCAAAAGTTAGTATTTTTGGATTCTGGTTGCATGGCTGAATAGCCCTCCTAAAGATCTATCTTTTGAGCCTTGGATCGAGGTTTTTGGTTGGGTAGAACTCTGGGAAAGTCAAACCCTAGTTTTACCAAAAGTGCGATAAACCAGATGTTCTGTTGCAGATCTGGAAAAGTGAAAAGTGAAAGTTTCCGGGTAAGTACTACTCTATCTCTTATCTCTTGGACTCCCCCAAGAGAATATGGCTCCAAGCACTAAGCTTGAATACAAGCTTGAAGGTATAGAGAATTTACGGGCATGGAAATACATAATTGGTCTCATTGTTGAAGAGAATGATCTTGTTCAATATATCAAGGATGAAGTTGCAGAACCTGAAGGAGATGAAGCCAAAGAGAAGCATAGGAAGGATTTGATTAGGGCAAAGAGAATCATTGTTGATTCTATTAAAGACCACTTGATTCCCCAAGTGGCATCCAAGAATACTCCAAAGGAAATGTATGATGCCCTAGGAAGAATGTATGAAGGAAAGAACATCAATAGGAAGATGAACCTAAGAACTCAGTTGAAGAGTACCAAGATGAATAAAGGAGAATCCATTCAAGACTAATTCTCAAGGGTTTCTCAAATCAAGGAACAACTATATGCTATTGGAGATACTCTTGATGAAGATGAACTTGTAATGACTGCTCTAAATGGTCTCACTAGACCTTGGGAATCATTTATTCAAACTATGTGTGCCAGAAAAGAAAGTATGAAGTTTGATGTAGTATGGGAGGATTGTGTTCAAGAAGAAGCTAGGGTAGCCAATAGGGAAGCCCTTCTCAAAGAGGATGACCAATATTTGGCTACTCACACCAAAAGAAGAAGAAAGGGTCACTTCAAGAAAGTTGACCACAAAGGATCTCAACCCTTCCCCATATTTAAAAGGGGAAGAGGACCCAACTCAGAAAAAGATCTTTGCACGGTCCAATGTTTCAATTGTCTTAAACTAGGACACATTGCCAGATTTTGTACTTCACAAAAGAAGAAGAAGTTTGTCCACAAAAGACACCATGCACATATGGCAGAAGATGATAGTGGAGAAGAAGAAGAAGAAGAAGAAGAGGAAGAAGAGGAAAGGCCTCGAAAGAAAAGATCTAAAGTAAAGAAAGAAGATCCAGAAGAATATGTCCTATTCTCTGCACTCTCTGGAACTGTGTCTCCTGGAGAAGATACATGGCTCATTGATAGTGGTGCTTCAAAGCACATGACAGCTCAAAAGAAAACTCTCTCAAGACTTGAAAAAAATATTCTCCACAAAACGTATCTCTAGGAGATGATTATCAATATCCCATCAAGGGAATTGGTGAAGCAAGCTACAAGCTTGATTTTGGAACACCTTTAAAGATGAAAGAAATTTTATATGTACCAGGTTTGAAGAAGAACCTACTCTCTATCTCAGCACTAGGTAAGAAAGGTTTTAGAATTGCATTTATTGATGGATAAGTACTTATGTGGCCCAAAGGAAAATCAATTGAGGATGCAATTGTTATTGGTGAAGAAGAAGGAGGTCTTTACAAACTCAAGGGTCACCCAGAAGCTTCCCTTGTCCATGAAACCACTAGTCCTAGTGAGCTATGGCATAGAAGGCTTGCTCACATTAACTACAAGGCCCTACCCTATGTGAGCAAGGTGGTCATAGGATTACCAGACTTGAAGGTTGATCATAATGGCACATGCAAAGGGTGTGAAAAAGGGAAGAATGTCAAGAATCCTTTTCCAAAGAGTGAAACAAAGACTAAGAACATTCTGGAGTTAATACATTCAGAAGTATGTGGACCAATGCCCACCACATCCCTAAGTGGGTTTGAATACTATCTCTCATTCATTGATGACTATTCAAGGAAGACTTGGATATACTTTCTAAAAGGTAAGAATGAAGTCTTTGGAAAATTCAAAGAGTTCAAGGCCTTAATAGAAAACCTCTCAGAAAAGAAAATCAAGATTCTCAGAACAGATAATGGCGGAGAATATACTTCAAAGGACTTTGAAGATTTTTGTAAGGAAGCTAGAATCAAGAGGGAACTAACCACTTCCTACAATCCCCAACAAAATGGGGTTGCTGAGAGAAAGAATAGAACTATCATGGAAGCTGTAAATACTATGATACATGACCAAGATCTACCCATGTATCTATGGGTTGAAGCAGCTAGGACAACAATCTATGTACAAAATAGACTTTCCCATAGTGCTCTTGAATTCAAGACTCCATAAGAAGTGTTCACAGGAAAGAAGCCTGAGGTAAGTCATCTCAAAATATTTGGATGTCCTGTGTACATTCACATTCCAAAAGAAAAGAGAACCAAGTTGGATCCTTCTGGTAAGAAGAGAATATTTGTTGGATATTGTGAATCATCCAAAGCTTTCAGAATTTACATACCTGGTTTTCATCATATGGAAATAAGTAGAGATGTAACATTTGATGAAGAAGCGGCTCTCAAGAAATCTAGGAAGTGCCAACTTGAAGAAATCTATGAAGAAGATACACCTCCTAGAATCACATAAGCTATGCCCATGCCTGAAGATGATACACTAGAGGATCATGACATGTTGGAACCACAAGAACCCCTTATTACAAACTTATCTAAGAAAAGAAGGCTAGCATGGGCTAGAGACATTATTCAAGGAGCTGAAAAATATGGAGCTCCTGAAGGCTCCACTAGAGAAAGAAAGAAACCAAAGCTAGTATCTAACTATGTGGCCTTGATGTGTGATCTTGTGGATCAACAACCTACTAGCTATGAAGAGGCAGCTCAAAAGAAAGAGTGGGTAGAAGCAATGACAGAAGAATATCATTCAATAATGAAAAATGATGTTTGGGATATAGTTCCCAAACCAAAAGATAAAAGTGTGGTTTCTTCCAAATGGATTTTCAAGATAAAACATGCTGCAGATGGTAGCATTGAAAAATACAAGGCAATATTTGTAGCTAGAGGATTCTCTCAGAAAGAGGGAATTGACTATGAAGAAACATTTGCACCAGTTGCTAGGTACACTTCAATTAGAACTATCATGGCACTTGCATCTATGATGAAGTGGAAATTACACCAAATGGATGTTAAGACAACTTTTCTGAATGGTGTAATTGAAGAAGAAGTGTACATAGAGAAACCACAAGGGTTTGAGGTTAAAGATGGGAGAACACATGTATGCAAACTGAAAAAGGAATTATATGGATTGAATCAAGCTCCCAGAGCTTGGTATAGAAGGATTGACAATTTCTTAACAAGCATGGGCTTTACCAAGAGTAAAGATGACCCTAATCTCTATCTCAAAGTGATGGATGATGAACCTGTTATACTATTGTTATATGTAGATGATCTGTTTCTAACTGGAAATGAGAAACAAATTATAGAATGCAAGAAGAAGCTCTCTTCAGAATTTGAGATGAAAGATCTCGGATTAATGCACTACTTCTTAGGTCTAGAAGTATGGCAAGAACCAAAAGGAATCTTTCTAAATCAAGGTAAGTATGCTGTGGGAATTTTGAAAAGATTCGATATGTTGGAGTGTAAAGCCATGGCCACTCCCATGGACTCCAACTTGAAGTTATTAGTTGATGACTCTTCAGAATTAGTAGATGTGACTCTATATAGACAAATCATTGGGTCACTGATGTACTTAACAAATACCAGACCAAACATATGCTTTGTTGTAAATACCCTAAGTCAATACCTAGTAGAACCTAGAAAGGTTCACTTAATAGCTGCAAAGCATGTAATGAGGTATCTAAAGGGTACATTAGATTTTGGTCTATATTATCTTGGAAGTCATGAGCTCAGATTACATGGTTACTCAGATTCTGATTGGGCAGGAAGTGTTTCAGACAGAAAGAGTACATCAGGTGGATGCTATGGTCTTGGATCTGCCATGATCTCATGGTTCAGCAAGAAACAATCTAGTGTGGCTCTCAGTACTACTGAAGCAGAATATATAGCTGCCTGCTCTGCTAGTTGTGAAGCAGTGTGGCTTCGAAAACTATTATCTGGAGTGTTTGACTTAGAAATGGATCCCACTGTGATCATGTGTGACAATCAAAGTTGTATTAAGATGACAGAAAATCCAGTATTCCATGATAAGTCAAAACACATAGAGATATGATATTTCTACATACGAGATATGGTGCAGAGAGGAGCTATTAAACTTGAATTTGTGAGCACTGAGGAACAAATTGCTGATATATTGACCAAACCTCTGTCTCGAGTGAAATTTGAATATTTCTGAGACAAGCTTGTTGTAGTTCAGAAAGACCCTCCTTGAAAGGGGGAGTGATATAGTCATTGATGATGAGATTTCCCTCATAGACAACAAGGTCGATGATGAGGATACCTGTTTATTACACCTAGATATTTATATATGCTTAGATCACTTAGATTTAGGATACTTATACTTAAAATACTTATATTACTTATTGATGAGAGTTATTACATGTATTGATGAGAATACATGTTTTTGATGATATGATGTATTGATGTATTAATGAGGATACTTGTACTATTACATATTGATGTATTGATGAGAGTACTTGTATTATTACATGTATTGATGTATTGATGATATATGTACATGTATTGATTGATGTACTTGTATGGATGAGGATACTTGTACCTGTATTAATGAGGGCACATGTGAGGATTGGATCATCCTTGGACTTCAGTCCTAAAGTGAACCATAGACATATGTCTTCGAGAATGAAGTCCTTCGTGGACATGTGAGGATTGGATCATCCTTGGCCTTCAGTCCTAAAGTGAACCGTAGACATATGTCTTTGAGAATGAAGTCCTTCGTGGACATGTGGGGATTGGATCGTCCCCGGACTTCGGTCCCTTGAATTGAACCGTAGACATATGTCTCTGAAAATGAAGTCCTTGGTGGACATGTGGGGATTGGATCGTCCCCGGACTTCGGTCCCTTGAATTGAACCGTAGACATATGTCTCCGAAAATGAAGTCCTTGGTGGACATGTGGGGATTGGATCGTCCCCGGACTTCGGTCCCTTGAATTTAACCGTAGACATGATGTCTCCGAGAATGGGGATTGGATCGTCCCCGGACTTCGGTCCCTTGAATTGAGCCGTAGACATGATGTCTCCGAGAATGGGGATTGGATCGTCCCTAGACTTTGGTCCCTTGAATTGAGCCGTAGACATGATGTCTCCGATAATGGGGATTGGATCGTCCTCGGACTTCGGTCCCTTGAATTGAGATGTAGACAAGAGGTCTCCGAGAATTGAATGATAGGACTGGATTGTCCCTGGACTTTGATTCAAAAGGTACATGATAGGACTGGATCATTCCTGGACCTCGGTTCAAAATGTACATGATAGGACTGAACGTCTGTTCAAAAAGTACATGGTAGGACTGGATCGTCCTTGGACCTCGGTTCAAAAGGTACATGATAGGATTGAATCATCCATGGACCTAAACCCTAAAGAGAGCAGGATTGATCATCCTGTAATATGATTGTGTGTATTGCAGGGTATACGATGCTGCTGCTGATGGTGATGTTGATGATCATGTGATGACGATGCTGATGATAGTGTGATGACGATGTTGATGGTCGAATGATGACGATGTTGATGATCATGTGATGACGATGTTGATGATCATGTGATGACGATGCTGATGATCGTGCGATGACGATGATGATGATCGTGTGATGACGATGTTGATCGTATGATGACGATACTGATGATCGTGCGATGATGATGATTGATGTTCCAGTAACTGGTTGAGTTACTAATGATGATGTATTGAAGAAAGCTTTCGATGATTTACAGACGTATCATGTATGATGTAGTCGATGACTCCTTGCTCCTGCAGATGTTTTTATAATATCCTTCTCGTTAAGGGGGAGTGTTGAATATTGTAACTTCTAAGAATATTATATTTGTACTTTATTATTCCAAAGATGGTTCATCCCTCCAAGGTGATTCTATTATGTATCCGGAGATGTTTATTCCTCCGATGGATTGTGGTAACCAAGGTTATTAGACCCACCATGTGGGGGTCGGCCCTGAGTTTATTATTTAGGGGTTATTAGACTTCACCAGGAGAGGTTGACCCCATTAGGGTTTTTGGTCAGTCGGGAACTAGTATAAGTAGAGGAGATTGCTCCTCACTTATCTCACACTTGCTCAGTTCAGAAAGTAGCACACTTGTGTTTGAGAGGTTTGCATAGGAGGTAGAGAAGGAGGTCAAGTCTTGGAGCACATCTTGTATTTTGGTTGATCATCTTATTGAGGAAATCTTTGCTGGGTTTTCTACCCCATGAGGGTTTCCCAGGGTAATTTCTTTGTCTATCTTGTGATTATGTTTCTTTCAGTGATCTTGCTAGTCAAATTAGTTTAAACTTAACACCCCAAACCCCTAAGACCTTAAACCTTGATCCCTTAACCCATAATCACTAAGCCCTTAACCTTTAAATTCACTAACCCCTAAGCCCTTTACCTTTAACCCCTTAACCCCTAACTCCTAATCCCTTAACCCATAATCCCTAAACCTATAATCCCTAATCCCTTAACCCATAAGACCTGAATCCCCTAACCCCTAAGCGATTAAACCTTAATCCCTCAAACCCTAATCCCTAATCGCTTAACCCCCAATTCCTCAACTCCTAAACCCATAATCCCTTAACACATAATCCCTAATCCATTAACCTTTAAAGCCCCCAAGTCCCTGAAACCTAATCCCCTAACCCCTTAACTCTTGACCATTAATCCTAAATCCCTAAACCCCTAATCCCTTAACCCTTAAGCCTTAAACCCATAATCCATAAATCCCCTAAACCCTAAAGACCCTATCCCATTAACCCCCAAGACCTCAACAAATTAACTATTTAGGCACAATATGCGTTAAATTGGAAGCTAAATTAGGACGTAAAACTAGAAGCTACAAAGGAAGCTAAATTGGAAGCTAAAAAGGAAGGCAAAAAGAAGAGAAAAATGAAGCTAAATTAGAAACTATACAAGAAGTCAAATTGGAAACTAAACAGGGTGCTAAATTCAGCGCTAATTAGCACCGAATAGTCATACATTGCACAAATAACACTAGAAATAGTGCCAACTCGATGAATAGCACCAAATTTTTCTAGTAAATGGAGAAAAATACATTAAAACAATGAGTGGAAGCAAAAAAGGGATATAAACAAGAAGCTAATCATAGGGTTTTGTTGTAGTGATTGAAGCTTCGACCAGACTGACGAATTCAACTCTTGAGTCGACTAGTATTCATTCTACATTGACTGAAAATGTCAACACACCTACTCATTCGACTAACAATCACTATCCTGAATCACAATAAACTTGTCTACCTTTATGGGATACTAAAACAATTGAATCCGTTGGACCGGATTTTGGAGATGCTAGTATTGGTCAACTAACCCACAATTAGAAACAACATGGCATTGTTGAACTTATGGAACATGTTGTTGAAACTTGTGATATTAACACTTATGTTGATGCTCATGGAGTGCCTAAAGGGAAAATGCTATGGATGCTAATATTGATTGTTTGAAGAAGAAACATACTTGCTAATTGGTTCCTTAAATGCAAGGAAAGAACGTTGTGAAGTGTGTATGGGTCTACAAGACCAAGTTTACTTTGGACATTAATGTTAAATGTTAGAAGGCTCGCTTGGTATCCAAGGGATTTTCTCAGCAAGAAGGAATCGACTACATTGAAACTTTTTCCCTTGTTGTAAAGATGAAATCCATTAGACTTGTTCTTTCCCTTTCTGCTCTTTTTGGATGGGAACTTCACCAAATGGATGTTAAAAGTGATTTTCTTCATGTAGACTTGTCTGAAGAAATTTATTTGGAACAACCTCCTGGTTTTATGACATATTTTGGTCTTGTTTGTTGACTGAAAAAATTCATTGTATGGTTTGAAGCAAGCACCTCGTGCTTGGTATGAGAAGGTTGATTGTTTCTTTATCAACATTGGATTCAAATGTTGTGAATATGATCGCAATATTTATGTATTACATGTACATGGTTATACTTTGATTATGATATTGTATGTTGATTGTTTATTCATTTAAGAAAATAATGTCAATATCATTTTGGTTTTGAAGAAACAAGTTGTAGATACCTTTGAAATGACTGATATTAGTCTAGTACATTTATTTTTGGGAATTCATATTTTGCAAATGGATGATGGTATCTTTCTTTCTGAACAAAATATGCTTTGGATCTTTTGAAACGATTCAAGATTGACGACTGCAAGTCTTTTGCTACACCTTACCAGTCGGGCGTAAAGTTGTCGAAGAACCGTGACTCTCTACAAGTCGACACCACTCATTCTCAATAATTGTTCGGTATCCTATTTACTTAACTCATAGCTGACCTGATCTCTCCTTTGTTATTTGTGTGGCTTCTCGATTCATGTAAGATCCTCGAGAAAACCATTGGAAAGCTGCAAATAGAATTGTTTTCTATATTAAAGGAACTTATTAGTATGGTATTAAGTATTGTCATAGTTTAGAACCGAAAGTTAGGTTCACTGATTATGACTAGGGAGGTGACATTGATGAACGAAATTCCACTTCTAGCTGTGTGTTTCAACTTAGTTCTGGACCCTTGGTCTGGTCGTGTAAGAAAAAGAAGGTAGTCTCTCTCTAGACTACATAAGTAGAATATTGTGGTGCTTTCAATGCAAGTACGAAGGAAATTTGGATCCGTCAGCTTCTAGAAGAGCTTGGTTTTCTTGTTAAGGCCTCGACTGCTATTCTTGTGACAATCAGAGTACAATACAAGCTTCTGATAATCATGTTGCTCATAGCAAAATGAAGCATGTCAAACTTCATGTTCACTATTTGAGATAGACGGTACATAATAATATTGTCTCGCTTGTTTATGGCAGGATATATGATCAAATTGTTGATATATTTACAAAGTCTCTACCATAAGCTAAGTTTATGAAACTTTGGGTTATGCTTGGGATTCAAGCAACTGCAATTATGGGGGGGTGTTCAGAAAACATAATTTCACCTCCTAAATCTCCATAGCATTGTGTTAATGGGGAGGATGTTGGAGCCAAAGGTTATGTAGGTCCATCGCACCTTTGGATATTCTAGAGACAATAAGTCGATAGACAACAGTTGATTAGCAAACTAGTCAAAAGATGTTATACAACTTGACGAGAACTTTATACTCAAAACGAGAACTCTAGCCATAAAAACTCATATTTTTGCATTAAAAACACCAAAAAACAACCTCAAATCAAAAAGTGGTGCTACCGGTAGCACCACTTTTTTTAATGGTTAAAAATATAGACATGGACCAAAACAATCTTTATTGTTGTTTACAAAACCTTAAAATCAAGCCCTGAATTGAAAACTAATGCTACCGGTAGCGCACTTTTTAAAAAAATGGCATTATTATATCATTATATCATAATTTAAAATTGTATTTTTTAATTCTCTTAGCAACACTATATAAAACTAGCACCCAGTTAAATACACATTATTCAAGAAATTTTTCAACCTCCTTTTCTATATAAAATAAACGAATTTATGATATTATTCATAATAAAACGATATATTAAATCATAAAACATCTAAGTTTTTTATATTTGAGTGCACAAGGGAGGAAACACCTATAACAATTATTATTCTTACATCAAAAACACTAAAAAAAAAACCCCAAAGACCTCCTAGAATTAAATAAAAAATTCAAAAATGCAAAAGTTATTTTAAAATTTTCAAAAAGTAAATTAAAAATAATTTCATAAATTATTTACAATCTTAAAAAAAATTATAAACAAAAAGTAAAAAAAAAATTCCAAAAAAATAGAAAATCAAAATTAAAATGTAATCGAAATTTCAAATTTTCAAAAAACAAATACAAATTTAAAAAAAAAATAACATTTAAAAAAATAATAAAAACACTTCGAGAAAATTTAAATTTTTTTTGTTTAAATATCAATTTAACATATATATATATATATATATATGAAAAATACCACAAAATATATCAAAAAGTTTAAAAATTTTAAAGAAAAATTAATTAAAAAATTAGAAAAATGTTAAAATTTAGAAAAAAAAACTAAATTTAATATATATATATATATATATGCAAGCTCAGTAAAATTTTTTTTTTTTTTTTTACTATATAAAAATCTCAATAAAAAGGAAATTAAATAAATCTCAATTAAAAACAAATAAATTTATTTTAAAAACAAAAAACATATAAAAAAATTAAATTCTAACAAAACAAATTTAAAAAAATTAAAAAAATCTCAATTAAAAAAATAAACTGATTTTAAAAACAAAAAATAAATTAAAAAAACAAATTTAAAAATAAACATATTAAAAAATATAATAATTTTTTTTTTAAAATAAATAAAAATTAAAAATCCCTCCCCTCCCTCCCTCCCTCTGCCTCCCCTCCCCCTTCCTCCAACGCCTCCCCTCCACCATCCCCCATGACCCCTCCCTTCCCCGGATCCCCTCCCCCTTCCTCCACCGCCTCCCCTCCACCATCCCCCATGGCCGCCTCCCTCCTCCACCTCCCCTCTCCCTTCCTCCCTCGTCTCCCATCCACCATACCCCACGCCCCCCTCGCTCCCCCTCGCCCCTATCCCCCCTCCTCTCCCCCTCCCTGCCACCCTATCACCCCTCCCCGCCCCCCTATCCACCACTCCCCTCACCCTCCATGCATCCCGCCCGCTACCTAGACCGCCATTAACCGAGTGACGCGATTATGAGAATCGTGCCACCGTGAAGGGGCGACGTAAGGAGCGAATCGGGAGGGGTGCGAGGAGGGTGAGGGGAGTGGTGGATAGGGAGGCGGGGAGGGGGGATAGGGCGGCGGGGAGGGGGAGAGGGTCGGGGGGAGTGAGAGGGGCGTGGGGCGTGGGGTATGGGAGTCGGGGGAGGAAGGGGGAGGGGAGGCGAAGGAGGGAGGCGATGCGAAGGAGGGAGGCGTCCATGGGGGATGGTGGACGAGAGGTGATGGAGGAAGGGGGAGGGGAGCCGAAGGAGGGAAGGGCCGTGGTGGATGGTGGAGGGGAGGCGTGGGAGGAATGGGGAGGGGAGGCGGAGGAGGGAGGGAGGGAGGCAAAGAGTTTTTTTTTTAAATTCCTTTTTTTTATTATGATTTTTGTTTTCAATTTTTTTTTTATATATATTTTGTTAATGTTTTGTTAAACAAAATTTGTTTGGTTTTTAATTTTTGTATTTTAATTGTTTTTTTTTTAAATTGAAAATATTATTTTTTAATTTTAATTTGTTAAAAAATTGTTTTTTTTTATAATTTGTTTTTAAAATTTTGTTATAATTTTTTATTTTTATTTTTAAATTTGGTTTCTAATT
This sequence comes from Larix kaempferi, assembly GCA_027924585.1. Classification (NCBI taxonomy): domain Eukaryota; kingdom Viridiplantae; phylum Streptophyta; class Pinopsida; order Pinales; family Pinaceae; genus Larix; species Larix kaempferi. The sequence goes on along the minus strand of BSBM01000493.1, from coordinate 4,381,751 downwards.
TTTGTTAAAAATTCTTAATTTTTAAAAAATTTTGTTTTAAAATTTGGTTAAAATTTGTTTTTTTCTTTTTTTTTTTAATTTTTAAAATTTTGATTTTGATTTTGTTTTTAAGTTTTATTTTTTTATTTTGATTTTGTTTTATTTTTTTTTTTGGGTGTTTTTTATCAATTTTTTTTAATCTTTTAAATCTTAAGTTAGATAATTAAAATAGTTGAAAATGAATAAAAAATGGTTAAAATTGTTTTTATTTTCTATTTTGTTTTACAAATTTGCCTATCTAAATTACTTATTTATGATAAAAGTTCAAAACAAAACTTGAAAAATATATATATTTTTCATTCTATCTACCTTCTAAAAGTTTAAAAAATTTGAAAATTGATATATTTTTTCATTATGACTTGCTACTAAATGTATATTTTTTTGTAAAAGTCGAAAAAACTTGTTCGTAAAAAATAAAATAAAAAAATTACCAAGAAGTTTTCAAAATCACAAAAAATGGCTCCAAATGAAAAATGGTGCTACCAGTATACACACTTTCTGAAATGAAGGTAAAAACAACTACTAAAATTGACCCCAAAAAAATGAGAACAATGTCGGGTTCTCATCAAGTTGTATAACATGTTTCAACTCGAGGCTCAACTAAGTGGTCAACTAATCGATCGAATGAATCATTGACATGGTCGTGGTTGGATCAAATAGATCATCCAAATAATCTATGGGACGTTGTGGACTTCATGGAAATGGTTAGAACCAACGACCCTATTTGTGTACCATATCATCCTCACTTCAAGGGAGTTTATTAGATGTGGAGACTATAAAATAACGACCCTATATGTTGTGTTGATATCGAATTGTATTGACTTATGATCATGTTGCAATTGGTGTTGAGATAATGCTTTGCGATGTTCTGATCATAATGTGTTGTGCTTAAGTGTTGCAATGGTGTCTCTAGACACCACCTCTCTTCTTGAAATATAATTCCCTTCCACTATTTGGTTTTTTGTTCTATGGTTCATGTGAAGAGGTTCCCCAAAACTATATCCTAAGGCATATTTATGGGAAAAAATTCAATGAATATGTCTAGCCTAGTTGTAGTAAGCATAGGTTGATCAAGCCCTTGTGGTAGAGGCAAGGTAGTGTTTCATTAATGGGGATGATGCAAATATATATATTTTTTAGCAAGACTCTTAGTCCTATGAAATCTTACCTCTTGATGTTTTGTTGGAGCTTTATCACAATCAATTGTTGAGTTCAATCTATTGTTTCAATAATTAAAATACACCATGTCATCCACTTCTTTAATTATGGAAGTGTCATTTTGTGCGAGTAGAGGTGTGGTAAGGAAGTTATTTGTTGTATTTTCCTAAAAATTTGTCATGGGTCATTTTTATGGTGGTAATATTTCATCTTACTACCATCTCACTTGGTAACACATCAATGGTAATGTTGGCCATGCAGATCTTGGGAGGCACTAAAAAAAAAACCTTCTCCATTATACTTCATTTTTTAAGGATTGTTTTGGATCTCTAGGAGGGCTTGTGTTATGGACCTACAATCCTTCCCAAAATTTTCTTTGCAAACTTGGGGTTTTCCCACCTTCTTGGAACCTAATTTTATGTAGCACATTGTCTTGCCTCAATCATAAGGAATTCATCAACCTGTGCATACTCAGCCAGACCACACATCTATAGGTTTTTCTACTATAGAACTTGAATCTTCCACACTTATTGCAATCTCAATATAGCTTTGACATGCCTTTGAAACTTTCCAGGTTGTCTAAGTCCTTCATGTAGACTCCGTTAGGCTCAATCAACATCCAAGTTACTCATAGTGACAAAATTATAGAATTAGCAAAATTGCAGAGCTCCTTGTCCACTCTTGTATGAATGGATCTTTGATAAATTTGAATGAACTTGCACAATGTAGGTGTCCTCTTTATATATTGGAAGGTTTCTTTCCATTGCCTTCTAAGGTGCCTTTCATTCCATTCACGTTCAAAGTGGACCCAATGTAAAATAGTCATTTTCTTCTGCTCAGTCATTGAGACCTTCGGTCTACAAGTCCAATAGATCATGCAACCTCTTGTCCAAGGAATATGTTGGGAAAAATAATTGCTTATTTTTACCTCACATAAATTATCAACCAGGGTTAGTAAAATGATGGTGTGCCATGCAAATTATATGTAGAATCGTGACTTAATTGGTCACTCTAACTAGGCACACCAGCTAGTCTACTCAATGAGGTACTAGGGAGGTTGGATGATATTCACTATGTGTATTCCAAACATTCACACTTTAAATTTACAAACAATGATATTAAGTAAATGATTTTCTAACATTATCAGAGTGTCCAAGCAACAATCATACCCTCTGTAGCCAAATCAAGTAGAGGAAAAATTAAATCACATGGGAAGGAAAGTAAAACCACACATTGCATGAATAGAAAGCGAGGTCATTGGTTTAGGTCCTGTGATATTTCAAAACACTTATTGGATCCTCAGGTTAACAACTTCAATATCTGGTGCACACCACACTCAGTTGACGCACTTGCAATAAATGTAAAGTGTTGGAAATGTAAATTACATAAAATGTAAACTACAAGAAATATAAATGAAGACTACTAAAACGACATATAAAAAAAGGAAACATTTGGACAGCATATACCAGAGAGAGGGGGCCCTGCCTCTCTCGGAATAAACTGCCAAGAAAGAATATGACATGAAGCTTTTAGATTGCAATAACAAGCTCTTTATTCCAACATCAGAAGATTACAATGGGTACAATGATCATTCTCTTCAACCTATCCTCTCAAATGTAACTCCCCATCCCCTTTTCTAATCTATAACCAACATATAACTGTTGGTTGTGGAGCCAGATCTTCTAGTCTCATAGATGATATTGTATCAGCCGTGTTTGTACCCCAGTTCTATATGATATGTAGGTGGACTGTACACTCAACCCAGCGGGGGGGGTGTGGGGGGGCATCGCCAGCTGTTTTGCGGGCCCATGGTTTTGGGTATCCCGTGGTATTTTCCCATTGTATTTCCCTTATAAAAGAAAGACATTGTAATACGGCTAGGGATGATGTATTAGGTTTTATGCATTGTAAAGATATTTGAGATCAAAAGAGAGACTGTGAAACAGAGAAGAGGAAGTGCAGTGGTTGTGCTGTAGGTTGTATCCCTTCGACTTGCTGGACGATAATAATAATAAGGACTGGCAAATTCAGTGTGGACGTAGCCCAAGTTGGGTGAACCACGATATATCTGTGTCTCTCTTGTAATGTGTATGTGTGATTATATTTGCATTTCTGTTTATTGTTATTGCTCTGCGATCCTGTTTTTCTAACAATTGGTATCAGAGCCAAAGGTCTATTTGGCAGTTAAACCCGCAGGAAGCTAGGGTTTCTGGTTCGAGTGGGAGCAATGGAAGAAGAAGGAAAGTTTAAGGTCGAGAAGTTTAACGGCCAAAACTTCAGGTTATGGAAGATGCAAATGGAGGACTATCTGTACCAGAAGGATCTATTCCTACCATTGGGAGGAAAAGCAAAGCAGCCGACGACTATGAAGGACGAAGAATGGGTGGTTCTTGACAGAAAGGCTCTGGGAACAATACGGTTGAGCCTGGCTTCGTCGGTGGCTTTCAATATCTCAAAAGAAACGACAACAGAGGGTTTGATGAAAGCATTGGGTAAGCTGTATGAAAAACCCTCTGCTTCCAACAAGGTATTTCTAATGAAGCGTTTATTTAATATGAAGATGTCTGAAGGTGGATCTGTTACTGATCATTTAAATGAGTTTAATACGGTTACAAATCAGCTAAGTTTTGTAAGTGTGAACTTTGATGATGAGGTTAGGGCTCTTCTAATCTTGTGTTCATTGCCAGAAAGTTGGAATAGCTTGGTCATGGCTGTAAGTAACTCTGTCTCTGGTTCAAACACCTTGAAATTTGATGATGTTATTGGTGTTATTCTTAGCGAGGAAATGCGAAGAAAAAGCACAGGTGAGACATCAGGTAATGCGTTGACCATGGAGAGCAGAGGAAGACAAAAGGAGAGAGGAAAGAGCCAAGGTAATCGTGGAAAGTCTAAAACGGGCAGATCCAAGTCCAGACTGGGAAAGATAGAGTGCTGGAACTGTGGAAAGAAAGGACATCTGAAGAAAGACTGCAAATCTCTAAAGAAGAAAGGAGATGCACAGAAGGAAACTACCCAGGAAGCAAATGTAGCAGGTGATGTGTTACAAGATGCTTTGATTCTTGCATTAGATAATACTAGTGATTATTGGGTAGTAGATTCAGGAGCTTCATGTCATGCTACACCCCATAGGAAATACTTTCATGAGTATGTTCCTGGCGATTTTGGACATGTTTTATTGGGTGATGATGAGCCATGTAAAATTGTTGGAATGGGTAAGGTATGGATAAAAGTTAAGAATCGAACTGATTGGTTGTTGAAAGATGTTAGGCATATTCCTGCTATGAAAAGAAATATGATCTCAACAGGGAAGTTGGGAGATGGCGGCTGTCTATCTACGTTCGGAGAAAAGTGGTGGAAGATCACTAAAGGATCAATGGTGATAGCAAAAGGAGACAGAGTAGGTACGTTGTATTTATGTCCTCATAATACTGACCATTCTATCTCTTTAACTTCCACAGGAACAGATACAACATTGTGGCATCATAGGCTTGGCCACATGAGTGAGAAGGGGATGCAGATTCTCCACTCAAGGAAGTTGCTGCCGGATTTGAAGCAGGTAAGTTTGGAATTCTGTGAAAACTGTGTTTATGGAAAACATAAGAGAGTCAGATTTCTCAGGGTTGGGAAACAGAAGAAGAATGAAAAATTAGAGCTTGTGCATACAAATGTATGGGGACCGGCTCAGGTACAATATCTTGGTGGCTCTCATTATTATGTTACATTTATTGATGATGCAACTAGAAAAACTTGGGTTTATTGCATTAGGCAGAAATCTGATGTGTTTGCTACTTTTAAGAAGGGGAAAGCTTTGGTTGAGAATGAGACAGGAAAAAGGTTGAAGTGTCTCAGATTTGATAATGGAGGTGAGTACTGCGGCAAGGAGTTTGATAGTTACTGTTCATACCATGGGATTCGTAGAGAGAAGACAGTCCCAGGAACACCACAAGAAAATGGTGTGTCAGAAAGGATGAACATAACGATCATGGAGCGTGCAAGGTGTATGCGACTGCATGCAGGGTTGCCCTTACAGTTTTGGACGGATGCTGTAAATACTGCTGTTTATTTAATAAACAGAGGACCTTCAAGTGCTTTGGATGGTGGTATTCCAGAGGAAGCATGGACAGATAAAAAGGTAAACTACTCATTTCGAAGAACGTTTGGTTGTGAAGCATTTGTCCATATTGATAAAGAAAATAGAACAAAGCTTGAAGCTAAATCCAAGAAATGTACCTTTATTGGATATGGGGTTGATGAATTTGGTTATCGTTTATGGGATTATGAAAATAACAAAATCATCAGGAGTAGAGATGTGATATTCAATGAAAAGGTCATGTATAAAGATCAGTTGCAGGGAAAGAAACAGGAAAAGGAAAGCACAGAGTACATAGTGCTTGATGAAGTTAAAGAAAATGAAGTTCCGAAGGTGCCAAAAAATCAAGAGCAGTAGCAAGTACCTGAAACTCCTGCAACTGTAAGAAGATCTACCAGGTTAAGTAGACTCCCTGAACGATACTCTCCTTCAATGCATTATTTATTGATGACTGATTCTGGTGAACCAGAATGTTATGAAGAAGCAATGCAGGTGGAAACTAGAAAGAAGTGGGAGCAAGGCATGAATGAGGAGATGGACTCATTGGTAGGAAACTAGACTTGGGATTTGGTTAAGTTGCCTGCTGGTAAAAGAGCATTGCAAAACAAATGGATTTACAGGTTGAAGGAAGAAGAAGGAGGTAAGAAGCGGTACAAGGCCATACTTGTTGTAAAGGGGTTTACACAGAAGAAAGGTATAGATTTTGATGAAATATTTTCTCCTGTTGTTAAGATGACTTCAATTAGGACTATCTTAAGTCTAGTGGCGGTAGAAGATTTGCATCTTGAACAGTTAGATCTAAAAACAGCCTTCCTCCATGGAGATTTAGAGGAAGAAATATATATGCAGCAGCCACAAGGGTATGAGGTCAAAGGTAAGGAGGATCTGGTATGCAGGTTGAAAAAGAGCTTGTATGGTTTGAAGCAAGCTCCAAGGCAGTGGTATCTAAAGTTTGACAGGTTTATGACAGAACAAGGTTATAGTAGATGTCATTCTGACCACTGTGTTTATTTCAAGAAGCTAGACAATGGAAGATATATTATCTTGATATTGTATGTGGATGACATGCTTGTTGCAGGGTCTGACATGTAGGATATAAATGTACTCAAAAGGAAGCTAGCTAATTCATTTGCGATGAAGGATTTGGGTGCTGCAAAGCAAATCCTTGGTATGAGAATAATGAGAGACAGGAAAAATCGCAAATTGACATTGTCTCAAAGTGAGTACATACAAAAGGTGTTGGAGAGGTTCAGAATGCAGAATGCAAAACCTGTAAGTACACCTTTGGCTAACCATTTCAGTCTAAGTAAGGAAATGTGTCCCAAGACACAAGAAGAGACAGATTACATGTCCAAGATTCCCTATCAATCAGGAGTTGGCAGCTTGATGTATGCCATGGTGTGCACAAGACCAGATATTGCACATGCAGTGGGAGTTGTGAGCAGATATATGAACAATCCAGGTAAAGAACATTGGAAGGCAGTACAGTGGATTCTCAGGTATTTGAGAGGTACTACCACTGAGGCATTATGTTTTGGAGGTTCAGACACTGTTCTACAGGGATATATTGATGCAGATATGGCAGGTGACAAGGATAGCAGGAGGAGCACCACAGGGTATGTGTTTACTGTAGGTGGAACAGCAGTAAGCTGGATTTTGAAACTACAGAAGGTTGTTGCACTTTCAACAACAGAAGCAGAGTATGTTGCCATTACAGAGGCTAGTAAAGAGATGATTTGGTTGCAGAGGTTTATGGAGGAAGTGGGTAAGAAGCAAAAGGATAGCAGATTGTATAGTGACAGCCAGAGTGCCATTCACCTTGCAAAGAACTCAGCATTCCATTCCAGGACTAAACATATACATCTCAAGTACCATTTCACACGCTCTGTTCTGGAAGATGAATTGTTAAAATTGGAAAAGATACATACTAGCCAAAATCCTGCAGACATGTTCACAAAGGTAGTGACCAGAGAGAAACTGAGTTCGTGCTCGGTTTCAGTTGGCCTTCTAGCATGAAGGTGAAGAGGAGAAATTTTCCAAGTCCAAGTCCAGCAAGTGCAGCAGCGGTGGAGTTGTTGTGATCAGTCTCCAAGTGGGAGATTGTTGGTTGTGGAGCTAGATCTTCTAGTCTCATAGATGATATTGTATCAGCCATGTTTGTACCCCAGTTCTATATGATATGTAGGTGGACTGTACACTCACCCCAGCGGGGGGGTGTGGGGGGGCATCGCCACCCCAGAGGGTTCCAGGGGGGTCCGGGGGCAGCGCCCCCGAAGAAAATTTTTGGGGCTGTTTTCGCCAGCTGTTTTGCGGGCCCATGGTTTTGGGTATCCCGTGGTATTTTCCCATTGTATTTCCCTTATAAAAGAAAGACATTGTAATACGGCTAGGGATGATGTATTAGGTTTTATGCATTGTAAAGATATTTGAGATCAGAAGAGAGACTGTGAAACAGAGAAGAGGAAGTGCAGTGGTTGTGCTGCAGGTTGTATCCCTTCGACTTGCTGGACGGTAATAATAATAAGGACTGGCAAATTCAGTGTGGACGTAGCCCAAGTTGGGTGAACCACGATATATCTGTGTCTCTCTTGTAATGTGTATGTGTGATTATATTTGCATTTCTGTTTATTGTTATTGCTCTGCGATCCTGTTTTTCTAACAATAACATGCTATCTCAATGACATGCTCTCATAGTTATACATATAGCTCAAAGGAAAAGAGGTTACATCAAGATAAGATTAGATCCTATATAAGTGGATCTCATAACCAAAAAATCATGGATTTGGTCTAATTTTGTTTGAAGAGGTCATTGACATCATAATCCATAATATCCATGTCCCCAAATTCATGGAGAGGGGCCGCAACTTGGTCAAACCACTTGATTACTAGAACTGCAAGCTTGCTACTAGAGCTACAAGAAATGACAAAAATCCATTTTAAGATCTCACCCAAACAATTATGGTTTTGTGTTTTCTTGGAATTCTATCCACTTCCTACTCAAATAAACATACTCTGCACAAAACCCATGTCTTAGAATATTTTATTTCATCCACGTCTGCTTAGAATTGACTTGGCAAGTTGGCTTCTAGAAACAATCACCTCCAGGAATTCCAGTAGAAAAAATGGGTTATGATAGCATTGCGTTTCTACTAGAACTTCAGGTTTCGGTAATTGAAGTATGCAGTTATATAGTCAATTAAAATTACCAATGCCTTCTATAATTTTGAAGAGTAAGTTAGGGAAAGACAATTTGCATTCAAAGTAACATCAAAACATGATAAATTAGCCACATCAATGCTCACATGTCTCATGAAGCTTTCATAGTGTGAAAATGGATAATGCATGTTGATATGTTGTAAATGGAAGTATCAAATGGGAGAAAGGAATGAATAATTGAAGGAATAGTATGTTAAATCATAATCCTAAACATGTCATTTTTTAGGCCCAACAAAATCCAACTATCATGTGCATCTTGTTAAAGAATAATAACCCTCTCCATAGCATCACTCCATCACCTAGGAACTTAGGTCGTGGTCTCATGAGTCTACTAGTCCAAATTACATCCAATTTGGCCATCAAAGCCACCCTAGAGTTTCCTCCTAAGCTCTAAGGGTCCAACACTTCTATTTATAGGCCAACTTCCATTTATAGAGATCCTAACCATATATTTTTAGTTGTTGAGGGCACATTCATTCTTTTGTGGATTCTTTCCCTAATTTTAGGAAAGATCCACTATAGTTAGAGTTGAGGAGTAATACATGGGTGTTCACTCCACTATTCAAGGTATCAACTACCTCTAAAGGCTATTCTAAGCTACTAGCGAATATGTTGAGTCTTTTTAGGGATGAAAACAACATGCATGATCCTATCATCAAGTGTTCCTTGCATTTAGGTGACTAATTCCACTTAGGGTCCACTTAGGTTGGTTGTGGGGTTGTTAACTCACCTCAGAGAGTTTGCATGGATAACAAAAGGTGTTTAGGCTCTAGTTTAGCCTAGCTAGGATCTCATGCACTATATGATAAATTTGAATTTCCTGATAAACCTATTCAAATTGCCTATATGTAATTTCTCACTCATTCTTTGTACAATTAAAGGAATATAAAAATTTTATGTGTTATTGAAAGACCTCATACTTGTTCTTTCTTGTTTTGATAATTAATGACACGATTTTTCCACATTGTTGATTGCTTGCAAATGTATTGATTTCTTCTTTATCATCTAGATCTTTATGCTCCAAAATATTATATGGTATCAAATATTTAGGGGTTCTAAAGGAGTTAGTGTATAGATTTATAGGTAAAGAGAACACATTGCAGGTTGAAGCAACCATCAGAAGTGCATAAATTGGAATGGATCTATATCCCCAACAAATATTCACTCTCTTCAATTATTTCGAGTGGAAATCAGATATGCTCTTGCAAATGAAGGAAATCTACAGGATCACAATGGGAACCAAAGTAGATCCAAATTCAGCCATAGAGAAGTCTAAGTACTTGAACATAATAGATGAAGCCCTTGGATTACTATGCTACTTAGTATCTTTGGATCTTCTCTATCACATTGCAGTGTAAAATTCTCCAAATGAGTATGTACCAAGTTGTCTTGCTTCTTTGGAACACAAGATGAGATGAGGGGCCACCAATTGGAGGTAGAGATAATGAATCTAAGACCTAGTAATTTTGATTCCATACAAGAGTTCTTCACCATGTCCAAGTCCGATACTACTTCATCTCAATATGTGCAATATAGAGAAGGAAAACACTCAAATGGTTCTCTCAATTCTATCCAAATTGGGACTGGACTATGGTGTGTTTGTATCCTCCTTCCATTATGCAAGATTGGAACTTGGTGCCTCTTGGACCATGCCTACATTGGAAAAAATTGTAGCCTCCCTTCTTCAACAGAAAGATAAATGGGCCTCCCAAAGTCCTCAAAAGTGCATGCACTTGTAGCTAATGAGGGGAGAAGATGCGCAAGCAAGAAAAATCCTCCATTCAAAGGAAAAACATAACCAAATCATAAATTTGCACATGATAAGAAACACTCTAAAGAAGGGGATACCAAGAAGGAGAAACCATTTTGTGATTTCTACAAGAATATCCCACATAAAGAAGAGGATTGCAGACACAATAAGTTTTTTGAAGAAACTAAAGAGAAAAAGTGCAAGCAAGAAGGTAAAAGACACCACCCAGAAAGAGGACATGCACTTATGTCAGTTTCAAATTCATTATCAACTTCAAGGATCCTTGACTCTGAAGAATCCAATCACATGGCCTCATCCAAGGACATGTTCTCTTCCAATGAGCCATGCACCAATCAAGAGATCCTCGTGGGAGACAATACTCCAATAAAGGTATGTGTAAAGTGAGACATTCAATAAAAGGATGGATAGTTTCAAGATGTGCTTTGTGTACCTTCTTTGCCAAGAACCTCCTTTCCATCTATCAAGTCACTCACTCAGGATCATGAAATAAAGTGAAGTTCAAATATTCAATAGTCTATAGAAACACATAGGGATATTGATAGGGGGTGTGAATCAGTATCCTACACAATTATCACTTTTTCTTTCTCTAATAATATATTTATGCAATCATCAATAACCATATAATAAAATAGACAATCAACAAGAATGTAAACCAGTTTTTAATATGGAAACTAAATATGATTTCGATAAAACCATAAAATAGATTACATCAACTTGGTGGAGACACCAATATCCAAGATTCCCTAGCACCAACTGGAAGGACGCTTTGACCCCTTGATTTACCAAATCCAAATGGAAGGAGACTCCAACCCCCTAATTTACTAGATCCAGTTTCAAGGAGGACACAACCCCCTAATTTACTAACTCCAATTAGAACGAGGATCCAACCCCCTAATTTACCATCTCCAACAGGAAGGAGGCTCCAACCCCCTGATTTACCAGCTCCAACTAGAAAGAGTCTTCAACCCTTAGTTCACAGGCTCTAACCTATCCTAATTTTTCATCACTGATCCTGATCTGCTCCAAACTCTTCTTCAAATCTACCACTCACAATGTTGTTTCTCAAAATACTTTTTCTCATACATAGAACTATTCACAAATCTATAATACAATATGTCTTCAAACTCTGCAATACTCTGTTCTAGGATATGTGCCAACCATAATTATTTACAAGAGTCTGTCCAACCATTTTTGGGAACTGTGCAATGACTGCCTACAAAAAAATACTCCTTTGAATCTTGTTCTTAGTCTGTTTGGGTACACAGGGTACTACCAAAAGACTGAACACCTAGAGCAACCACTTCACACAAACAGATCACATATTGATACACCCTTGAGAGGGAAACACTCCACGGCCCCGACCAAATAGATTCTACGGATCAATTTATTATGCAAAGAAAGAAAGTTACAAATGAGCTTCTCGTAATCGATCAACTAAACAATGACCCTCCATGCTCTTTAAATAGAGATCATGGACCAATCGTGTGTTAAGCCACAGATCAAGGTTAGGTATGATCTAAGAGAAGTTGAGCCGTTGGATATATTACACAAATGCATACTAATGCATACTAAAGAAACACACTTTTCCTAACGGATATATTACACAAATTGATCTTAACTAACTCCTAAGTGTCTAAATATCCTAACATCCCCCCTTAAGAACAACTTGGGATAGGATTGAAGGATTTACAAAAGTGACACTATTAGGAGAAGGAACGAGGCATTAGAGCCTATCCCCCCTTAATGAAAAATTCCTGAACTCCTAACATAGATCAAAGTTTAGAAAACTTCGCTTCTGTAAGAGACTTGGTGAAGATGTCTGCAACTTGATCATCTATAGGACAAAAGAGCACTTCAAGAACACGATCATGAACAAGATTTCTGATGAAGTGCATATGTAGCTCAATGTGTTTGCTGCGTTGATGTAGGAATGGATCTTTGGCAAGCTTGATGGCACTTTGATTGTCGCACCAAAGTGGAGTAGGTTGCTACTGCTAGAATACAAACTCTGAAAGGATCTGTTGAAGCCATAAAGCTTCCTGACTGGAATTAACTGCGGCTCGATATTCTGCCTCTGCTGAAGAAAGAGCAAGAGCTTGTTGTTTCTTACAAGCCCAAGTGACAGGTCCAAATCCCAGACTGAAAACATAACTTGCAGTAGACTTTCGATCATCAGGATCGTCGGCCCAATCTGAATCAGTGAAACCAACCAACAAAGGTTTCCCCCCTGTACTGTAATGAATCCCAAATTGAATGGTACCTCGAATATATCAAAGTATTCTTTTAGTTGCTTTCTAGTGACTTTCATGAGGTGTTTGCATATAACGAGAAACGCGACCAATGGCAAAGGAAAGGTCAGGACAGGAATGAGTCAAGTATAAGAGACTACCAACAAGCTGACGATACAAGGTGGCATCTACTTCAGGTGAAGTACAAGTGGCAGAAAGTTTGACTCTAGACTGGAAGGGAGAAGGGGCTGGTGTACAATATTCCATGTGAAAGGGACGAAGAAGGTCACAAGCATACTTAGACTGAGAAAGAAAGATTCCCTCTTTGGTTTTCAGGACTTGGAGACCAAGAAATAATGCAAATGTCCTAAGTCTGACATTTCAAAATTTTGCTTAAGACTGGATTTCACATGGGTTATAAGCTTAGGGTCACTACTAGTAAGAATAAGGTCATCAACATATAGAACAAGTATGATGAGATGGTTTCCTACTTTCTTGGTATAGACATTGGGGTCAGAATGGCATCTAGAAAAACCAGTGTCAAGGAAAAAGCTATCCATTTTGGAATACCAAGCTCTAGGAGCTTGCTTAAGGCCATATAAGGATTTCTTAAGGCGGCAGACAAGGCAAACTTCCTAGGATCATCGGCAAGATCACCAGCTGCTTCACATGTTGAACGAACCCATCGAGGAAGCACTTGTGCTGGTGCAATTGGAGGAACATGAGCAGACAAAGGTGGATTTTCATCCTCATTGTCATCATCAGAAACTGGAGTTGGAAACCTATCAAGGAAGTTGGAAGAACAAGAAGGCACAATCGCCAAATCAGGCTCGCAGGCCAAAGATGGCACAATCGTCGAGTTAGGCTCGCAGGCCAAGAGATTTTCATCAAATTTAACATCTTTTCTAATGATTACATCATGAGAATGTGGTTGAAGAAGTTTATAACCTTTTACATCTTCAAAATATCCAACAAATATGCACTTTTAACTTTTAGGCTGCAATGCTTTCCGTTTTTCATCTGAAATGTGAGCCCATGCTTCACTACCAAACACACGGAAGTGACTTACATCTGGTTTAATTTTACTCCATGCTTCTTCCGGTGTGATACCTTGTAAAACTTTAGTGGGGGTGCAATTAACTATGTAATTTGTACAATTTATGGCTTCAACCCAAAATTGAAGACTTAGTCCCTTAGATTGGATCATACAATTAGCCATTTCTTTTAAAGTGCGGTTCTTCCGTTCAACTACACCATTTTGTTGTGGTGTATATGGAACAATGTGTTGTTGTTGGATTCCTTGTTCAGTGCAGAAAGTAGTGAATTTTTTATTAACATATTCTCCTCCATTGTCAGATCTTAACTTAATAATTTGATGACCAGATTGTTTTTCAACAAGGGCCTTGTAGGTCAAGAACATGTTAAATACTTCACTCTTAAGTTTTAGGAAATAAACCCAAGTGCATTTGGTGTAATCATCAATGAAAGTTAAGAAATATTTGAAACCAGAAAAGGAAGCAGATGGAAGAGGACCACACAAGTCACTATGCACAAGCTCCAAGGGAACCGAGGCGTGCCAAGAGGCACGTTTGTCAAAACTATCCCGATGATGTTTTCCGAGTACACAACCGGAACAGACACCATCCCTACAAGATACCATCAGAAGACCTGTCATGATATTGTCTTTACATAGTTGTTGCAATGAGCGATAATTTAAGTGACAAAATCGCTCATGCCAAAGTTTGCTCAAGTTATCACTATGAGCAACAAAAACTGAAGGAAAAGGTGATGACCCAAAGTTGTTAAATTTGTACAACCTGGTAATATTATCAACAATTCTGGTAGCTAAGACCTGTTGAGGATCTTTAAAATCCTTGATTACAACTTGGTGAGGTGTAAACGTCACAATTTTACCTTCACCAGAATGAGTGATTTGATAGACTGATAACAAATTGCAGGAAATTCTTGGAATACATAGTACATCACTGAAATGACCATTATCTACTCGAACTGTTCCAACTCCTACAACACTTAGAGATCTATCATCACCAACAAATATTTGTTTGGTGTTACATTCATGCATAGTAGAAAAGATGGCTTGATCCTTATCCATATGATAAGATGCTCCAGAATCAATGAGCCATTCATATGAAGTAGAAGAAGAAGATGCATTATAAGAATACCCAGAAGCACAAAGTGCATGTCCATGAGAGGTAGATTCTGAAGGCGAATCTAGGCTGATGTGGTGCTTCTTCATTGTTGCTTCCAAGGCTGCCATCTTCTTGAAACACTTAGATTCATCATGATTATTTTTCCCACAATAGTTGCAATGACACTCAGTCTTCTTGCCGTTTGGCTTGGATCCTTTTTCATTTTTTAAAGAAGGAGCTGATTGAGAGGGTTTGGGACCCTTGTTGGACTTATTATTGCGAAAATTTTGTTTCTTGGGAGGCTTGGACTTTTCTTTCTATTGAGACAATAAGGCTTTCCCATATGTATCTGCATTGTTAATTATTCCAAGATGGATGAGCTTATCTTGCTATCTTATCAAGGAATCACAAAATGATTCAAGACTAGGCTCTTGATAGTTAGTTGCAGTCAAGGATTCTTTCATGGAGTAAAATGTAGATACAAAAACATAATACGCAGGTCCAAGTTTTGAAAGAATATGATAAATGCATTGTTTGACTTCCCTCTTAATCTTGCATTCTTCACATAAGAGTTTAAGAGTTTTGTACTTAGATAAATAATCTTGAATGCATGAAAAATCACTTGGATTTAAATAAATCAACTCATTTTCAAGTTGATGACCTCGAATTTCATTGTGTTTACCAAACATAGATTCCAACTTGTCCCAAGCAGCATCAGGTTCATCAATTCTAGATATGTGGAATCACAAATCAGTAGAGATTGACATCCCAATCAATCCACGAGCTTCGTCACATCTATTTTCCCATTTGATTTTCTTATCATCTTCAGTGGGTTTTGTTTCTTTCCCTGAGGTAATTTTGAAAAGTCCTCTACTTCGTAGAACATCCTCCATACGAGATTTTCATGAGAAATAGTTGGAACTGGTAAGTATAATATCATAAGGGGAGGCCATATTTGTAAATTATTGGCTGTAAAAGCATAAACCAATAATCTGGATGCGAAGAGCTCGAAAAAATAGGTGGTTTAAAAAAAAAACGGCACAGAAAACTGACTCCGTATGATGAAGTTAAGCTTGATAAAATAAAATGTTGAAGATATCCCCAATAGTGACGTGGCAGATAGAGAATGACCAGCTAAAAAGAATGACCCCCCTCTTCCCAAGATGAACCTTTGACAATCACTTTACAAGAAAGTTGTTTTAAGTGAATCACTTTGGTAAAATAAGTGATTTCACTTTTACAATGATGTTATTTTAAATAGTGCAGCAATAAAAAAGAACTTAAGTGACTCACTTTTATTTTTATTTTTTATTATTTAAGTGAGATGCACTTTTACAATAAAGTAAAATTAACTTTTTAAGTGTGATGCACTTTTTCTTTTAAAAGTAACTTCCTAAGACTTGAACTCAAGACCTATTAAGGAATAAAACAACTTTGAACCAAGTGAGCTAGATTAAAATGTATGTAAAATATGGGAAGAAGAAAATGGACATTTTTTTTTTTACTCTTCTTGCTCGGTTTCCGTGCTTACCTTTTTTCCTTGCAAATCACACCATAAACCAAAACAAAAAAAACTTTTCCACGCTTGTGGGGTTAGATCTCGTTAGCTTGCCCGGAAAGTCTATGTTTTCTCTCTACTTTTGATTTGCCGAGATCACACAAGGTGCACGGCAAAGAGCATACGTAGCCGAGAAAAACCCTTTCCCTTTTTGTTTCTAATTCGCCGAGATCGCACAAGGTGCACGGAAAAAAGCATACGCAGACAGGGAAAACAACAATCCGAAACTAAAAAAATCTAATAATAAAAACTGATAAAATGAGATAATTTTTTTTTTAAAACAGAAATAAAAAAATGTCATTGTAACATTATACCTTCAGATTTGATGAAATACACGTTTCTGAAGCAACCGAGAACCGTTTTCGATCAAACGAAAAATATTTCCCAATGAAAATGGTGCTCCGGACGCAATGGAACACATCCCACAGCCCAAAAATGCATAGAAATACCAGACACAGAAACCCTTTCAAGTTTTGACAACAACAGTTCAAGATCGAGATCATAACCGAAAGCGGCTCTTCATAAAAGCTCTGATACCATGTTCAGGTACACAGGGTACTATCAAAAGACTGAACACCTAGAGCAACCATTTCACACAAACAGATCACATATCGATACACCATTTTTTTGACGTGGTTTAAACCCTCGAGAGGGAAACACTCCACGACCCCGGCCAAATAGCTTCTACGGAACAATTTATTATGCAAAGAAAGAAAGTTACAAATGAGCTTCTCATAATCGATCAACTAAACAATGACCCTCCATGCTCTTTAAATAGAGATCATGGACCAATGGGGTGTTAAGCCACGGATCAAAGTTAGGTATGATCTAAGAGAAGTTGAGTCATCAGATCACAACATATCGTGACCGTCGGATTAAATATTTACAAATGCATACTAATGCATACTAAAGAAACACACTTTTCCTAACGGATATATTACACAAGTTGATCTTAACTAACTCTTAAGTGTGTAAATATCCTAACATAGTCCCCGTGAATAGAAAAATCCCCATGACACAATATCCCTTAGATTTCATTTACCAATGAATTGCTCCAAGGCTGTGCATAACTGTTGATAATAACCTAGATATTTTGGTCTATTTTTATCTCATATCAATGAGTTATTGATCCTCTTATTGTTTCTTTAGATATGCATAGTAATATGTTCAAGATGTTTCTTAAAATAAAATTTGCAGAGTGTGCCAAATTAGTCTTTTCAAAGTTATATTTTCCCTTAATGTCTTCACTAATCTTCATTCTTGACTACAAATAAAATATCCTTACATTCTTCTTCATCAAATGAGGCGAGCTCCTCTTTTATTTATGCACTTACTTTACCCTTCTTTAAACAGGGCCAACATAAAATCTTTTAATTTCATTCTTGCGTAGTTAACATTGAAGGAAGGGCCGACTTGTGTGTTGGTTCATTGTTGTTTTAAGAATTCAATATTGGAGGGTCGACTTGCTTTTGCTTCATGATAAACATTTCTCACTTCAACCGATATTTCATTAGTTCAAGTTTACATCAAGACATTTGATGCCTTTTCTATGATACTTCAACTTTGATACTACACCAAGATACTCCATCAATGCTATTCACTCTTCATTGCTTATGTTCAAACTATAACATTTTAGTTTGATTTGCGGGCACGCTTATCAGTGCTACATGCATTCTTCATGTGACCTGCAGGCATATCCTTTTAGGTTGGCAGGCATTTTGATCTATTAACAGTTCGAACATTTTCTCTATGCTTTGCAGGCATCATTATCCATAATTTACGGGCATAAGTACTTATGTTATTGTGCAAGCATATTTTCCTTAGAAAATGTAGACATTATCTTAAGAATGGTGGGCATCTGACAAATTGGTGAGCATTTTCCTTAATCCTGTTGTAGACATTTTATAGGCCTACTACAGGCATTTTATCTGCAGGCATTCCTTAAGTCTGTCGCAGGCATAATCCCAATGTGGGAATTTTTCTTCTCCAAGTACGGGCATATTGATTAGGAGAGTGCGGGCATTTATCAATGAGCATTGTGGGAATTTTCCTCTTCTGGTAGGAATCCTGCGGGCATTTTGATGACTATCTATGTGTATTTTCATTGGCATTTGTGAGCATTTTCATTTCTCTATGGCAGGAATTTTAATAAGCAATTGTGGGCATTTTATTAGCCTTTGTTAGGCCTAGTGCAAGCATTTTTTCAAGTAGCTGCAGTCACTCTTCACATCAATTCTACTCCTCACTACCACATCACCTCTATTCCTTACTACGACATCACTTGCCACATCATCATTCATCTATGTTTCCATATTGACATCAATGACAACATTTTTCCAACATAGTCATCTCTAACATGGATGATGGATTAAAATTTGCAATTGAGAAAGTGGACCACAAATCATCTAAATTTGTCCCAAAATATCCTTCATATGTACTTCTAATGCACTCTAATGATGTTAGTAGGTTATGACATGAGAGATTTGGTCACCTCAACTACCGTTACTTGCATCAACTAAGCAATGAAGGTTTGGTGATAGGGATTCCTAACATCACATATTTTGATGGAGTATGCCTAGGTTGCACACTTGGTAAGCATCCCAAAGAAATATTTGAGAAATAGAAGCATGGCGAGCCTCTTCCATTCTTGAATTAGTCTATAGTGACATTACGAGCCCATCCCCCCACCCATCCATGAGAAGAAACAAGTATGTGTTGACCTTTATTGATGATTGGTCGAGATACACATGAGTGTACTTCCTCAAGCACAAAGATGATGCATTCGAATGTCTCCAAGATTCCAAAGCTCTTGCAGAGAAGCAGTCGAGAAATGGGTTCAAGATCTTGGATATTGATAATGGGGGGGAGTATGTCAATAAATACGTACAACATCTATGTGAAGAATCCAACATTGAGTTGCAGCATATAGTTCTCTATACTCCACAACAGATTTGGGGTTGCAGAAAAGAATAATAGAACATTGAAGGAAATGGCCCAATGCATGTTACAGTCCAAGGACTTGCTCCAAAGATATGGGTTGAGGCTATCAATGGTTCTAAATATATTCAAAACAAAGTTCCTCATAAGAGCTTGAAGGGAGTTACACCATTTGAAGCATGGAGAATTAAAAAAATAGCAGTAAAACACTTTAGGGTGTTTGTATCCCATGCATGGTCTTGCATACCTTCCAAGAAAAGAAGGTCCTTGGATACAAAAAGTGAAGAGTCCATATTTGTAGGCTATCCATAAGGGGTAAATGGGTACATGTTACTAAATCCTAAAACTGAAAATATTTTCATTAAAAGAAGTATGAAGTTTGAATAATTCCATGGGCATGTAGTTACTCCTACTATTGGGGCACCACTAATTATTCATGATGATGTTTCTGATGATTTCTACGATGTATCAATAGAATTTTCAGATTGGAATGAACCTTCAGATTCACATGCAAAATATATTGAGGACAATGCAGAAGAGAGTATTTCATATTTGATAGTTCAACCTTGTTGGGAAAAACAAACTCTTGAAACAACAGGGAAACTAGTTGGTGATCCTTTCGATGAATGAAGAACCTACTCACAGTTTCATGCTTCCCCACATACGCTTGCAGCCACATATCCATTTATTCCTACACATTGCTATATTTTTTCTACTACCAATCCTCAAACACATGTAGAAAATTATGGAAATCCACATTGGGAAGCAACCATGGATGAGGAGTATTGATCCCTCATCGATAACAACACGTGGGAGTTGGTACCTCTTCTTAAGGGGAGAAAGTTGGTTTGATGTAAGTGGATCTACAAGACCAATATGGAATCCAATGGACTCATCAATAAGTACAAGGAAAGACTAGTGGCCAAAGGTTCCTCACAGGTACATGGTATTGACTATACATAAAATTTTGCACCGGTTGTCAAGATGGATTAAATTTAACATGTGCACACCATTGCAACAACTCGACAGTGGGATATTATGATCTAGATGGATCTCTGTAACCAAGAAAATTTGAATGTCTTGTATTTTGATGAAAGTAACTCCATTATGAAGAGCTCGATGAGAGCTTTCCAACAACATTTGAATGGGCTCAAACAAAGTCCATGTGCAGAAGTTATGGCACTCTGAAATTTTGGCCAAAAAGAGAAAAAGGGAAAAAGGGGTGCCACTAAAATGGTGACACGTGGGAGTCATATAGGTCATGTGATAATGTGGAAGTACCCCAAGGAACCACATGGAAGATTGCAGGTGACTTGATAGTGTTGATTTGGCAGGTTTAATGTATGTGTCGCATCCCAGTAAGTAGTAACGTAGACCAGTTGTCTCTCGACATGTGGTGCAGTTGCCAGGTTTCATGGACCAACCAGAAGCTTCCATGTGGCAGTACAATTGGACACTATATGATCATGTTCACCAAAATATATTGTGGGTCCACATAATCGAACCCAATACCTCTTGAACATGCGCCTGAATCCTTTTCCATCACGCCATGAGAGTGGTACTTAACCACTATAGGCAGAACTACTATACGAACTTTTTGGAAGGATGAATTGGTGGTTAAAAGGAGTCAGTCGAATTCAGACATCCAAACCCTACACCTCCACCCCAATTCCCTACCACTCCGCCACCGGTGTCGCGTAACATCAATTGTTCAAATATTCATTTACAATTTATATTTGGTGGAGTTGTCATGGCTTGGCGATGGAACCATAATACGGTTGTGGAGGTTACGATTTGCTCAGCTATGGAGTGACCAAAATCGAGACAAGAGCTTGTCTGATGCTGGATTTAGCAACCTACCACAATTCCATTCACCATTTGGTAGCACGGTTATGCGTCATACTTGGAAGTGGTTTTGGAAAGCCACGATTAGTTGGGTGTTGGTACTTTGATATAACCAACAAGCCAAAAATTGGCGTTGGGTACTCCAACTTGGATGGCAGTAGAATAGTTATGTGCCACATGGTTTAGTGGAGGTGAAAACCACTATATCATTGGCACTTTGTTGCAACTGTATGCTAAATGTGTCGAGTTAGTTGGAATTTGATACTCCATGTTAAATATTTGGCAGAGAGATGTTTTTATGCCACCATTCGATTATGTGGTTTTCAAAACTATTGGAATGTTTCTATTCCATGTTTTCCATATAGTTTGGCATGGATTATTAATGGATGGTGCTCCAATTTGTCATGTTTATCACATTGGTTGGAGGGTGTAACAAATGCCAAAGATACCATATGGTTGGAACACATGGGGTTTGACCCCCTGGCCACACTTCCATTATTTAAGCGCCCTCACTATGAATTCATTCAAGGAAGACAAGTCACAATGTAAGTCACAAGGCACTTGCAAGGCGATCCATCGGGGCCAATGCCGAAGCCATAGGAGTCGAGGATCAAAAGGAGGAAGCATGTGAATATGGAAGTGGGTCAGAAAATTTGGTAAATATTTTTGATTATTCCTTTTGAATTATGCGCCCTTCTTCCTTTGTTATGGGTTTCATATTATAGTTGTTCATAAACTATTGAAGCCTATTTTTATGAAACTAAGTTGCCTTGAAAATTGTAAAACGTTCTTTTAGCCACTCTTAAGTGATGAAGAGAGTGAGAGGCACTGTGTTTTATGCTTGAGCCTTCTTGGAAATATTGTAACGGTACACCTTATATTGTAGTGGTTTTGAATACCATAGAGTCTTCCACCAAGTGCTTGTATTCAACATTTTGACTTGTCCATGTGCACATATCTTGTAGTGGTTTTGAGATCATAGAGTCAACCACTTGTGCATGGTTATTGTGACCTGAATATGAATGTTTCCATGTTGTAATGGGATTTGTAGCCACAATTTCTTGTGAGAGGCATTGTTTTCCTAAAGCCTATTTCACAACTTTGTAACTTGTTCCCGAGTTTCATAAGCTCTTTTGGGACAATGAAGCAAGTATGAACTTGCTTAGATCCTGCAGTATTATGGTCATCAACTACAACCCTGGACATTCATGCAATTGTTGGTATTCAACATTCTCTGTTTGAAGAAAAAAGGTGAAGGACTTGAATGGGAATGTGGCCTTTTAGAGACAATTGTTTTACAGAAGAAGTAGCTACATATTTGCATATTGATGCAAGTGTTGGCCTTCGACATTCTTGGTACGAAGAACAAAGGTGAATGATATTCAAGAGAGTGTGGATTTTTAGAGGCACTTGTTACGCAAACCTGAAAATGAGTAGTTGGTAAAGAATTTTCGTAGATGAAATCCATTTATGATGTAATAAGATTTTATGCATATTTTGCCTTTGTAAAGGAGATATGGCAAGTTGTAGGCTAGCTTAAGATTTCATGGTTTCCATTTTAAAAGGAGAGATGACAAGTTGTAGGCTTGCATAAGATTGCATGATTTCCCTTTTAAAAGGAGAGATGGAAAGTTGTAGACTTGCTTGAGAATGCATCATTTCCCTTTGTAAAGGAAATAATTGGCCCCTATTCTGTGAGAATTAATGCAAACATTTTGATGATTGCACGAGACCAGAGACGTAGCCCATAGTTTGGTGAACTCCGTTAACACATGGGTGTTCATTTATGTTGCATTGTTGTATGGTTGATTTTGTTTAAAGATGCTCATAATCATGATTTTCTCATGTTCACATGCAAATAACCATCAGTAAGAGATCCTTCGCCGAATATTTTTGTTTGAGAAAGTTCTCGCAAAAATTTTCGAATCATATTCATCATATGGATGTGAAGAGTGCATTTCTTCACAGGGATCTTGTGGAAGATATCTACATGGAGCAACCAAAGGGATGCATTCAGGACACATCACTTGTTTGCAAATTGAAGAAATATTTGTATGGCCTAAAGAAATCTCCTCAAGCTTGGTATGCAAAGATGGATTCTTTTTGGTTGTCCCAAGGATTCTTGAGATGTCATTCAGATCCAAATTTCTACATGATTCGAGAAGGTGAGTCAATTTTTTCTTATTGTACTCTATGTGGAGGATATCCTCATCACAGGTAGTTACACCACATCCATTGCATGATTTAAATATACTTTGCATGACAAGTTTTCCATGACTAATTTATGATTGTTACAATTCTTTCTTGGACTCCAAATCACCCAATCAGATTTGGGACTCACATTGGCACAATCAAAGTATGCACATGATCTTCTCATTAGATTCTAGATGGATGATTGCAAATCAGCCTCATCACCCTTCCTTTCAGGATTAAAACTTGAATATGGAAGTATTACAGCTTTGGTGGGTAGTACCCTGATCCGAAAACAAGATCTTTGCTACTCTATGATGTTATCATGAATTGCATAAAGAGCATGAATGAAGCTCACAAATCCATAAGAAGAGAACTAAACAGCATAGACAATACACACATAAAGACAACAAGTTGATAACGGAGTTCGTCCAGGATGGACTACGTCTCCGGGCCTACTTCTCAATAGGAGGGCCGATCTATAATCTCAGCATAAAGGCAAAATACATGGCAATAATACAATGATACCTTGGCGACAATGGCCAGGAAGAGAACCGCTGCCCAAAACACAAGAAGACTGCTTCCAGCAACTCCGAAGCCTGAAGACGGTGTAAAACGAGTATAAACACTCGTACCTTCCTCCTGCAAAGCTACACAATCTCCCTTCTCTCCTTTAGCTACAAAGTCTCTACTCCAAAGCATGAGTGGGAAATGGCAAATGAATGGGTTTATATAGGTTGGATTTCCCTTCTTCACATGACTCTCATGGATTCCTTTGGTTGCAACTAATTTGCCTATCTTGGCCTTGGTTACAACTTCCCTAAGTTGGTTTCCATGTGGTTGGGATTTTAAGAACATAAACCAAAAATATGGTTCATGCCCACATGTCCATGGGTTTTCACATTTAGTTACTTCCCCATAATGACATTTACAAAATCCAACAATAATCCATTACATACCAAAATCCTTCTTTTAAATAGCATGTTGGTTTTTTCAACCATAAACCAACTTGTTACAACTTCTTTACAAATATGGCATGTTTGTTTTTGGTTACAACCATGCATTAACTTCATAACAACTCAAGGAATAAAATAAATGAGTAATATGTGAGTAATTTTTCCACTCACTTCAAATATTAATCATTTTACAATTTCTCATGAGTAAATGCATGAATTTCCTAAAACTCATTTCAAGCACAAATGCATGCATGCTAGTCATCATGCCACTTCATCATGCCATGTCACCATGCCACATCATCATGCCACATCAGCATGCCATGTCATCATGCCACATCATCATGCCATGTCAGAATGCCACATCATCATGACACATTATCATGCCATGTCATCATGCCACATCAGCATGCCATGTCATCATACCGCATCATCATGCCATTTAGCATGCCATGTCATCATGCCACATGTCACCTTGTGATTGGTCTGTACTGTATGGATGCCATGTGTCATCCTCTGAGTGGTGCCACATCATCATGTTTGTACAGTACGGATGCCACGTGTCACCTTGTCAGTGGTGCCACGTGGCACCTCTTTTTGCCAAATTTGCCTGTTGACCTTATGGAACAGAACGCGATAACTTTCTCATACGGAGTCCGTTTGAGGTGAAACGAACACCGTTGGAATCGTCTAGACGAGCCCTTCGATATAGTGCTAGTTTTGCTGAGATTGGAGGACTTCAAAATTTTGCCTTCTTAGATCCTCCTGGATCATACCCAGTATTGAAAGTTAGCTAGGAGTCTTCTTTATCTCACTCATAGTAAACCAGAAATTTCTTTTGTCGTTGGGTTGGTTTCTAGATACATGCAAGAGCTACATGAGCGCATTGGAAAGCTGCCAAGAGGATTCTCAGATATGTGAAGGGAACTTATGATTATGGGATACATTATGTGTTGAGCATTGGTTGTCATTGATGTCAACTAAAGATGATGTCAAGTGTTTGAATTCCAATTAATGTCAAAGAGGATGTCAATTGCTTCAATCTGAGTCATTGATATCAACTGAATTCAAAGTGGATACAATATTCCTGCAGAAGTATGAAAAAGTTGGAAGCCACTTTGAAGCAGTATATGCGCAAGATGAAGAAGAACATGAATACCAGAAGTATATGCGCAAATACTGAAGGTGACATACATGTATGCAACTATGGAGTATATCTAGAAATGCATTTAGTATAAAGAAGTATATCAAGGATACAACATGCATGATAAATTTAAATAAGTACATAAGAAGATACATCATACAGATCCAGTTTGAAGAAGTACACAAGAAGATACATCATGCAGATTCAGTTTGAAAAAGTACATAAGAGGATGCATCATGCAGATTTAGTTTGAAAAATTACATAAGAATATACATCATGAAGATCTAGTTCAAGAATTAACACAAGTAATGTATCCTATAGCATGTGGTCCTTGCGCAGAAATCAAGTCCACCAAGTCATACTCTCCCATGTTAGCAAATTGAAGGAGTTCGTTGGACAATGGTACAAGTACTTAAGCAACCAAGGAGTTGGTTGATCAAATGGTACAAGTGTGAAAGCAAGCTTGAGCATTGCTTGGTTAATGGTTGGAAGTGCACAAACAATTATTGGTTGGACAATCCTTAAAGCGCGCAAGCATAGCCAATTAGAAGATGCTTTCAATAAGTGGAATGCGCACAAGTTCCTATAAGTGTACAGCAGTTAAATACCATCTATGATAAAATTCCACAGCCGACGGTACAGCAAGTGTGCAAGTCCCACAAGTGATGACGAAGCAGAAGTCAAAGACCCACCAAATATAAGTTGGTGTATGCGCAGAATTTGTTAAGTATCAATATACCAAGTGCGCATTAACCACAAGTGATAAAGCGACAAGGGTCAAAGACCCACTTAGAAGAAGTTGGAGTATGTGTAAATCCCGCAATTTATTAACATCAAGGGTGCATTACTCACAAGGTTTGGTACAACACAAGTCATAGACACATCAAGATGAAGTAGATGATTGTGCACATACAATAATGCAATGGTACATCAAGAGCGCAATGGTACACCACCAAGGTGTAAAGTACCACTAAGTTGTGGACCTTGAGAGGCTTGATACATCATAGATGACACATCAATAGCACAGAAGATGACACATGGCATATACATAATCCATGAAGTATGGAAGACAGGATGCTATGACCAACTTGTGAAGATACAAATCCGTGCAGGACATGTATAAATAGAGATGCAAGTTGGAGATTGAATGTAAGCTTGATGGCGAGAGAATAAGAGCTTCAAGTGCAAGTTTTAGTTTATTTTTCAGGGCATAAAGGGGATCATGGACAAAACATAATGATCTATCCAAGAGCCGAATGCGCACATGCAATGAAATGAAGATTTGATGGTGCGCAGAATGATGTTGTAGATCTGTGACGAATGCGCAAATGCTGAACGGAAGAAATATTGAAGAATGCGCAAGTGCTTGATGTTTCGAAGGACAATATTACAATCAACACGCAGATAGTTACAGATGTTGTAGAGACAGAAGCACAGAGACATAACCGAATTTTATCAGATATTGCACAGATGTATAGCTGATGCATATGAGAAAAAGAGAAAGTGTGTGAAGTTGAGAACTCCATCTGATACGCAACAACAAAACAACAACAAGATCTGATATGCGCATTATGATGCAAATGATTTGAGGCAAGTGCGTTATATTGAACAGACCAATTATTTGATGCACAAGACGTCACAGATTATCTAAGAGACTAAAGCGCTTAAATAGAACGGACACATCAGAAAGTGCACATTTCCTTATGTTACTAGTGCTTCATTTCTGAACAACAAAATATCAATTGAAATCACAATATTATTTGATCATTACATTCATGAAGAGCATATCATTGAATCGGAAACAAAGACTGCAGAATCAACAGAGCACACAGTACATGAAGTAAGTTATCATCAGAAGTGTGAATTGAGAAGTTTGAGAAGTCAAGTGATGTATGCAGCGCAGTGATAAAGTACAGTCTGCATACGAAGGTTTGCATAACATAATTATCATCAGAAGATCTGAAGAAGTGCGCAGAGTTGTAATCTTTAAGGCAACAAGATATATTGGACATTAGGGCAGTCAGACAGGACAAGGAGATAGGGAGTTGTAGCATCCTTAAGGTTGGTGCATGTAAAACAAAGCAAATAGGGGGTCAACGCCTCCTTCTAGTTGGTGTTGGAGAAAACACAGGGAGTGGAAGATTCATTTTCTTTGGTGCATGTAAAACCAGGGGGTTGGTGACTCCTTCCAGTTGGTGTTGGTAAACACAGGAAGTTGCTGATTCCTTGAATGTATTCTTTCTCATTATAAAGAAGCATTCTTTGGTTTTCTCCCATTTGGGTTTCCACGTAAAAATCATGTGTGTTATGTGTTGTTTATGTGGTGCATATATGTGTGGATATTTATTTATTGATGCATAACATAACATAAATATTAAGTATAGGCTAATCTGTTAAAGAAGGTAAAAACTGCTGATAACTGCACTAATACTGATTCACCCCCCCTCTTAGTATTAAATCAATTCCAACAATTGGTATCAAAGCATGTGTCTTCATTAACATATTAACATATGGAAGATAGATCATTGCACAGAAATGGATAAGCAGGAAGGCCTTTCTACAAACATAAAACCAAGGTTCGACGAAACCGATTACATTTTCTGGAAGGTATGCATGGAAGTTTATTTACAATCATTGGGAGCAGATGTTTGGCAATCTATTGTCAACAGTTACAATGTCCCAGCAGTAGTACCAATCAAGCCATTGCAAAGGAGACTCTATGAAATCAATGCTAGAGCTAGAAATGATCTGCTATGTGGTTTGACAGGTGACGAATTCATCAAGGTTATGCACTGCGCGTCAGCTAAGGAAGTTTCGTACAAACTCAGAGGTATATATGAAGGCGACGACAATGTAAAGAAAGTAAATCTGCAAAACTACTCTGGGAAATTTGAATCTCTAAGAATGAAAGATGAAGAGAACATTACATATTACTTCCTAAGAGTTGCTGAGATAGTTAATGCTATCAAGAGTCTTGGGGTCACTCTGGACGAAGACTCAATTGTACAGAAGATATTGGGAACTCTTCCTCAAAGATTCGATTCGAAGGTATTTGTATTAGAAGATCGCGCTAATATTGAATATTTGACGAAGTATGAGATACAAGGGATTCTCATTGCATATTATATGAAAACTGAGAAAGAGACTCCCATCATAAAGGAAGTTGCTTTTAATTTCACAGGAAAGGACAAGCATGATCATGACAAAGACTGCTATGATGAATCAAATGACGAAGAATAAAAAAATTTCAAGAAGTTGAAAAGAGGGTGAGGTAAGTATAAGAACAAGATACCCTTTAAATTTTTTAGGTGTGGAGGAGGTCATTATGCCTCAAAGTGTCCTTACAAGAAAGAATATAGTGGCAATGACGAGGAATCTAGTTCACCTGATCGAAAAATTGCGTGTTCTCAATACAGACCTGAGAATAAAAGGAGGATTCCAAAACAAAGAAAGATTTTTTACACCGAAGAAGGAAGCTATGCATCTAAAGAAAGTGACTACGATGAAGAACCCAAATAAGTAATTTTCATGGCTCATGTAGTGGAAGAAAGCAAGAAGAACAATTCAAAGAACACTCCAGTTGCGCAAAGAAAGCCAGGATCACTAGACAAGTATTTTTTTAGTGGATCATTCAAAACACCTCCAAAGAAATTCACACCTCCAAAACATGTTGAAGAGGTCAATATTGATAGTCAATATGAAGATGAAGACGCTACAGACATTGACTAGGAAGGTGAATTGATAAGTGCCTTGGACGAATTAAAGAAGTATAAGAAGAAGAATAAGTTATTGTAGGAACAACTGTCAAAGTATGAAGAATAGGACAGGCCATGTCAGGAATCTGTTGACGCAGATATTTGTGAAAGGATAACCATCTATGAGAGTCAACTGAGTTGCACACAAGAAAATTTTCTAATACTTGAGAAATAGAAATCCGTATTAAGAAATTCATTGGAGGAATTGGTGCATGAAATCAGAAAGATGACTAATCAAATTGAGGAAAAGGATAAAGAGATATTCCGTCTAGAAGATAAGATGGCTGAGATAAAGGGAATGAAACAAGTCCGTATTGATCCCATCTACACACATTTAGGAAGTGACAAGACATAATATGAAGAAGAAGTGCATAACAAGTTACAATACAACATGAAAATAGTGAACAAGATTCTAAAGGATTAGAGGCCACCATAAGACAAAACAGGTCTTGGTTATGTAAATACACCTAAGAAGATCTGCGACAGAGAACATTGCTCAAGTCATGATAAGACTTTCAGATATGATGCCTCCTTTAGTCATAATTCTTTTCAATATATTAACCAAAGAAGGATCAATAGAGTGAAGTGTGCAAATACAATTAGAAGAGCAGTAAACTATCTGGATGAAGGTTTGTTGTGCAAATACTATGACACTCAAAGTGACTTTAGTGGAAAATCTACATAGCATAATCAAAACATAAGAGCACACAACAAAGCTTGGGTAAGGAAATGTCCCCAGAAGTATGTTGAAGATGCAGAAAATCCTGGCACAACAAGCAATTGATGCCTCTCTGGCTAGTCCCATAAGGACTATGGGAGACCCTTGAGTTCAACACGATGCATCTTAGGGAATTCAAGGGGATTTTAGTTAGGATGTTAGGATTGTGTGATATGTGGTTAGAAGTGTCTAAATGTGTTCATTATGTTTGCACATGATTAGTTGATTATGTCGCAGAAAGGGAAGTTTGCATGCATACATTAAATGGTCATACATTTATCTTGCATATCATATATTCCAGAATAGAGAAGCATTGCATTGATTTCAATGGCACAAATACAAGCATAAGATATTTACATGAAGAATTAAATACTGCTGGAAGATATGAAATTGCGCAAAACAGATCTTTTCATTAGATTCAAAAATTGGGCATGCCATTACAAAAATTGCATGAGTTAAGATTCCATGCTGAATCCATGATTGGAATGTACAAAGAAAGGGAGAAAAATTGAAAAACGTTGAAGCATTCTATAGTCGCAGTTCAAGATCAAGATTCGTATCAGGCCGGTTCGCAATTCGCAACTCCAGATCTACTAGAACTAGGGTAGTGCATTCAGAAGTGGGATGCAGAGGAATAAGTTTCAGAGTGGCAGACAATGACGGTTCAACATGTTGAGGCCGAAGACGTGATGATTCATCCAGGATCTGCTGTTTCCGACGCTGCAGATTATAAACCTAATGAGTCAGAAGGTTCAACTGTTCAGAATGTCTGTGATTTATCTGAGACTAAGAATATTGGTGAAGAATATGGTTATTCTGCTAGGAATCCATGTCAAAAATCAAGCGCGAAAACTTAGCTTGGTGAGTCTGAACGGTATGTTCCACACTGTCAAGGGATGTGTTCATTCTGTGATAAAAGGAGGCCATTGGAAGGAAAGAAAGAACCAGATGGAGGATCAAGCGGCAAAGGATCAAACAACAATACAAAACAAAAATGAAGGGATACAAGAGGCGATGAACTAGACATTGCTCGCAGAGATCTTATAGAATCCATTGAAGGATGTTCGCATGCATGCAATTAGTTGATGAGAAAGGCATCCAATGTCTCACAACGTCGAAGAAGGTGGTGGAGTCGCTAAAAATAAATTTTGGACTTAATGACTTTTTGGAAACAGTACAAAAAGGTGGAAATTCGATTCATTACACCATACGTCGATAAAGAATGTTGCATCAAAAGGTTTGAGTATGGATGCAACACGTCATTATTTCCACATGAACTGAATGCCATGTCCGATCCTATACCGAGTTGGTCGATGAATGAAAAACGTGTGAAATCTTTGGTTGTCTTGGCAAAATATGCGACAAGGTCCTGTGATAGCGCAGTAAATGCGACAGGTAAAGCAGTCGGGCGCATAAACCATAATGCAAAATCAATAAAGGACTAACTTCGGCACTGCGCAGTTGGAAATTAAGGAGGACAACAATAATCATTGTGCAAAGAAAGCTTATTTATTGTGACAGGAACAAGAGTTCAAGGTAAAGGATTAATGTAACATCTTATGAAAGGATATAAGTATAGAAGTTCTGCATAGAAACGAAGCATGATGACAGGGGGAGTTATCCCTGGATATAGTCATGGTAAACACCAGTGCAAAACAAAGAAGAGGAACTCATATAGCGCAAAAGAATGGCATATATTTTACATTGATGTCAAAGGGGAAGAAATGCATGAAGCTGAGGCATGAAATGCACATCAAAAGCTGACATCAATATGACAGAATGAAAGAAGAGATGCATGAAGTCGAGGCATGAAATGTACATCAGACTCTAACATCAGTAGGACAGAATGAAAGAAGAGATGCATGAAGTTGTTATATGTATGTGATGATAGAAGCGATCCATGAAGTTAGTGGGATAACACACAAAGGGGATAATTGTAGACATAAAAAAGGAACAGCATGAAGACCTAGCAGATGTGAAAGAGCATGAATCCTTAACAGATGTGAAAGAGTGTGAAGATAACTAAACATATGGTCTGCGTAGATGTAACAGAAAGCACAATTGTTCGTGCAAAGAATTGGTAGTAGAAGTACTAACAGCAAATGCAGTATCCATAATCCCAAAGAACTCAGGGGGAGTATATACATAGCGACATCACTGCGACAAAGAACGGATGGATCATATAGTTCAAAGAAGATCAAGTACAACTTCATAAGGTGTTGACATCAATTCCAAAGGGGGAGATTGTTGGGCATTGGTTTTCATTGATGTCAACTAAAGATGGTGTCAAGTGTTTGACTGCCGATTAATGTCAAAAAGGATGTCACTGATTCAATCTGAGTTATTGATATCAACTGAAGTCAAAGTGGATACAATATTCTTGCAGAAGTATGAAAAATTTGGAAGCCACTTTGAAGCAGTATATGCGCAAGATGAAGAACATGAATACCAGAAGTATATGCACAAATAGTGAAGGTGACAGACATGTATGCAACTTTGGAGTATATCTAGAAGTGCATTAAGTTTGAAGATGTATATCAAGGATACAACATGCATGACAAGTTTAAAGAAGTACATAAGAAGATACATCATGCAGATCTAGTTTGAAGAAGTACATAAGAAGATACATCATGCAGATTCGGTTTGAAAAAGAACATAAGAGGATACATCATGCAGATTCAGTTTGAAAAAGTACATAAGAAGATACATCATGAAGATCTAGTTCAAGAAGGAACACAAGTAATGTATCCTACAACATGTGCTCCTTGCGCAGAAATCAAGTCCACCAAGTCATACTCTCTCATGCTAGCAAATCGAAGGAGTTGGTTGGACAATGGTACAAGTACTTAAGCATCCAAGGAGTTGGTTGATCAAATGGTACAAATGTGCAAGCAAACCCGACCATTGCTTGGTTAATGGTTGGAAGTGTGCAAGCAATTATTGGTTGGATAATCTTGAAAGTGCACAAGCATATCCAATCAGAAGATGCTTTCAGTAAGTGGAACGTGCACAAGTTCCTAGAAGTGTACAACGCTTGAAGAAAATCTATGAGAAAATTCCACAGCCAACGGTTTAGCAGGTGCGCAAGTCCCACAAGTGATGACGAAGCAGAAGTCAAAAGACCCACCATATAGAAGTTGGTGTATGCGCAGAACTCGTTAAGTATCAATATACCAAGTGCGCATTACCCACAAGTGATAAAGCAGCAAGGGTCAAAGACCCACTTAGAAGAAGTTGGAGTATGCACAAATCCCGCAAAGTATTAACATCAAGGGTGCATTACTCACAAGGGTTGGTATAGCACAAGTCATAGACACATCAAGATGAAGTAGAAGATTGTGCACATACAGTAATGCAATGGTACATCAAGAGCGCAATGGTACACCACCAAGGTGTAAAGTCCCACTAATTTGTGGATCTTGAGGGCGCTGGATACATCAGAGATGACACATTAATAGCGTAGAAGATGGTGCCGGGCATATACATAATCCATGAAGTATGGAAGAAGGGATGCTACGACCAACTTATGAAGATACAATCCGTGTAGGACATGTATAAAGAGAGATGAAATTTGGAGATTGAATGTAAGCTTGATGGCGAGAAAATAAGAGCTTCAAGTACAAGTTTCAGTTTGTTTTTTGGGGCATCAAGGGGCTCGTGGACATAATAGAATGATCTAGCAAAGAGACGAATGCACACATGCAGTAGAATGAATATTTGATGGTGCGTAGAATAATGCTTTAGATCTATGACAAATGCGTAAATACTGAAAGGAAGAAATATTGAAGAATGCGCAAGTGCTTGATGTTTCGAAGGACAATACTACAATCAACATGCAAAAAACCACATATGTTGTAGAGACATAAGTATAGAGACAAAACCAAATTTTATCAGATATTGCGCATATGTCTAGCTGATGCATATGAGCAGAAGTGAAAGTGTGTGAAGTTGAGAACTCCATCTGATGTGCAACAACAAAATAGTAGCATGATCCGATAAGTGCATCATGATGCAGATGATCTGAGACAAGTGCGTTAGACTGAACAAACCAATTATTTGATGCACAAGACATCGCATATTATCTGAGAGACTGCAACACTTAAATAGAATAGACACATCAGAAAGTGCGTAGTTCCTTCTATTACTAGTGCTTCATTTATGAACAACAAACTATAAATTGAAAGCACAGTATCAGTTTATCAATGTATTCATGAAGAGCGGATCGTTGAACCAAAAATGCAGACTGCAGAATCAATAGAGCACGGAGTACATGAAGTAAGTCATCAGCAGAAGTGTGAGTTGAGAATTTTGAGAAGTCGAGTGATGTATGCAATGCAATGACATATTACAATCTACATACGAAGGTGCGCACAACAGAATTATCATCAGAAGATCCGAAGAAGTGTGCAGAGTTGAAGTTCGGTAAGGCAGTAAGATATATTGGACATCAGGGCGGTCAGACAGGGTAAGGAGACAGGGAGTTGCAAATTCCTTCATGTTGGTTCCTATATAACAAAGCAGACAGGGGGTCAACGCCTCCTTCCAGTTGGTGCTGGAGAAAACATAGGGAGTGGAAGCTTCCTTTAGGTCATTTCCTGTCAAACCAAGGGGTTGGTGCCTCCTTCTAGTTGGTGCTGGTAAACACAGGAAGTTGGTGCTTCCTTGAATGTATTCTTTCTCACTATAAAAAAGCATTCCGTGGTTTTCTCTCATTTTGGTTTCCACGTAAAAATCATGTGTGTTATGTGTTGTTTATGTGGTGCATATATGTGTGGATATTGATTTATTGATGCATAATAGAACATAAATATTAAGTAAAGGCTAATTTGTTAAAGAAGGTAAAAATTGTTGATAATTTTGCTAATACTGATTCACCCCCTCTCTTTGCATTAAATCAATTCCAACATTATGTAGCAGGATGTTCACTGGATTTAGTTGGATACATATATTTTGATTGGGCTAGCAATGAACCCAATCGCAAGTACACCTCTAGGTATGTTTTATGTTTAGGCTCAGGGCCTATTCGTCGGTCAAGTAAGAGGCATACAACCATTTCTTTATCAAAAAAATAAGTAGAGTATAGAGGTGTAGTGAATGCAACAACTCAAGCCATTTGGTTTCCAAACATTCTCATTGAGTTTGGGTTAGAGTTTCACGGGCCTACTACTATCATCTTTTGTGACAATCAAAGTACCATTCATATTTCAAGAGATCATGTTCATCAACAAAGGACCAAGAACATTGAGATACATGTGCACTATATCAGAAGGTTGATTCATGACCAAATCATTGATTTGCAATTTTGTCCTTCATCAGAGCAGATTAATGTAGACATCTTCACAGAGACCTTCAACGAGAAGAAGTTTGCCTAGTTGTGAGCATCCTTAGTATTGAAGGCATCTTGTGATCAGGCTCCTTAGCCTTCTCATTCACTTTTTTTGGGGGGGAGGAGGGGGTTGCCACATGGTTTTCCTTCTTTCTCAGTTTTAGAAAATCTTTTTGTACATTTGGTACCTAACATGGATACAGATTATCGAGACGCAATTTTCTTTTGAATTTATTTCACCTAGTTTGGCTTATGGGGGCATGTTAGAGCACAATAACCCTCTCCATTGAATCATTCTCTCACCTAAGGACTTAGGCCATGGTATCATGATTCTACTGGTTCAAATTGCATCCAATATGTCCATCTAAGACACTGTAGAGCTTCCTCTTAATATCCAAGGGATCAACCCTGCTAATTATAGCCCAACTACCATTTATAGAGCTCCCAACCATCTATTTTTAGATATTTAGGACACATTCCTGATTTTGGTGATTATTTCCTTGATTTTAGGAAATATCCACTGTAGTTAGACTTGAGGAGTTAAACTTGGGTGTTCACTCCACTATTTAGGGTCTTGATTGCCTCTAAAGGCTATTATGATTTCTTAGCCCATCTATTGAGTCTTTTTAGGGATGAAAACCACATGCGTGAGCCTATCATCAGGTGTTCCTTGAATTTAGGTGACCAAGTCCACTTTGATTGGTTATGGGATTGTTAACTCACCTCAGAGAGTTTTCATGGCTAACAAAGGGGATTTAGGCTCTAGTTAATCCGAGATAGGATCTCATGCACTAGATGAACAATTCGAATTTCCTCCTAGACCTATCTGAATTTCCTATATGTAATTTATCACTCATTATTTGTATAATTGTTGGAATATAACAATTTTATGTGTTATTGAAATATATCATGCTTGTTCTTTCTTGTTCTGATAATTAATGACATGATTTTTCACATGTTGATTACTTTCAAATATATTGTTTTCTTTTTTAGAATCTATATCTTTATGCTCCAAAATCATATAAATCTTATGGACCAACTATTGGTTGTGGAGACTAATTATATTCCTAATGTAGAGGTCTTGTTTCTGTGAAATTCCACATGGGTAGATCATTGAGCTTGAACAAACCTCACAATTTCACATTGTTATTACTGAGAAGAATTAGACAAATACATGGATCAATTCACTCATAAAACTGAAAAACACATGAAAAAATGTTGTTGATACATTAATCAACTGTAAGTTGGCAATCAAAGAATGTTACAATAGTATGAATTCGATACTCCTGGGAGGATTCGAATTCACCTCAAGTATAGGCTTACTTTGCATTGGAACCATCTCCCGATAAGGTTCAGTGGCCACCGATGATGAATAATTAGTTAACTGAGGTAGAAATGAGCATAACTGAATCATGTGGGCACCAAAATAGGGGAGGATACCTCAAGGGGGTGAAATACTAACTTGTAGTGGTCAAAATAGGTGCTCCTACACTTAGTAACAGTGAAACTAGGTGTAACAGTCAGTTAACTAGGCAATCAAGGGGACAAGGTGCCCTAAATAATGGAACTGAATGTGCTAAATCCTAAAATCACGTATGAGGGTGAATTTGGTATTCAGTGATGTAAACAAGGTGCACTGAGTGGATAGGCGGGATAATTATGGACACAAACAAGCTCTAGGGGGACCAAAGTAAGGACTAGGTGCTAGGAGAAACAACTGTTAATGCATGGATGCATGCAAGACCAAAATGAGATGGTGAGAATATTCCAACACCCCACCTTAAGCTGGACTATGAGGAAAAATAAATGAAAATTAGGACCCTGGTTACTGAGACCAAAGGTCACCCTGTAAAACAATCTAAAAAAGTGAGGAAAGAAGGAAAACCCAGTGGGAACCCCCCCCCATCAAGATAAACTGAAACACACCAAAAATTGTTGATCAAGACTCAAGTAGGTGTGATGCTTGATTCGATGTATGGAGGTATCTTCCTCTTGGGAAGAAGTGAATCATGCTCCAAAAACATGAGCTTGAATTCTCCTTCAGTGGATACAAGCGAATCTGGAGGCTTCCTGAACTTGCTCTTTAGACCAAACATGGTGAGAACAAATCCAAAAATATGAATATCATCCTGGAACCTGTAATTCGATCCAACTTAGGTAGGATCATCTCCAATCAGATCTAATTGCTGTTGAAACTTGAACTTCTGATCAATGGAATTTAAATCAACTCCAAGAATTGATAGATGGTTTCTTGTGATCTCCTTTGAACCAGTAGGGGTCAGATCAAAACCAAAATCACCAAAATATGCCTGAGACTTGAACCCAAGTGAATGGTAGTGTCCTCCATATTCAGAGAAACCTTGAGAGCATGTGGCAATGATCAAATAGAAGTTCATAGGAAGCATGTGATCAAGGAGGGCGAATGCATCACCTCCAAACTCTTATTTAACCTCCAAAACATTCATTAGATCATCATTTTGCACATCAGAAAACTCATGTGAAAGAGAGGATTTAAGAACCTCTTTAGATTCTAGAGTATGAACTGGATTATCTTGCTCATAATTTGAAATAGAAGATATTGAGAACATGAGTGAGGAATGGATAATATCTCAAAAAGGATCATCTTCATTAGTCGTGGCACTTTCATCCGCATCAGCTACATGGGAAGGGGACAATTTGAAATTGTCTTCAACTCCTAGAGAAATAGAGGAAAGAATGTCTTCAACATGAAATTTTTGTGTTGAATCTGCAACTTCTTCTTCATCTTGAACAACTTCATCATGAGAGATGATTGAGGCTGAGACATAATTAGAGAGAACACTTAAGGAGGTATCACTGGGCTTGTTCTCCAAATAATTTGCACCAATCTTTTCATTCTTCTTGCCAAATGGTTTGTCCAATTGGGCCCATAGATCACTTGGATATTCAGCAGTTTCCACGAGGTAGCGCATACTAGGAGGCATAGCAATACACATTGATCCAAAGGATCTGTCACATTCATTTAGCCAATCATTCTATTCTTCATAGGAAGCAAATATCTCATAACACCAATACACATATCAAAAAGACCTTATCTCTTCATATATGCTATCATCTTTGCTTTCCACTCATCATAGTTGAATGGAGAGAGAGGAGGAATTGCTTTCAGATTCATGGAAGTTGTTGTAGAATACCTGCAAAAATAATGGAAAAATATATGGAGGATTGTTACTGAATCTATTAAACACTGCTTTAGGACAGTAGGAACTTTTATCCGAATCCTTCAGACCTGGCTAGACTGTTAGTTTTTCATAATTTACTTCAATCTGATCTAGGATCTTAATTGAGAGAACAACATGTACAACATATCTACAGCATATCAATCATGGACACAATAATGCAAGCACACAAGAGACACATAGTTTACTTGGGGAAAACCATAAAGGTGAAAAACCCCAATAACTTCCTCATAGATAGATAGAGAAATGATACAACCCAAGAATAAGAGATAGACATCTCCTAGCAGCAGCTTCTCCTCCTCCACAAGTGCGCCACTCTCCAAAGAGTGTGTGTGAGAATAGAATGATCAAATAGAGTACCTCCCACACTCTATTTATACTTGACTTGACTTGCCTAATAACCTTTACTAGGTCGGCCTTAACTTAACCATATAACATAATGTTGACTGGGCTGACCCCCAATAGGGTGGTCTAATAACCCTTTGACCCACATGGATGACCCCCAATAGGGTGGTCTAATAACCCTTTAACCCACATGACTTATACAGGGCCGACCCCAACAAGGTGGTCTAATAACCCATCAAGTATAAGTTACGACACTTACAATATAAATGATGACACTTCCGTATAGAGGAATAATAACATCTCTATAGGAATACAAACACTTATGTATAGAGGAATAATAACATCTCTATAGGAATACAATATACATATATGTGAAATACATTCCGAAGTTACATATATATCAACACTCCCTCTTAACTAGGAAGGTATTTCTCGACACGGGTCTTCTAGCACAAGTCTTCTTCTCTAGATCATCGTCATCAAATCATCGTCATCATCACTACTGCTGCTATCTCAATCAATCTTTGAATCTACTCGTCATAGGAAGTTCTACAGAGCCAGTCCTTTTTCATATTGGATGTAGGCCCACCACCTGCAGGTCTTCATCATCACTGGACATACTGTGGAATCCTTAGGACTTATTACGGGCATCAACAAAACCTCGAAAGAGCATCCCATGCCTTTTACGAGCACACGGCTCAACCTATCGGATCTCCCAGGATCTTTTACATGTGACTGTCACAAAACCTTAAAAGGGTGTCTTTCCAAGAAAGAACTCTAAATAGCATTTGAGGCCTTTTACGTGACTAGCACAACCTGTACAGATCTCCAGGTCTGATTACATGTCTCCTACCACAAAACCTTAAAAGGGTGTCTTGCCAAGCAAGAACTCTAAAGAGCATCTGAGGCCTTTTATGTGACTAGCACAACCTGTCCAGATCTCCAGGTCTGATTACATGTGGTCATGGCAATGCCTCAAAAGATCATCTGAGACCTTTTTCATCCTGTCCAGATCTCCCAGGTCTACTTACATGCCATAGGACAATGTCTTGAAAGAGCATCTGAGGCCTTTTTCATCCTGTCCAGATCTCCCAGGTCTACTTATATGTCCTCCCAGAGCAATGCCTCGAAAGAGCATCTGAGGCCTTTTTCATCCTGTCCAGATCTCCCAGGTCTAGTTATATGCTCATCTGCACAACCTGTCCATGGAAACAGAGTATCAACCTGATACTCACCATACATCATCCTGATCTACACATGATCATCCTGATCATCATCACTGCATCGTCTTGATGCATGTCATATGGAGAAACATCCCGAAGCTCGTCATCTATGATCATCCTGATCATACAATGCATCCACCTGATGCATACCAAGTATCTACCTGATACATATCATCATACATGATCCACCTGATCATATAATGTATCCACCTGATACATACACAGATACATGATCCACCTGATCATACAATGTGTCTACCTGATATATATCATACATGATCTTCCTGATCATACAACATATCCAACAATTACAGATACATGGTCCAAGCATCAACATGATGCATATACATATATATGATCCAATTGATCATATCTAGCATCCAACATGATGCATACATACATACATATAAATGATCCAACTGATCATATCCAGCATCCAACATGATGCATACACAGAGCAATAACTGGAGCATCATCCTGATGCTCATCATCTAGCGCTTACATCCATAGCCATGTGAAGGATCTTCTTCTCACCATGCTTGGAATGGCTCCAGCAAATGTGTCCATCACTTCTTCCTCGAAGTGTCATCAATCTGAAGAACACCAAGCCTCTCTCTGAAGTACTCGAACTTCACTCTGGCTAGTGGTTTCGTCAATAGATCTGCAACCTGCTCATCCGTCGCAACATACAGGAGCTTCACTGCTCCTCTCTGCACCATATCCCTGATATAGTGATATTTGATCTCAATGTGTTTCAACCTGTCGTGGAACACCGGATTCTCAGACAGCTTCACACAACTAGCCGAACATGCTGCAACATACTCTGCCTTGGCTGTACTCAGTGCTATGCAGGACTTCTTCCTGCTAAACCAAGAGATCACACCTGATCCCATGCTGAAGCAACACCCTGATGTGCTCTTCCTATCTGCAGCACTGCCTGCCCAATCTAAATCAACATAACCCTACAGGTTAAACTTTTGATTCGCATCATACTTGAGCCCATAATCGACTGTACCCTTCAGATACCTCAGAATATGCTTTACAACAACTAGGTGAACACCTCTGGGATTTGTCAAGAACTGGCTCAATGTGTTCATCGCAAAGAAAATATCTGGCCTTGTGTTCGTCAGGTACATCAAGGACCCAATCATCTGATGATACACAGTAACATCAACCGACTCAGATGAAGCATCACACAGAAGCTTCATGTTCGATGCCATATGTGTGGCCATGGCCTTGTAGTCCATAATCCCAAACCTCTTCAAGATCTCTACTTCATACTTTCCTTGTCCAAGGAAGATACCATCTGCACTCTGCCACACCTCCATGCCTAGAAAATAGTGCATCATCCCCAATTCCTTCATCTCGAACTCGGCAGCAAGCTTCCTCTTGGTATCAACAATCAAACTATCATCACCTATAACAAACAGGTCATCCACATACAGGAGTAGTATCACAGGATTTCCTTCCTCAACCTTGTAGTAAAGGTTGGAATCCGCTTTACTCTTGGTAAATCCAAAACTGGATAGAAAACTATCCATCCTACCATACCAAGCTCTAGGAGTTTGCTTCAAGACATACAAGGCTTTCTTCAATTTGCACACATATGACTCTTTGTCATGTGTCTCCACATACACTTCCTCCTCGACTACACCATTCAAGAAAGTTGTCTTAACATCCATTTGGTGTATCTTCCATTTCATCACTGCAACCAGGTCAAGTACTGGTCTGATGGAAGTGTACCTGGCTACAGGAGCAAAAGTCTCTTCATAGCCTATCCCCTCTTTCTGGGAGAAGCCACGAGCTACAAATCTCGCTTTGTATTTCTCTATGCTACCATCTGCAGCATGCTTGATCTTGTAGATCCATTTGGAAGTCACAACAGACTTTCCTTCAGGTCTTGGGACTGCATCCCAAACATCATTCTTCATGATCGACGGGTACTCCTTGATCATGGCATTCTTCCCAAATCCTGGGAAATTCAATATATTCAATATCTTCAATAGATAACTTTGTTGTTGAAACAAATTTTGTAGTACTTCTTTTGTAGGTGCTCGTATACGATCTTTCCTACAAAACAAGTTAAATTGCATGATTAGAAACTTCTCATAGTTTTCAGAACAAATTCTTACACATAAAGAAATGTCATACAGTCATGCAATTATTTTAGCCAATGCTTCAATACAACATTCATCCATATCCTGTAACTTTCTAGATGCCTTCCAATCTCTACCAGAACATTGTTAAGAGTTTGCACTACTCCCAACATGTCAGCAAAGAGGTTTCATTCTAGCTAAGTAGCAATGGAATGTTATACAGTGCCATAGGCCACTTACCCATCACATGTATATTAGTAGTATACTATTCATTAATGCAATAATACACAACCTAAGTCTAGGAACATAAGCATATACATCATTGAACAACATTATTTAAACAAACAAATATGTAAGAAATGACAATTCAAATACTTATCTTTGTTTGGTTGTTGGGTTGACTCCCTTTGAATATCTGCATCCCTGCAGAGACTACCGAAGTGTGCTCCCTCTTGATCTTTGCTTCATGGATTACCTGTCCTTGAACTTATATCCATCCTCGATCACTATGCATGCTTACAAGTATCAGTATTGTGGTATCCTCAAGATCTCATACATAATCATACATTTATTAGTATATTCTCAATACTATCAAAACACAATAATCTTAAGCATGTATAGTCATGATCATTTCAAACAGAAATAATAAGCATTAGTATTCAAGGACTCTTATGGTTAGTCATATCATAAATTAAAGTAAGAAAAATAATATGCCTAAACCCGTGATTACTCAAACCTATACTTTCATGACTCTTCTAGTTAGTCATATCATCAATTAAGGTAAGAAACATAATATGCATACACCCATGATTATTCAAACCTATGAATAATCATTATCAATCATGCCATGTATACTTATATAAGAGATCCTATCACAAGGTAGGATTCTAACTTGATATAGAAAAAAAAGCATACCTGGATTAGTATGTTAGCTAGTTATGTCTAACACACCCACATGATGTCTTCATGTTCTCTTCAATGACTTGTGCTAGTAACCTGCATATCTCATAAGTTAACCATTATAGAACCAAGTTATACATACCTCGTAAATAGATCTTCTAAGTGATCCATGACAATGGATGAATCTTTGTCTTCATGTCACCATGGTCATATGTTCTTGAACTAGAACATGATTTGTCTTCCTTGATATACCTTTCATGTTAGTGGAAAACATCAACCTCATACAACATCACAATGCATTAGTACAATCATAAGTGTCAAAACCCTAATCAGTGAATATCTTCTATCGTGTATTCATAATTGTATTAAGGTGATACGACAAGTCTAGAGTTAATCAATATTGTACTAACCTTAATGAAGACAAACATACCATAAACTTAATCATGAACAGATCTCGAAACATACCTGGATAAGTCATACCTATTGATATTGCTTGTAATCTTCCTATGTAAGGCCTTAGCCTTATCTCC
Source organism: Larix kaempferi (assembly GCA_027924585.1). Lineage (NCBI taxonomy): Eukaryota > Viridiplantae > Streptophyta > Pinopsida > Pinales > Pinaceae > Larix > Larix kaempferi. The sequence goes on along the minus strand of BSBM01000493.1, from coordinate 4,338,361 downwards.
CTCTGAAACCGGAACTTCTTCACTTATGCAGGTGGCCAAACCATTTTCTTCTAGGATTAACCCAATCCACTTGATTTGCAGAAATTGGATCTGGAGTTGGATTAGGGTTTGTCAGGGAAACCCTAAAAATTCAAACTTCTGAAAGGATAGAAAGATGCACCTTGATGAGCTGATCAACCTGGTATACTCAGAATTTGAAAACTACAAAGTTTCACCCCTCAAAATTGCCTTTGAAACTTCTGGATCTTCTGGACAGGATCCTTAACTAGGGTTTGATAAATCCCACTCTTCTGCCCAACCAAAAGGTTCGATTCAAAGCTTTAAACTTCGATTTTTCTGAGGAGCTTCCAGCCGTGGTCACAGACTTAAAAAATTCCAACTTTTGCAGAAGCCCTAATTTTCCACTTTTTCGATCAAAGTCCCAAACTAGGGTTTGATCAATCCTGGCCTGTCATCTTTCCAACCCCACAGGTCTTACCTCAATTGGATTCTCTAAGAGAGAGAGTTATGCCAAGTGTCGCAACATGACCTGTTTATGAGATAAAAAAGGAGAGCGAACTTGTACGGTGTGCCACATGTCACTGTTTCAGTTTTAGCCTCTAAAAACGTTACTTGAGAAAGTACAGTCTGTGCACTACCTGTCACCTTTTACGAAATTTCATTTGGAGCTTCCTAGCCCAAGCTATGACCTTTTTTCCTAGGTCACTTGTTTATGACTCAGATCTCGAAGAGGCAGAAACCCTAGGTTGTACAGATCATAAAACACAAAGTACAATGAATTAGAAGTTTTCCTTTGGACATAGGGTACATGGGGAGCTGATCTTCAACCTGTAAAAGTTTCAGATCCGAAAACTTTTCCAAAATGGATTTATAGCGAAAGTTCTACGATGACTGGTTTTTGCTATATCAAGCCCTAGCATCGTAAGTGCAACAAGTGTCATACATGCCATACCATGCCTTCTTTCAGGCTAGCTCTGATACCACGTTAGTTTTTCAGAATTTACTTCAATCTGATCTAGGATATTAACTGAGAGAACAACATGTACAACATATCTACATCATATCAATCATGGACACAATAATGCAAGCACACAAGAGACACAGAGTTTACTTGGGGAAAACCATAAAGGTGAAAAACCTCAATAACTTCCTCAGATATAGATAGAGCAATGATACAACCCAAGCATAAGAGATAGACATCTCCTAGCAGCAGCTTCTCCTCCTCCACAAGTGTGCCACTCTCCAAAGAGTGTGTGTGAGAATAGAATGAGGAGGCACTCTATTTATACTTGACTTGACTTGCCTAATAACCTTTACTAGGTCGGACTTAACTTAACCACATAGCATAATGATGACTGGTTCGACCCCCAATAGGGTGGTCTAATAACCCTTTGACCCACATGGCTGACCCCCAATAGGGTGGTCTAATAACCCTTTGACCCACATGACTTATACAGGGCCAACCCCAACAAGGTGGTCTAATAACCCATCAAGTATAAGTTACGACACTTACAATATAAATGACGACGCTTCCATATAGAGGAATAATAACATCTCTATAGGAATACAATATACATATATGTGAAATACATTCCGAAGTTACATATACATCAACATAGACCTCAAAGGATTTCTCCAATGAATTCAATGCAATGGAACCAGGATTTGCTGTGGAAATCCAGAGGCTCTTGGTGCACTACTGAAAGCAGCTGCTCAAACTATTGCTGGAATTGCTACTACTGCTGGAACTGTTGCTACTGCTGCTATTGTTGCAACTTCCACACTCAAAATATCTCACGAGCTTTGATACCATGTGAAATTCCATAGGGGTAGATCACTGAGCTTGAACAAACCTCACAATTTCACACTGTTATGACTGAGAAGAATTAGATAAAGACATGGATCAATTCGCTCATAAAACTGAAACACATGAAAAATTGTTGTTGATACATTAATCAATTGTAAGCTGGAAATCAAAGAATGTTACAATAGAATGAATTCGATACTCCTGGGCATATTCAAATTCACCTCAAGTATAGGCTTAGTTTGCATTGGAACCATTTCCCGATAAGGTTCAGTGGCCACCGATGATGAATAATCAGTTAACTGAGGTAGAACTTAGCATAGTTGATTCATGTGGGCACAAAAATAGGGGAGGAGACTCCAAGGGGGTGAAATACTGACTTGTAATGGTCAAAATAGGTGCTCCTACACTAAGTAGCAGTGAAACTAGGTGCAACAGTCAATTAACTAGGAAATCAAGGGGACAAGGTGTCCTAAATCATGAAATTGACTGCGTTAACTCCTAAAATCATGCATGAGGGATTATTTGGACCTTAGTGATGTAATCAATGTGCTCTGAGTGGATAGGAGGGCTAATGCTGGAAAAAAACAATCTCTGGGGGGCCAAAGTAAGGACTAGGTGCTAGGAGAATCAACTGCTAATGCATGGAATGAATGGATGCATGCAAAGCATGCATTACCAAAATGAGATGGTGAGAATATTCCAACAGTTTCACCCATGTTTGGATCCCAGTTCTCGATGGGGGGTGTGGAGGTGCTTGCACCCCGCTACTGTTGCTAGGGGGTCTAGGTGGGGAGACGAAAACAATTTGGATCCGCCCTTGGTGGGGGTTTGGGGGTAGTGCCCCCGAAGATAATTTTTTGAAAAAAATGCCTTGTAAAATATTGTAATTCTTTAGTGAATCTGGATCGTTCATCATTCGATCATAGGTTGGACAGTAGAATGTATGTTGGTGTTCCTTTCCCTAGAAAGAAACCCTCTTTTATGAGGGCATTGTATTATGGTTTTGTACAGTGTGAGAGAGATTGCGAGAGAGTGAAGAGAAGGTTGCAACATATGTGTTGTAGGTTTTATCCCTCCTTTTTGTTGGATGGAATTAAGGAAATTCTAGTTGTTTCTCGTATGGATGTAGCCCATATCGGGTGAACCATGTATATTGGTGCCTCTCTTGTATTGTGCTTTTCTGTGTTTTATTTTCACATTATTTTTTAATTTATTGCTCCATCATTCTATTCCTAACACCAATTATATTTCTTGAATAATGCCCAAGGAATTTATTTCCCTTCCTTGTGTTGCATGTCATGTTGGGCATCTGTCCATCCAACTTGGGATGTGCACCCAAATTCCTATGTACTCCTACCCATGGACTAAGGTGATATGCCCCAAGTCAATGCATTGTTACCCACACACCCATGAACCAAGGATTTTCCATCATCCAATTCATCGTGTGACCTATATAAGAAACCCCAAGTGATGACTCTCATGTTAATGCCATAATTATCCAAATTTCTCACTAGTCTATATAGAACTTAGGCATTCCTTTCCATATTTCAATACTACCTAAGGCATGCTATATCAACCATGCAACCTACCATCACAACCAAATGAAGCCTACTAATGAGTGTCAGAGTGGATGGGTGGAGGTGCCCATTACCAACACCAAGAAAAGGACATTATGTCATCCCCCACTCAAACCCATTGCATTCCTAGAAAACATATCCAAGAATTCTATTTATATTATGTCTATTGCTCAGACCCTTCATCCATCTGTAGTTGACTCCTTCAACTACTTCACAATGCCTTTGTTAGAATCATTGTACAATTTTCTATTGATCCAAGTTTCATTTTCCCAAACTCTACCAAACATTGCTTCTTTAATGTTAATGCTACTCTTGCTGCCTCATGTTGTTGATGCAATTCAACCTCCACTAAGAACTATCCAACATTGTTATATCTACCTTCTATTGTTGTTGCAATCCAACTATCCAACACTAGTGTGTTTTCTTATTGTTGTTGTTGCAACCAAACTTTCAATGTTGTTGTTGTTGTTGCAACCCAATTGTCCAATGCTATTACTATTGGCTCATGTTGTTGTTTCATCCCAAGTGTCCAATGTTGTTTTTGTTGCAACTCAATTATGGAAATCCAAGCAATATAGTATGGAATACCTTATAAATCATCTAGCTATATTTGTATGTAGAATCTAGAAGTGCCTAGAAAAAAAGAAAAGAAAAAACGCCTTGTTTCTTGTATGTTACAATTAGTTCCAATTCTACGATCCGAACTCTTTGGATTGGACAGATTAGACAGATTGGATCAGACAGATACTTACATAGATCCCCTTCTTATAGATTCCCTTGAGAATAAAAGGAAAGGAGGAATTCATTCATCATCTTCCTCCACCCCCTTGTTTTTCTTTGTCCAGAATTGAAGTTACATATATATTCTCCTCTATTAATTCGAAGTCATGCTTCATTGTGGGTAACCTCATAACTGCAGATATATTCTCCTCTATAAACCTAATCCAAACAAGTTTCGGAGTTCGAGAAGGAGCATCGTTAAATAAAGAAGGGTTGAGGTAGGGTTTGAGAAGGGGCTTAGCAATAAGGTAGGGCAGGGACAATAGGGCAGGGTGCTTAGCAGCCAGGGCATATAAGGCACTTGGAATAGGGAGGGGAAGGAAGAAATATAGGGGCCTTTCATGAACTTTGATCAACCTCAATAAGGGTCTATCATGAGCCCTCCTTTTAGGCTACTGCACTTCTAAAACTTACTATTGCTTCGCTACTTTTTAACCATTCTACCATGCTTCTACAAATTGATATCCCTCACGCCTTGAACTGAATGGGTAGTTAATCCAATTGTTGGTTCCAACCTATGAGAATGCACTTATTCATTCCCAAAATAGTCACTTTATTTTTCACTCTAATATGTCAATAGGAATATATTGGGCCAAGGAAAGGTCACTATCGTTGCCTCCAAATTGTCAAGTTACGTTTGTAAAATAATGCTTCTAACTTATTCACTAAAATCGGCACCTTGTCCTGATGCACTTAGGCTCCACTACTAGCTCCTAGGTAGCAAGCCACCCTAAGACATATTATTAATGAGAAGAGGGTGGAAGATGTCCATCACAACTAGTTCCCTCAAATGCTCCAATAGTTGATCCAAAATCTCACAAGTCTATTGTAGTAGCTAAGGGATTTCCATACCTCCTACTTAAGTACTTTAAGAGAGGTGTGTTTGCATTGATCCTTTCATTTCCTTCAACCAACAATCTCATAATATTCGGGTCATCCTGACAATCATCCTCAAATCCACCCAAGGTATTCTCTGTGTCATCCTAGGTTCCCATACATGACAATGGGTGAATATCTTCCTTTTCAAATTGGTTTTCTTTCCAGTCCGAACCACCCAGGTTGAAAACTTACATTTCCTTGGTCAACTCCTTCATTTTCTCCATTCGACCACTTATAACTAAACTGACTTACTCCTCCAAACAAGCATCATTTACTTTAAGCATTGTTGTCATTGTTGAACAAATGAAATGTCTCTACCCCTTCCTCAAAGATATCAAGTTTCCTCCTAAAACTTAACAAGTTTTTCAAGGCACCAATGCATTGGTACCTCCGTGCACACTATCCCACTTCTTGGATAGTAGACTACCTAAATGGCCTCAATGTTAAGAAGAGGATGGTTAGATACCATCGCATTTTTCATCCTCATAATAATAATAAAATCCTCCTCTATCCAACCTTTCATTGAAATTGGCACCTTCACCAATGCCCTAGTCTCCACTACTTGTTCCTAGGAAATAATCCACCTATGGAATTTATTAGGTAAAGAAATATGGTGGGTGGATTCCAAGGCCACCACCAACAACTTCATCAATAATTTGTCTAGGATCTACTATGTGCATCAACATAACAACCTTTTATTTCAATGCCTTCACTAAACTACCACCCAGCAAAGGCTACATAAAACTCCCTCCTAAAGATCCATGTGCTAATACTTCCTCCATAAAATCCAAAATATCCATGTTCTCCACTACATAATCACATAGCACCTAGAACCATGCTCAAGGTTGTCATCTTAGTGACAACCTCCAACTAGCTCCTTACTTTGGGAATGATATAGAGTTTATGTACATCAAAGATGATCAAACTATCTTAGTGATTCATGAATATAAATCCAACCACCACAATGATTGGATTCCCAATAAGCTCTCCCTGAATGAAGCAAATTCTTATAAAGTATTATGTTTGGCCTTCTGCCATGAACATGGTGCCCAAAATTTTTGTTAATGCACCCAAAACCTACAACATTATCTTTGAAGTATGCTACACTTGGTTTGCTCCCAAGGCTAACGGTTTCACCTTCAAAGTTGGTTTCACTTGAACTTCTTCCAATTATTTCAACTTCATCTTCAAATGAAAATCTATGGTAAAATGATTTTGATAAGAATGGAAACAAACAAAAATAATACACATGGACTTGGGCAATTTTAGTTGCTTCCTTGCTGTGATGTTTCCATTGCCTTAGGAATCCTTCCTGATGAATGATCCCAACTTAGGTTGTAACTCTGACATAGCTTGCAACCTCTCTACCAAGAATTTATCTCATATAGTGGACAATAGAGACATCTCCATGTAATTTTGGATCAACTATCCCCACATTGTCATCACGACTTCCATCCTTGTCTTCACAAAATATTCTTCTACACCATCCATTCTACACATAGGTAGGGCCAAGGAATTTTCCAATGTCTTCAAGACTAGATTTTTCCTTTTCCACTTCCAAGTCTATGACATCAAGCACCTATTCCAAGAATTTTTCCTTCACCCAAAGCTCTGTTGAAAATCTACCATTGTTGCACTTCGGTGCAGTTGTATTTCAAAATATCCCAAAGGAAAGTATTCCACAAGCTTCACTTGGTATGTGCAATCCTAAAAAAACAAAGGAGACTCACCAATTCTATGTGGAATGATCCATCCAATATTCCTACTACACCAATGCATGAAATATTTCTAAAGGCCAAAAAGACCAGGTTTTTGGCTCAACCTTAGATTGACAACACTGGGGCATGAGTTTTTTTTATAGGGCTAGTTGAAAGAATAATGTTGTTTTCCTTCTAGTGGTTCTTATACTTGAATGAGACTGATATCTTTAATTTTAAGGTATGATTAGGGGATGGTACACATAATTATTCTAAGATCTTGTCTTTGAAGTATCTAATGTCCTTAATGCTGACAAAGGTGTCCTCAACCTGCAAGTCTTTGGGGTTCATAAGTGGTTATCAACTAGATAAAGAGGCCCATTGGTCATGTTAAAAGAATGGAAACATCATTTACTAAAATTTCATACAACCATATATAGAGAGAAATTGGCATCGTCATTGATGCTTTGTCCAAAAGGTTTTACAATATGCAATTACTATAGGAGTTATCATGGAGCTGTAGGATTGAATTGATATTTGTGAAAGCCTATGCCAACATTTGGTGATTAAATCATTTTCACATCATTTATGAATGTTATATATGTGACTTAATTCTTTGTTTACTATTATGTTATATGAAATACTAAAAGGGATGCAAAGTTTTGATGATACTTAAACGCATAGAGGGGATATGTATTTTATGTCTAAACTCAAGTCTTTTGAATAGTTTGTGCCTTTGTACGAGGGTGAATTTCTTTTGAAATTGTTAATGAGGGTTTGTATGCCTTTCAAACTGTATAAATGGGTGAGATTCATGGTAGTCTCTACAACCAAGTTTGATGAAGTATACGGGGAAGATATGATTTTTTATTTTATGTGTAGGCTTGTAAATATTGAACAATATGATGGATTACAAATGGGTAAGAGACTCTTTCTCATTTCTAAGTGATGAGACTTTAATATACCTTTTTCACTACGGGATATTTGTAACCGATGTTACTTTTATAGAGTCATAAAAACAATTTAGATTTGTTTAGATCTTATATGAATTGAACACTCTAAAATGATATGAGGGTAGTTTTTTTGTTTTTTTTTACTTTCTAAAACTAGTTATGTGTGCTTGTATGCTTCTGGGATTGCATAAATGTAATCACAGAGTTATAGGAAGGAGCATAAATGGGCAAAAAACCAATTCTAGTTATTTGGTGATTGAGATCTTAATATACCTTTCGCACTTTAGAATTTTGACTTTAAGTAACTACATTTATTTTCATTTATGAATGGGAGGACAATATCAACTTAGATATGCAGTTTTGTATACTATCTTTTGAATCATTGTGCGTTGTCTAAACATATTTGTTGATGGTATGAGGATGGTTTCTCTTTTTTAAAATGTGTTATAAGCGTTTTTATGTCTATGTTATTGGATAAAAAGATGGACCTTGAAACTTTTTGATTACTTGTATGCCTCTGGGAAAGTAGGAGATTTTGATAGGGTGCATAGGGTACACGGCACCAATATAGAATGTAATTTTTATTAAATTGTTAATGGTACATTCTATATTTAGATAGTAAACTACCTAAATGGCCTCAATGTTAAGAAGAGGATGGCTAGATAGCATGGCATTTTTCATCCTCATAATAAAAAAAAATCCTCCTCTATCCAACCTTTCATTGAACTTGGCACAAGTTAAGAAAGTTGTGCACAAATATAGAATGTAATTTTTTTATATTTAATACAAAATTGGAGCAAAAATGGATAATGGTCATTAAAATTAAAATATTATTTCTATAAAAATATACAATTACCTGAAGATTTGTTTTCTCTAAAATGTATAATATAACACTTTTCTCCATCCAAGATAACAACTATTAAAATTAAAATATCATTTTAACACAAATATAAAATACTAAAAAGTAGAAGATATAAAAAAATAAAAATAAAAAATTATATGAAATTATAATGTGATTTTTAATCAAAGATACAAATACTAAATAATTTAGAGTGCTTTCTACAACCCAATATGAGGAATGAGAAGTTTGTTTAATTCTGCTCAACCTCTTGGAGTTGACACATAGCACTTTAATAAAATAATAAAATATAAGTGAATAAAATTTTAACATCAACCCTAACCCAAAGTTAAAAACCAAAAAAAATTATATTTCAATTAATTAAAACTAAAAAGAATTAATAAAACTTGAATAATTCTTGCTATGCTATTTACCTTTTTTAAAATGCAAAATTTGAGTAAAGTTCGCACTTGTAAATCCCAAATTAAAATTTTTTTATATCAATAAATTATGAAATGAAAAAAATATATATTGAAAAATATGATACTTAAACACCCAACAATATCATTTTTTAATTATTTGTAAATAAATATTGCATATAGTAAAAAACTTATGACCATTCAACAATGAGTGATATTGGAATTTTGTATAAACTATATTTACAAACCAGAAGTGGATTATTTCAGCTTGTATGGTTTTCCTTAAATAGTGGTGATGAAAATGTTGGTCTTAGAGTAGGATCTAAAATTGAGGAAACACGTTACTTACCCAAGGCCCAGAGGTATATGGCATGAGTGGAAGTCTACCCCCTTACAAATGGCCAATAAATTATTTCAATCACAATAACAAAACTGTTATCCATATTAAAAATAAATTTCATCACTTGTATTTGTGTTAACTAATATATTTTTATACGTAAAAGAAATTTAATATATATTAGAGGAGGATAAGAGAAAATTAAAAGAAGGTAACTAACCAAATCTTGAAAATCAATAATATCTCTATCCTCAAACAACCACAATCATATAAAATCTGAGGAAAATTGATTTACAGTGATGTCCCAAAAAAAATTTGATGTGCAATGAAGTCATAAAAGAACTTATGACCCAATAACGGGAAATAAACATTTTACTCCCCATTTACTTGGCCAGGACCTGATTTTAATGTATTCATTAAAGATTGTTTTGTACTTTTGATTTAGACAACTACATAACCTATTGTCTCAAAAAATATTGAATTTTATTTACTATCTTTCTTTCTAATTGAGTCAAAGTCAAAGTGAATATTATCTCTTTCCAATTGAGTGAAAGTTAATGTGAGTATTATCTTTTTAATTGAACAAAATGAATATGAATAAAAATGAATTCAATATTGTTTAAATTTTGTTGACAAATTTTTATTTATATTTTTAAAACTCATTTACTTTTTCTAATTAAGTCAAAGTCAAAGTGAATATTATCTCTTTCCAATTGAGTAAAAGTTAATGTGAATATTATCTTTTTAATTGAACAAAATGAATATAAATAAAAATGAATTCAATGTTATTTAAATTTTGTTGACAAATTTTTATTTATATTTTTAAAACTCATTTACTTTTGGCCAAGAGATGGTTTTAATGTATTCATTAAAAATTAAAGATTGCTTTGAACCTTTGCTCCTACACAAGCCCATAACCTGTTGTCTCAAAATATTGAGATACATTCACTTATCTCTTTCTAATTGGCAGAAAATATATGTGAATTGTTAAATGTAAATGAGAATGAAAACTATGTTTAAAATGTATTCAAATTAATAGAATTGTAAAAATAAAAATAAAAATAATGTTTAGATTATATTTTAATGAAAATAATGATATAAATGAACATTATATTTGGACTATATCATAAATTGATATGTTAATGAAATTAAAAATATAAATAAAAATTATATTTCAATTATGTCATAAATTTAAATATAAGAAAATTAATATCATAAATTGATATATTAATGAAATTAAAAATCATATTTCAATTATGTCGTAGATTTAAATATAAGAAAATTAAAAACAAAAAAATCATGTTAGAAAAGAAATTGTATTCATTTGAATATACAGATAAAATCTAACTATATATTAGCTAAAGCTAAAAACTACCAAGTGAAATAAATTGAATTTCAAATAATAATGACATCAAATTGTATAACCAATAACTTTGTTATCATATAACCAATAACTTTGTTATCATAATCGAGTACAAAGTCTCATAATCTAAACCCCTAATAAAGTATGTTATCATAATCGAGTACAAAATCTTATAATCTAAACCTCTAATAAAGTAAAAAATCTCAATAGAATACAGAAATTATGAATATAAAATATCAATACTCTTAACCTCTTATTTTATATTATCCATATGCCATGATGGTGTTTTCATGGAAGTGGACTTGAAAAGAATGGGAATTAAATAATTTCATAATAGATCGTATTTAGAAGTAGACATGCAAAGATTGCAACCGACAGTTTGTATCCAGTTAGAATCCTCACATGAAATTCTTTACTGAAAGTCAATAAGCACAAGGGTTAATTTTAACATATAAAATTGTACCGGAAATTAACTTCAAAACTGATGCATACAAAAAGTGCCAGAAATTAACTTCCAATTATTGATTGATGCCAACGGGGTTATTGGTTCACTGCAAAGGTCGACAGAGTGTTAAAGCCATCCACTCAGATTCCATTTTCAGCTGGGTTCTGCCCTACCTTTATGGCATAAGTTTCAATGAGACGAGGCTAGTTGCAAGTCTCAGGCAATTTTGGCAGAATATACACCCTTCATAATACCTAGCACCTAAGCCAAAGGTATACAGCATGAGTTTCAAGGAGACAAAGCCAGGTGCAAGTCTCAAGCGATATTGGTAGAATAGATACCCCACACCTAGCACCTATGCCGAATGAGCTCTGTGCTTTGCAAAGCAGCTCTCTGGGTCATGAATGTAGCACTTCAAAAGAGAAAAGAAAAAATTGCTTTCCACAAATTAGAATTTTGAGAAAATGTGATGGCAACATATTACACCTCTAGGAATGCACTTTAAACAAACCAGAATTTTGTGAAAATGTGATGGAGAAGATAATACATCTCTAGTAGTGCACTAATAAGAGGGATTTTAAGATGATTTACATAGAAATTTCCATTGAACTGCGTCTTACATAGTGTTCTATGCATTTGGTTCTATATAACATGTGCCAGGGCATGCTCAGTGACCAGCATCATATGAAACGGGTTTAATGCAATGAATATACAATTGGGTAGTTTATTTACATGAACAAAAATGAAAATATCCACTCACGGCATGGCATGAACAACTTTGATAGCTACAACGAGATATACAATACAACTTTGCATATTAAATACTTTTACAATCGGTATCATCCTGACGAGCGTTCCCTTGAGAATGAAATAATTTACAAATCTTATGATGAAAGACATCTTTATGTGAACTTGCATAGGTTGCGATACTGCAACCAGTATTCCCACGTGCATTTTACACTAGACCTCAGATTATTTTCTCCTCGGTGAAAGAGAAAAAAGGCCTGTATTAACATGGTTTCCCTAATTTATGGCTTATACAGAAGTCTGGTAACAGACAATGTTGTAAATATTATAGAAGTTACAACTTGCTCAAAAGGATACAAAAGGAAATGAAATGAGTGGACAGAATAATCAAGCTAGGCAGAGACATACTACACCTCTATACAGCATATCTGCTCTGGCCGAGGCAACAAAATCAATGCATTAGTTGAGTTGCAAAGCACTTTCGGGGTTGGATGTTGAGATTCTCATAGATGTTTGCAGGATGAGCTGTTGAAGTTTCAATGTTGCAATAATCACTCGAGTTACCTCCAAGATCATGTCTTCTCCCTAGTGCTAGACTTTGGGTGGACATATAGTTCTGCTGAGTTCCTTGCAATGATAAACCATCAGTGCGTTGCAGTCCCAAAGTCAGTGACACACCACCACTTCCAGAAAATCTTGGAGTAAATGACTCATGGCCATATCTACTCAAATCTCCAATCTGATATGACCCAAAACTTCCACTATTATCTGGATGAACCATGGCATTATGGACAAAGCTGTAATCTTCAGTGTTCTGCCTTTCATCACTGAACTTGTGGTCACCAAATTCTCCACTGTTTGTTTCATCTGATTTCAAATCAACTTCAATGCTCATGTTTGGGGACAGAAGAGACGTACACTCTTGAGTTCCATTCCTAGCTTTCTTTAGTTGCCCTTGTCTAACACCCTCATTTTCAGTTTCATTGAAAATTTGGCTATCTGATGTTCCGCCCATGCCAAATGATTGATTTCTGACATTTATCAAGTTAGAAGCATTTTCAGATTTGGGAGCACCAGTAGGTTTTTCATCAGCACCTCCATCCTGCACAATATTGTCAAGTTTTGTGGTTTTTCCACTTTGCTGCTCATGTCCATTCCCATTATTCCCTGCAGCTCCTTCCTTTGACAACACATCTTCTTTTTTCTCCCCACTCTCCTTACCTGTCTTTTCATTTGATCCATGCTCTACTTCTACCTCCTTTGTTTCCTCCATATACATCTCTTCTACCATAGGCTTCCAGAGGCGTACACGTGCATTTATAAACCAATTTGAGACCTGAATCAATAAGAAATATACGATTGTGGATCCTGTTAATGTAGGTATAATTGAAACTATAAATTTCCTAATATATTATTCAGGGGGGATTGACATGAAGAAATAAAGATCTTCAATCCCATAATACCTGATTTCTGGTAAGCCCAGTCTGCCTTGCTAGCATATGTTTGTCTGCGTCTTTTGGATACCTGAAATGCCAACACTATATTAAGTCAGATACCAACCAACAATGCACTGAGAACTGGATCATTAATTACAACAACTCCAATAAGTAGGCAGAACTGAAGAACACAATCATAACAAATTAAATTGAGTAGCCCCTGGGCCCTATATTAAAAAACATATACAGGGGAATTACAGTCCACACTCTGAGTTGACTACTCACGGATGAAGGAAATGTTCAAATAACCAAGCCCGTAAGACAGAGACAGATCGCTCTGGAAGCCCTCTCTGTGGCCTCCAAGCATGTTGCTGAATCATGCCTAGCTGTTGGAGAGCCCGTTGTTGTCGCAATTGCTGATCCACAAAACGGAGACGAGATGTTTCACCTTTTCCACTCACTGTTGAATCTTCCTCACCCAAACTTTTGCTGGTCAGCCGAATTTGTCCACTGATTGCATCTCTCAAACATCGGAAGTGCCTCGATATTGTTTGCAGAGCAAGAGAAGTGTATGTCTTGGCAGCTCCATACCCAGCGGCTGCTTCAAATGATGAAACTACAATCTGCATCTGATGGTAGTACTGTCTGTATCTTTGATCAACCTGGTTTGTCAATCAAGCAAAAACAAGCAGAAAAAGGAGCAGACATTACTATATATACACTGTAATACTTTATAACTTTAAATACAAAGAAGTTATGAATCCTGATAACCCTAACTTTTATTGATCCAATGGACTAAAAAGAAAAGACAAGTTTTGTTTTGACGTCATCAAGATACTTTGAGCAGTTCACAGGGCCATAAAACTGGACACAAAGGAGATGCTATTTTTTAAAATCCTATGTAGGCTTTTGTGCCATTAGGAGCCTAATATTGCAACTACTACTAAATAAACACAATACATGAATGGCTTTTTTTAAGGCTTCACAGCCATAATACCCCAGATGATCAAATTTTTACAGATTAATATCACTGCAATGACGTATGCTAACAAAATTCATCTCAAGTTAATAAAATTTATGAGCTATAAAAACATGGTAATATGCAAAATAATCCATCTAATAGTAGGAAGTATGTCCAGACCCTCAAGCATGAGTAACCAAGAGAATTTGGATCTGCAAATTTCAGACATACTATACACTAATGTCTGCCACACATTACTATAGATATTTAAAATTATCTGAACTACACATCACACAGGAACATGAATGCCCTTATTTTTAAGCATGGAAATCTCAAATGAAAACTCTCGAAATTTGATTTCACCTACAAATAACATGGACTAGAAACTGCTAATAGCACTCGAATACTAGAGATCATTATACCCTAGATGCATCTCACAGACAACTAAATATAGCTTATCAATAAAACAGTACCTACTACCAACCAACTGTACAGTTATGGGGCAAAATTAACACATAAAGAAGTGCAGCATGGTTGTAACCACACTCTAATAACAATCCTTTTCCTTGAACCTAGCAACTGTAGCTCTTATTATACTCTATGGTATGCCAATGGTACAGCCAGTAGAAGCCACAGATGTTGCAATGAAAGGGCTGCTCCTAAAAACTATATTCAAATATTAGCAGAAGGTACAACTTCTAGAGTTCTGATACAAAAGAGAGCAAAGAAATGCAAACAGGAATGCATATCCCTACCCAATATTGATGCAAATATTGCTAACAAGCTGGGGCAAAGGACAAATAGGTTCCTAAATGGAATGATGTAGCTTTTAATTTGAATCCACTCGGTATAAGCACATAATATTCATCTACAATTAACTTAAGCTTTCTCTTCCTGATTTCCTTTGCTCTTTTATATATTTCTGCAGCCTTTTGGTAATTACTAATTACTATTAGCATTCAAACTTTCTAACAAAAAATCTGACATAGAATGCCTATAGCTTTAGCATTTTAATGATTACATAGCATAGTGTCTTATTTAGAGATGTTGTCAAATAAATAAATATAAAAAGAGTATACCTCATCCAACATGGCCACAAGCTTGGCTTTCTTCATTTGAAGCTCTTGTCTTTCTGCTGGTGACAGCTCAGAGGGACGGTCATTTGTTTCTTGGCCTGATGTTGAACGCCATGTAGGGGCAGCAGCTGCTCCATCCTTTCCACCACCTTCAGCTCCACTATTCTCTTTATTAGCTGTTGTTCCAATCCATGATTGTGATTTCTGATGTTTGGCTGAGTCAGGCTTGATGCCCTTACCAACATTGACAACTTCATCTAGCAGCTGCTGTGCTGCCTTAAGATACTTGGATCCTATTAGAACATTTGGAAGCCCTGCTGGTCCAGTAGAACTGGAATCAAGATGCATCTGTTTGTTGGCTCCAGGGGCAAGTAAGTTGCCTGAAAACCCGGTGTTTGAAAACCCAGATCCTAGTATCCCATCTCTTGAGGATGCTCGAAAGGCACTAAGACTTCCAGCCCATTTACTTGTACTTCTATCAGTCCTGCTCATGTTCTCTTCTGACGTTGCAGAAATTCCTGGGCAGTTTATGTCTGAGTCGGTGGGTTGGTTCTGAAAAGAGGGCATCTGAACAGTTGATGGCTGTTGTGGGGAGAGGCTGAGTGAAAGACCCTGCCCATGTCCAGTGGAACCATGTGAATGCTCTAACTGCAAGCTTAATCCACTTGGAAGCATTCCTGACTGCTGTTCTTGAATGGAAGACATGGGTGCTCGTCTCAATCCCAATTGGGATATCTCAGCAACTGGCTGGTGGCCCATACTGCCAGAATTATTCATGTGTCCAGACAGGGACTGACTACTGCCAGTTGCATCTGTTGTCTGCATAAATGTCAACTCATTTCCTCCATTTCGCCAAATATTGTAAGGATGGCCTCCAATTCGAGATGCAAGTAAATTCGAGTTGATTTCCTGCTGAGCTGTAGGAGAATTTCCCATCACCCCGAGAGAAGAGCGTTGTGGAAGTTGAGCAGTTGGAAGTGGGATTCCAATAAACTGCTGTGAAGGTTGCCCACCTGCCAAATTATTTGCTGGCAGTGTATTTCCTACTGAGTGGTTTAGGAGGACCATGTTCCCTGAAGTTGTTGCATCTGTATAACCTGCATAACCTGGGTTCATTAAGTAGAGGGTTTGCATATTATCAGCTTGAATATTGGAACCTGGAAAATAGGTAGCCATTACTTCTTCTCTGCTGTTTGACCCAACTGCCTGGCTGTATGCTTGGAACAACAAGCAAAGTTGCAGTCACAGTACTTGTCACGACAGAACCCCAGCTTTGAATCTTTGCTAATACATGAAATGGGCTGCCACAACTGGTAGGTGTTGAAAGCTTGCCTGGAATAAGATGCTTCCTAATAAAGAAGGAATTTGTTGCACAACTTTTACTTGAAGATGGCTAGTTTTCCTTTTTTCTTCTTTTTTGGTACAGCCAATAGTTCAGAACTTGAAGACAAAATATAGGAATCAAAGATATCATTGATGTGCCTTCATTCCTGCACAGTCCATCCTTTTGCCACTGACGTTGCAAGTTTGCAACTGTCTATTTAACAGCTATCTTGTCTTTGTAATGAAGGAATTGAATGCCCAAGATTTTGTATTTGCTATTCTGCACTGACAAAAAGTAGGCAGATTAGATCAAGCTCTTGAAGTGTCATTACTGAAGATCATCTTTCTTAACAAAGATTCTAGTTCTAGAAACAAAAGAAAAAGAGGTGTAGCTTCTCCCTTCATTGAGGTTGAGATGAAACATTTTTAAACTCAAATCAATTCACTACATCAAATACAAAGCATTAGATAAAGAACTGGATAAGTCATTGAACTGTCAATGTAGAGTATAGAGAGAGTCATTTAGGGAAACAAATTGCCAGTATGTAAATTGCTATACTTGTGACAGTTTGGCACTTCTTGTCTATTTTTCTGCTGATTGTCCTCCAGCCCTAGGGACATCCTAGTCGATCAAGAGTCAAGAGGAGTGTTTCTGCTCAAGGCCTAGCTGTCTGAAAGGTTATTTGCCCATAAAGGGACTGGTGGCTGGTATTAGGTTTATAACTTTATTATGATTTCGGCAAGTCAATTAAGCCAAATGGATCCAGACCTTCTTTACTTGAAAGGATCCGTGCAATAAGGTGGGCATTTATCAGAAATAAAATTTTATTAGCATCCATGAAAGGCTCTGCGCATCTACATGACTAAGAAATCAATTACAAAGTTACAAAGAAGTTCTCTCCACTTTAACTCCAAACTATAAAGGCTCTAAAGATATATCCAGTTACACTGTATTTATGCCATGTCTAAACTATCTAAACACGTTCTCTGATATTCCAAGACATCTTTAATGTAGCTGCCCACTTGCTTGTCAGGCCGGCAAAGCAAATTGTGTATAATCTTCAAACTGTGTATAGTCTTCACATCTCGCTTTATTGAGTGCTTTGCTCTCATCTGCTCATATTTTGGATAGTTGAGCATCGCATATGCCTTGTCTTCTACTTTGCCCGGTTGCACACTGAATGCAGACACAACTCTTCTTCTATTTTTTCTGACTCTTGTTTCTGTATTGTAAAAGTTAGTTCAATAATTTCAAATCTTAATGTTGCTATGGAGATGAAAGTACGCACTAGATTTGGAGATCTCTTTTCTCAACTAACAACAGAAAATAGCTTTTGAGCTATTCTGCATTTAATCATCTGGATTGCCAAAAGAATTTTAAATGACAGAACAAAAAGGGCCAGCTTATATTGATTTTGACACTGGCTAACTGCACAGAAAGTTTGGCATCCTTCCAAACATGGTTCAAAATGGAGGATTTGGTAATCATGTATTAGCGAATAGACAAGATCTAAATATACTGAGTCCTCCCATTCCTTACCTTCAGTTGCAAATTAATACGATGTACCTGAGATGGAAGCATATTGAAGAGGTGAGGTACGGAAGAATGACTTAGCAACACATGTAATTGAAGCAAATCCAGACTCAAGCACTGAGGAGCATGCCAAACCGGACAGCTAACGGTATCATGGGTGGTTCTTTAAACCAGAAGTTCAGGCAAAAGAAGCAAGTCCAGCAAAAGCATTCTTTATGGATTATGGACTATAAGTAACCACTTTGGTTCACATTTTCTGGAAAAAGAATCCCAGGATTATGAGTTTCATCAGTTATGACTCATGAGGCTATGGAACATGAAGCGGATGTAATTGCCTTGAAATTAGATATGAACCCAGAGACAATAAACAGGAATTAGAAACTGCACACCTTGAACATAACATATGGTTGAGTATCGTCCCCAGTAAGAGTAGTCAAAAGGAAATCCTAAAGTATGACATTCTCGCTAATATGTAAAATCACTGGATCCAGGAGGACATTTGTATGTCCCCTAAATTTCTCCTGTACAGTTATTCCAACTAATAACGGTTCTATCACAACTGTCCTTACATGTTTAATCCTAAAGAAGATTGCCCCAACTGGCATATCTTCCCTTCTTTTCCCACAACCATAATAGAGATATCAGTTATTCTGCTTCTCTCTAATTGGACAGAGAGTTAACGTCATGGCAGGTTTCTGAATGCCTGGATCCTCATAGAGCAGACTGACGATTGATGGAACGAAGATTAGACACAAGGTTAAGCCCTTACACTAAATAAGGATCAGGCCATTTTGAATTCCAGTTTGGTCTTTTGGTGAAAGATCCATATCTATGTGTAAGAGGTTTTGAGTTCCACCCCTACCATGGCATCCCAACGCTGTAGCAAGTCTATTAGCAAATAATTGGAATGAAAAACTAATGATAACAGGTACTGCCAAAGACCCCACTCTTATTACCTTTCGAAGTGACTCCAGATTGGTGATTTCCTTTCGGATTGATTGCGTTGGCCGATGATGTGATGTTTTATTTGCCAAAGGAATTCGCTCATAGTCCAACTACTGGTGATGAGACCAGGGGCCATAGGCTATGTTCATTTCGGCAGGAATACCTTTTTACTAAAAATTCAGCCATCAGCGCTTGCTCTCAAAAATTGATCATCTTTATTGTCTGTACATTATGAGAACATCCTGAAAAGAACTTCATTTTCAAATATTGGTATCGTTCTTCCGATTTGCATCTCCTAACAGCTGTGAACAAGATAAATATCAGAAGTGTCCCTGATCTTTCACATGTAAATCTGTGAGTATATGCAGTATGTACCGCTTCTGAAAATTTTCCATTGTTTTACAAATTCTCCTTTTTCATTTCAGTTTATTTGGAAGTTTGGGACATGGACACGGAAAGTGAAAACCCAACAACAATCACGAAACTTGAATGTTAAGAAAGCAAACCTGAACTACTTCCAAGACCTTGTGAAAACTGGGATTAACTCCTATGCATTGCATAGAACAAGAATACTTTTTTGGTTCTTAAAATACAACCCGTCTAAAACTTGGCTGTCGTCTCTTATTTCACTCACCTTAATGGAAGTAGCTTCCCAGTTTATTTAACCTGAGTTAAGGTAATACTGTAGAAGCCCCGTTCATCCAGACATAGAATGTGGGCATTACTGTGAGATAATCATAATTTTGAAATCTCAATCTTTCAGTTACTTTATACCATTCAACAATAAGGGCTCGTTCTAAAGAATACTAGAAGCTAAAAACACTAGCCCTGCAAGAACTATAATACAACCAGTCTGTTCATGGATGCAAGGGCTCGTTCTTAACCGCTGTTTTCCGACCTGTGGCATCTCCAGCCGGCCAAGGGTTCGAACACCTGACCAGCCAGACAGAAGCGACTTACGCAGCAGGCTGCGCTCCGTTCATCTTGAATGTTCGTTATAGACACTGGTCGCCATTGGGCGCAGTCTGCTACACAATTCACCTGCATGATAAAGGAGCACGCAAACCTGTAGGGTGGGGACGAGTACTTGCTGTGAATCGAACACACGATGTTGGTTTCTGCAAGGTAGGGGTTTTGGGTCCAAGGATTCGATCAATGAACTGCGCTGAAAGAGGGCTGGGTCGGTCAAATGAAGAAAACGGAGCATTGAAGAGACTGAATTGAGCATTGAGATAATAATTTATCCAAAGGGCAATTAGGGGATATTACAGGAGGCACGTGAGGCAGAAGAAGAAGAAGATGGGAGGTTGAAAATAAATAGAATAGGCCTAACAACATGGAAATGAAAGGAAAAAGATAAGAAGAGTACCTTGTTGATGTATGTCCTCCTCAATGCGGCCCGCAATGGACGCCGTCCTCACTGAACGACTGGACTGAGTGTGATACGAGCGATGTAGATAGTAGATTTAGATTCGGACTTAGAGGAGGAGATATAGATAGACATACACGCATACTTTTCCTATCACACTGCACTGTCAGTGACGACGATCCCCAATGAAGGAGAATGAGAAGACATAATATTAAAAGGAGAAAACCCAAAAAAAGGAACCCGTCTTCTTCTTCTTCTTCTTTTCTTCTTCCGAGCGATGGATCCAGTCGCGTCTTCTCTTTGTTCGTTTGGTGGTGCGAGCTATTGCTATCTGTCAGATTTCTGGTACTCGTCGTCCTGCCAAGGCTGGCTTTCTCTTGTCTATAATCTTCTTAATCTCCTATTGCCCCTTGCTCTTTGCATTGTTTATTGGGAAATTTTTATTGCCTTGTGCTGCTGCTGCTGCTGCTAATGGTACCGTTGTCCTTGTCTGAAGGCTGAGGAGAAGAGATTGATTAGCGTGATTTGACCCCTTTCTCATTATTATAGCATGAGGCACGTCTGCTGTCGGATGGATGGATGTTTTTATGTTAACTGGAGAGACAAACGATGGGGAATGGATTGTGGCGTGTATGCTAGTGAGTCAGAAAGGGGAAGGAATATGGGGAGCTGTGTCAGTAGGAGTAGTAGTCACCGCCGTCGTCGTCGTGACTGAAATCAAATAAAAATCAAGAAATGTTACGTCTATTTTTTTTCCCATTGATCGGAAGAATCAAGAAATAGCAGCAGGAGGAGGAGGCGGAGAACGGGACGGGGGAAAATTCAGTTCGCCACCAGCATATCTGGCGGAGGAGGAAGCGGGGGAGGCGATCATATGCTGTGATATTATGAAGGGGGAAGGAAGTCAGTCGGAAGAAGAAAAAAACGAAATGTATAAAGGAAGAAAAAGTTTGTGTCGACACGCTCCAACCACCATTTCTCGCCCGCCGGGCCCCGCCGTCAATTACCGCCATTGCCGACATACTGTTCGGGCTTCAATTGACGGCCGTGCTCGCAATCTAACGACCAATCGCCTTCAACTCACGCCCGCTCGCCGTATACATATTGAAATTCGAGTATTCAGAAAAAAAGGCCGAAAAGTAAATATTTATTTCCAAATACTTTGAGGTTAACCTGTCCTTATAAAAAGAATTTGGCGATTTTTAAGTTTTTGAGGTTGTTCAAGAATATGATATTCCAGCAATCTCTTTTATGTTTCTTTGGTTCTGATTGCGTCACGTAGCCATAATCACAAAAAAGAAAATCTTTGACAATTTGTTTAGCTTTCGAAAAAATTATATAATTAATTTAACGTTAACCATATGAAATGATTTGGAGTGGAGGGTTTTGATGTAGATATATTTATAACCACTTTTAAAAAAAAATCTATATATGGTTATTGAAAGGTTTACGGATACATATATTTTATAGAGTTAAAAATTATAATAATTAGAATTGGTGATGTAATGGTAGGGTTTGAATCATGGACTTGGTCTACCCAATTGAGTATGGTATATTTCATTATGCATCATGGGTTTTAATGGTCTATCCAATTAAATATGGTTTATTTCACTCTGCATAATAAGTTCTAATTAGTTATAATGTTGATTTTAATATAATCATTTGCTTTTTGTTTATCATTTTTTAGTCAATCTAGTATTTCTAATTTATCTTTTTGAAATGTTGGTATGTCTCATATGTAAATTTGATTTATACTTGATTTGTGAGTACGCTATACAATGCAGAAGAAAGTGTTGCTTGGTGTCTACTTCTTCATTTACACATACACGATATAGCCAGCCTTACTTTCCCCACTACTCCTTAGGATGTTCTCATTTTCTTGTTTGGCATTTCGACTTGTGTGAGTTGTTTTTTATCTGTGTTATCCATGTTTTCACACCATGAAATGTTAAGTTTCAAGTAGTTTTGCACTTTGATCTCCCCATGTTTGATGAAGTTGTCTATATAGTATTGGTGTTTTTTTTGGCATGTTTTCTCTATTTCCCTTCATGTAGCAATCTTGTACATGACTTTTCAATGCATTTTTCCTTGTTGGCCAACTTTCTTCTTTTATATCGCGCTCTTCAAATAATGTAGAAATCATTTGAATCAAAAGGAAATAGGGAAGAGGCTAAATATATTAGAGTGTAGGTGTTTGTAGCCAAAAATATCAACCAAGTAATTTTAAGTCTATTATGTGCAACGAGCTTTCTCCTTTGATGGAGCACTTCACCCACAATTAAAGTTAAATTGAAAAAATGTTACATGCAACAAATCCATAATCACTTGGTGATGATAACTAACATTGGGTGCAAGTCCCATCTTGGCATGACGTGCAAGGAGGTTAATTGCAATGATACAATAGATGATGGTAGGTGTGATAGTTTCATCACTCTCATAATGTTGAGTAACCTGCACAATGTTAATCCACATGTGTTAAATGTTTCTTAGTTGTGTTATCCATATTTTCGTATCATGGAACGTTAAGTTTCAAGTAGTTTTACACTTTGATCTCTCCATGTTTGTGAAGTTGTCTTTTTTTATTGGTGTTTTCTTTTGGCATGTTTGATCCATTTATGTGAGAAATGTTTCTTAGTTGTGTTATCCATATTTTCGTATCATGGAATGCTAAGTTTCAAGTAGTTTTACACTTTGATCTCCCCATGTTTGTGAAGTTGTCTTTTTTTTATTGGTGTTTTCTTTTGGCATCTTTGATCCATTTCCCTCCATGTAGCAATCTTGTACGTGACTTTACAATGCATTTTTCTTTGTTGGCCAACTTTCTTCTTATGTATCCCACTCTTAAAAGAATGTACAAATTATTTGAATCAGAAGGAAATAGGCTATATGTCTTAGAGTGTAGGTATTTGTAGCCAAAAATATCAACCAAGTAGCAAGTGATTTTAACTCTATTATGTGCAACAAGCTTTCTCCTTCAATGGAGCACTTCACCCATCATCAAAGTTAAATTGAAAAAATGTTACATGCAACAAATGCATAGTTACTTGGTGAGGATAACTATCATTGGAAGTCTCATCTTGGCATGACGTGCAAGGAGGTTAATGTCAATGATACAATAGATGATAGTAGGTGTGATAGGTTCATCACTCTCATAATGTTGAGCAACCTTTAATGTCAATGATACAATAGATGATGGTAGGTGTGATAGGTTCATCACTCTCATAATGTTGAGCAACCTGTATAATGTTAATCCACATGGAATGTCGACATAATGTCACATGGCAATGGTCGGACATGCCACATCCAATCATTGGAGATGAGATGGCAATGTCACCCAATGATCTCTATCCTCCTTAGAGGAAATGAGGTAGGTGCAATAAAGTATGCTTGCATGTAAATGGTTGAAAAGAACAATGTTCAATTTGACAAGGATGAAGTTAGAGTGTAATTTTTACCTATAGAAGAAAAGAGCATAGATTTATGTAAAAGGAAACAACATGGAACAAAGATGAACAATAAGTGGTGAAGAGATATGAAAGTTGAGATGAAAATTGGATGTGATGGTAAGAGGAAGATGAAAGGAAATGTAAACTCTCAACTAAAAGAATAATTAGTTAAAATAAAATAAAATTTGAAAAGAATGAGGTTAGAATGTAATTTTTTTTATTAAGAGAAAAGAGTATGGATTTATGCAAAAATAAACAACCTAGAACATAGAAGAAAGATGGACAAACAAGTGGTGAAGAGAAAGTTGAGATGAAAATTAAATAAGAAGATTAAAAGAAATGATAAATTTTTAATTAAAATATCCAAAAGTAAGAAATTAAAAAAGTAAATAGTTAAAATAAAATAAGAAAGTAGCTGAGGTAGTTGTATAATTGAATAAAAGAGGAGTTAGAAAGAAAAAATTAAAAACTCATGTCATATTAAATCAATTAAATATAAAAAGAAATTATTGATTAAAATAAATATAGGTTAAAAATAATGCAAAGAAACAAATAAAAAAATTATATGAAATATATACACAATAATTATAATTATAAATTATATGAAATAAATATATACACAATAATTATAATTATATTCTTTAATATAGATATTCACTTTTAAAAATTATCACACTTTAGGGCTCAAAGAAATATTCCTTCTTGTCAGGGTAAAAGATGATTGTAAAGAAACATGCACACAGTTGTCTATTTCAACTGTGCCCTTTTCGAGTTGACGATAATTATTTCTGCGACCTGACGGCCTTTCTCTTTCCGACTGTGAATACCCAAATTTGATCAAGACGCCTCGGAGACTGCGCCGCTCGTTTCCCTCCATACGGTTGGTATAGCACAGACATACGTACGTACATACGTATGATTATCGTGGCCGAAGATTTCTCGGATATTACGCTGTCGTCAGAATGGTCGTCTTATTCGCCGTCAGATAACGGAATTTTCCTGACGGGGGGCGGGAATTTGGAAGGCACGGCCGTCAGTGGGATGGGCGTAACGGCGGCGGCAGTTGACGTGCATTCAGAAATTTGGCGTCTCTAGTCTGACAGAAAAAGGGGGACCAGGGCGTTTTAATATTTTATTTAATATTTAATATCGAGAATTGAAGTGTGTTCCCAAACATTCAACCTTTATCATCATTAATCCACCAAACCAGACCTACTGCAAAATATTTAATAGTTTATTTGGATTTGGGCCGATTAACACCAAAACGAAACAATGACTATCTATCTTTGCCCGCATTGCCTAGATATTCGCGTTAAATAAATAAAGCCCACCTTTTTTCCCTCTAAATCTTTTTGACAACTAACCAATTTCAACACATTTTTTTTAAAATAAAAAATATTTTTAAGGAAGGGGGAAGTTGTTATCACGATCTATGGCAAAAGGCGAGTTTTGCAATTTATGTACGTTTGTCTATTCTTCATGGACGTATACACACCATATATATCTTTTATTATTACCTTGTGTATACACCCTTTGATTTTGTTGTTTTCTTTCTTTGTGATCAAGCAACTAATTTGCTTCACACACGTCTTTTGAAGTTTGTGTGGCCCATAGTCTTCTTGATGGAGTCGTTGTCGTCATGGATGACAGTAGAGGTGCATCACTGGGTGGGAGCTTTTGTGAACATATTCATGGGAATTCAGGGAGGATGTGTTGCACAACGATTGGTTTGATGGTGATTGATTCTCTGTGGTGCAGTTTGTTGGGGAGGTGTAATGTCATTATTGGGGATCTTTTGGGTATGGCGAAATTGCATCTTCTTAGGTTTGGAAGCTTTTGTAGGAGGGTGTCACCCTCTCTTAATTCCATGGGTTGTAAAAAAAATTAGGTTAATTTTAATTTATATGTAATTTGAAAATATAAGGTGTTTGTTGAGTCGGTGAAAGTAAGATGTTGTTATTTTTTTTATTAAGGTTTTAAGTTTTCTAATAAGTGACTTGTTCTTTTTATGGGTTGTTGCTACTTTGCAAGCGATTTGTTGTTAAAGGAAAGAAAATATAGTTGTGAAGTTAAGTTGGGGTAATCATATGCCATAATTGCAACACATTGTCTCACTTTTGGATAATTGATGTATGTTGGACAATCAAAGTATAAAAGAAGTATCAACAATGGCGTGTTAGGTCAATGAAAGTAGGTTTAAGTCTCTCCATTGACATGCTTATGCTCGTGTGTCTCAACGCTTGCGAGAATAGGTAAAGCCAAGTGCAAGTAAGTGACTTTGATGGAATAGATATGCTCACTTGTAGCCCTTTGTCGAAAGGTGACTTCCAAAGCATGAGAAGACCTTTCCATCCATTGAAGATCAAAAGTAGCACAGTGGTCACTTACTCATGTTGACTAGAAGCATTTAATCAAAAGTAGCACAGTGGGAGGGAACTCGCTACATAATCGTGATCAAAACAAAGTTTGCAACATAAGGTAATATTTTTGCACCGAGTGAAACAAGGTGCTCTACAACCCAGTATCGGGGAGATGTTGTAACGTGTGTGGATGTAACGTTACACATGAGTATGAGAGAGATGTTGTAACGTTACACGAGTAAAAAAAGAGTAAAAAGTAATACATTATATTATGTCGGCCATTAATAAATTCATGCCGGCTCATAAAATAAAAAATTAATGAAAGTATTTTAAAAAAATCCATGTTGGCTCATAAAATAAAATATTATGAAAAGTAATTAAAAAATCGATGTTCGTTTATAAAATAAAAACTTAAAACCTAAACCCGGGTCTATCAATCAAGAGATATCAAATTTCTTGAGTTTAAATTTAAAAAATGAAATACACCTCAAGAAATTTGATCCCTCTCCGTGGTGCTTGATGGTTTAAGATGGATCTATGTTGGTTGTAATTTTAATAAGGGTCAATGCCATTTTGGGTTGCTACTTTCTAACTCAATGTGGTTATAATGAAAAACTTGGCTTAATTATATCAGTACATATTTTGATATATATAGTAAAACCATACAAAGAAGTTTTAGAATAAATGGAATTATGAATATCTTTTAAGATCTTGAAACTCTATTATTTCAATTACATAGTACATAAATCTAATTCATACAACAACTATCATTAAAACTTATGTATATATGTTAAAACAAGGTTGTGAAATTTATAAATTGGGACTTTTTATGAACAACTCTATTATTTCAATTACATATTACATAAATCTAATTCATACAACAACTATCATTAAAACTTATGTATATATGTTAAAACAAGGTTGTGAAATTTATAAATTGAGACTTTTTATGAAAAAATTTACACAAAGAAATTTGATCCCTCTCTATGTTTGATAGATACAAGTTTAAGATGGATCTATACTGGTTTTAATTTTTTATTTTATGAACAGACATGGATTTTTAATCACTTTTCATTTAATTTTAATTTTTTTTTATTTTATGAGCCAACATGAATTTTTTTAATTACTTTATATTTTTGGTAATGTAACATTATGTTATCTTACTTGACAACATCTCCTCCACACTGAACTCTAAAGCACCTTGCCCCTCTAAGTTCAATAACATGGTACATGACATAAAAATAAATTATTTAAAAAAATATATGTAAATTATAGCAAATGCATCTTCCCAAAAAATCTTTAAAATTTTTCTATTCAAAATATTTTTTATAAAGAAAATAATTAAAAACATTATTTAGAATTAATTTTATGTTTTTTTAATCACTATAATTATCACTTTTATTAATAAAAATGATCAGTTTATCGTTTAGTAAGTAATATAAGATACCATAATAATCCAAATTCAAATTTGGACAAACATTAAAACAATATAATTAAACAATTCTATTAATAAAAAAATTATCATTTTATCGTTTAGTAAGAAAGATAAAATATCATAATAACCAAATTCAAACTTCAATAAACACAAAATTTTGATCATGTGAACAAATTAGTCAAATTTGATGGCGCCCAATACAAGTAAGACCATTGTAAAAAATTGTGTCATCATGAAGAAAGTCTATATGCCAATAATAACTAAAATGTATAATAAAATATGTTTATCCACTCAATGTTAAGCATGTCAGGAACTTCTGCAACATTGTGAAATATAATTTTAAAACTAGGTAGAGCATTATCCAATTTGACAAGAAGAAGAAGCTCTTTGCTCAAGGTGTGAAGAGATTAAAAGAATTCAAAGCTAGAGTAACCACAGAACGATAGAGAGTCTTTCTTTTTAGGACTGATGTATCTCTGTCCGTCCTTGGGTAATGATTGCATGGAGAAGGGGGGTAAGGTAAAATATAAGTTTTTAAATTATCTTTAACCTGCCAAGATATTATGTCATGAGTGTAACTTTCATGCCCTAAGACTTCTAGAAGAAGAACCCATCACAAAAGCAATCAAGTAGCACAGAGGTCCATTGTCAATGTGACAGGTGAATTTCATGGGAGGGCCTAAGGGCCTTCACATGTGAAATTTGAGGAGCCCCTTCTAGAAGGAACTTGGTGGTGGCATCACAGTCCAATTGTGGTGGGGGTTACATGTGGGGCTATCAGAAGACATTGTCAATCAATTCAATTCTACTGTTGAAGGAAGGCCACTTTCATCATGCACCCACTTGAATGGTCTTGTCCTCACACTGACCCCACCACCACCAATCTTACTTAACACCTGGTTCATCTAGGAGTAACGTGATTCACTTACAATATACCAAGTGATTTACACATCTTACTCCACATAAGAAGATTGCAGTGCATTTCAAGCATTTAAAGAAAAAGGTAATGTAAGGTAAGGTAAGGTGAGTAAGATGAGTAAGATGAGGTAAGGTTGGCTCTTAACTAACAAAAGAGTATCTGCCACGCATATGCAGACATCAGACTCCTTAATACAGCATTTGGACTCATTCCAAGAAAGGACACATCATGGGGGCCCCAACAGTGGGGTTGCAAAGGTTGTTGTAAGGCCCCCACAATTCATGCAAGTGGGTTTACTGTAGCACACGTGTTCGAATAAAATGATGCCACGTCAGCAAGCATGAGTCTTGTGTGAGGTTCTTCCCTATCCGATATGGACAAACTGGGTATCTATGCCCCCTTGGGTCTCTAATGATTTCCAATTTCCTTGTGAAGGTGGGGAGAAGCGGGGGGTGTGTTGCATGCGTATTTGTTTATTAGGAAATGATATTCCCTTAGCGATAAGGTGTTTGGCTTTATTAATCTTTAAAGAAAGAATAATATAAACAAAAGTCTTAATCGCTTTTAAAAAAAATAATATCGGTGGGCGTGGTGGG
Source organism: Larix kaempferi (assembly GCA_027924585.1). Taxonomy (NCBI): domain Eukaryota; kingdom Viridiplantae; phylum Streptophyta; class Pinopsida; order Pinales; family Pinaceae; genus Larix; species Larix kaempferi. The sequence continues at coordinate 4,309,119 of BSBM01000493.1, read as the reverse complement.
GACCACACGGAATTACTTGTGTCGTTTAGCGACCACGTGCCGGCTAACAAGAAATCCGTCGCGTTGGACTTTCCACTTTTATTTTAATCTTTTTCCTCCGCCCTTTTTTCCGGCCGAATAAGAGCTGGTCCCCAGCCCCGCTCCCGCGCACGTGTCGCTTCCTCGCACGTTCCGTTTGCACCCGCCCTCCGTCGGCCCCGCGGTCGGGATTTGAGTGCGGCCACGCCCACCAGATTCCGCAATCTCGTGCTGGTGGCGGGCCCCGCGGAGCGAATGAAAAGGAAAAATTGCACGGAAGAGTTAAAGCTGTCGCTGTCATCCGCGTCAGACATAGCGGGGACGGTGGGGTCAGCAAGTGTACCAGTCAACCGGGTAAGCGAGCGCCGGCCCTCGGGCCACGTCAGGCCCGCTGCCCACGGGCAGCTAGCGAGACTTAGGCAAACGTCCCCGTCCTAATATCGAGATAGGACCGTCTCAAACGATAAGATAATATAAGAAAATACAAGCAAATCTTCCCTTTTCTTTATCTTGTCTTTTCTTTTTCTTTTTGCTTCCTTTTTCTTTAGTCTTTTCGAGCCCCCATACATGTTTCTCGTGCCTCAACTCACCTAAGGATTTGTTTAATAATTATTTTCTTTCACTTTGATGGATCAATCACTCATTCCTAATGACTCCATGGTTTGTTCTGAGCAGGCATGGACAAGGAACGAACCCCTTTGTCCGACACTGACACAATTTAGCCTAGTCCTAGCTTTCTCTCAAGCTAGCTTCCAGACAGAGAAACATGGAGATGATAACTTAAAAAAATATTGCATAAGAAAATAGTTTATAGTTCTTCTAACCATAATAGGCTAATGTGCACAAACCTCATACCTCAAACCTGTGACTAGGGATGAGAGGAGAAGCACGGGAAGGTGGAGTTTGAGTGATGGGCACGGCATACCCCATGTCCCCTCTATGCTAACGTACACCACACTCCCTCCCCCTTCCTAGATGCCCACTTTACCATAGTGTTTACATCAATCACTTTTCCTCTTGCCTAATAATTTCGTCCTTGGTGTATTTGGTGGCTTTGAAAAGTAATATATGATGCCACCATGAAAGGGATCCCACCTAATTCCATTCCCTAATCATGCCACAAATGAATCTATCATCATAGCAAGGATAGCATGCTCTTAGTCCATGCACTTGTGTGCATCACTGTTCTTAGTCAAGTGCTTCACCTAACATTCATTACAATGCTATCTGAACGTGCCAAATGTATGTCTAAGAAAATTATGTTGACTTTATGGATGGGTTGGATGTATACTCATTTAATATTTTCTTGCAACCTTAACTTTGAAATAGAAATGACTTACAAGTTTTCATATATGGGAAGGTCCACATACCATACTCTTTTCTTTTGGTTAAAAGTGTTTGGTTCGTGCATCAACACACTTTTTTTGGTGCTGCTTTCAATTTTTATTTTTATGGGTAATAGTATTATTTGACATGTTAATTTGTTTTACATTATTACAAAGTGCAAATTCAATAGTTGTAAAAAGACGAGTTTGAGTTTTTTTCAAGCTTCTTTTTTTTCAACTCTTTCTATATATTCATTGAATTCTTTGTGTATATTCAATGCTTAGTGCCTCTCATCACACTTGTGCCTGCGTTCACGTGAACAACCAACACGTATTCTACCAATTCTAATAACATCCCATTATACACTCAAACATGTCATTTCAACTTTGGCTCATCAATTCACATCAATGATATCTTACAATTTAAATGATTGGCTTACCTACCTAATTAGGTGACCAAATTTGACCTAGATTGCATGCCTTAATTGTCTTATGTCAAGGACCATCATTTGTGATCATTGAGTTTTATTATTCTTGTATATAATGGCAATTGTACAATGATAAATTCACGTTCACTAAAGCAAACAAGTTATAAAGTAGCATAACATTCAAAGAATTGTAACACACAAATCTACATATTTGTTAGTCTCTTTTGTTTTTGTTGTCTTAGATTGCATTGTTTGTGAAGTCAAATTCATACAATCTTCTCTTGCACAACTAGAGTCACAACATTTTCACAATGCTTTGACTATTGCTACTTTTGTAACTCATTATATACTAGTAATGATATGTACATTTAAGCAATATTTGTTATTCTAGTTCACTTTCTTTGATTTATGATTTATTAGCTAATCCCCATGGATAAGCGATACATCTATCCTAACACTATCAACTCTTAATTTGTAATTCTATATTATTATTGTCCCTTTCATTATTTATTATTTTTCACAAATATCTTTATAATTATATTTGCATACTCTTTGTTTTTCATCACACATAAATTTTTTTATTGAATCTAGTTTATGCACTTTTGTAAAATCCTTGTACACGTTTTTTTTTTATGAATTTTAACACTATCACACTTAACATGCTAATTATGTTGTGATATCATGTTTTATTGTGTAGTGTAAATGTAAAAAAAATACATTTACAAATAACACATTAGCTTGGGGTTTTTTCCTATTTTTAGGATATATTATTATTATTGTCATTGTAATTATCATTGTTTACAATATTTCATGAATACATAGGTTCTTTATATTTTTACTTGCATACTCTTTGGTTTCCAACATTCATATTATTCCTCATATTATTGAAATAACTTTACTAAGGCTAGTTTATGCACTTATGTAAAAGCCTCACACACCTTTGTTTAACAATATCACTCTTAACGTGCTAAAACTAATATTGTATCACGCTCTATGCCTTGATGTAAACGTAAAAAAATGTAATAAATTGTATATTTATAGATAGCACATTAGCTTGGGGGTCTTCCTATAGACCCAAGTAGCATTAATTAAGGAAACCATTAATTATTTTATACATGTTATGTATGCTATGGTGGTAGCATAGCAAAAAGGTATGCCATTTAATCAATGCACCTACTTACAGTGCATAACCTAACTAGCTATGGTGTGTGCATAGCCAACAAGCTATCATTTTCTAGCATAACTTCACAAGCATAATAGCAATGCCTTACATATGTGTGTGTTAGGAAAAAACATGTTGATAAACCATATATAATGCTAATTATAATAACTAATGTCCTAACCATGAACATATAAAATAGTCACACAAGAACATAGGTATGCATGGTTGTAAGAAAGTCAATAAGGATTTTATTCCATATATTTGATAGACACGAGTAGATACAACATCTCTCTTAATTGCCCTTTCTTTATGCAATTGGGTATATATATCTAACTACATATGTGACCTAGGCTACTTGGGTTTATAGTCGACTCCTAATCCAACCTATGTCTATCGGAACTACATTATTTTGCAATAACTACACTACATGTTGGCATGCATGGCCAATATAATACATTGAAATATAAACATCAATCTAGTGCATTTAGCATGATATAGTGAAATATGTGCTTGAAATGTTGGCACACAAGTCTTCCTATTTAATCAATCCAATCTCAACAATACTCAATTGGCCTAAGTTGTAAGAAAATAGGATGAGATCGTTATATCTAGTTATATGTATCAAACTAATGGAAATATCTTCATTGGTTATTTGACAACTAATGATCAAATCTATTGTCTTGTACAATATGAGATTAATTATCTTTCTATTTCATGCATTACTTTAAAGTAGATCAACTGTTAAGTGATACAATTATATGTTTATACTATTCCACATTAGTGCACAAATATGGTTTTGTATTGCTGGTTAGATAAGTTAGTTTGTTAGTTATTATTGGTTACGTATTTGCCATAATCAACATGAAGGGTTGTATGTTAGTAAGCTGATTGATCCCTTAGGTGTCCAAGCATAGGGAAAAACCCTTACAATATAAGGCTTTTTTGTTGAAAGAGCATTGTTTCTTATAGTGCATGGGTCTATATGATGCTTTGCAGTGATAAATGAGCAACCTAGCTATTACCTTCCAACATAGTTTCTTCTCATTCATGTCTAAAATCATCGATAGAGTACTATCAATGATGGGAGGAAGGACTTAAGATCCTTAGACAACAAATTTGTGCTCCCAACAACCTCATCTAGAGATAAATGAAGCACTTTACAAAGGTTAATAGATTCTTGATTGTACTATAATGCATGATTTGGATTTGTTTTACTCCGATCACACTAATGAGATACCTAGTGTTGAATATTTGGGGATGGTGGTTGAGGAGTTGGTTACTTATTCGATGGAGCTCACACCACCATAGGAGGAATGTAATACCCCCAGTTTTGACTTGGAATGTATTAAATAAAAATCATGTAAATGATATAAATATGCTAGTATGGATTCCGAGTGCAGAGCTCAAATCCAAGGCCCGACTAGTGAATGGTTTGGCATATATAATGTAAATATCTCTATATGGATCATGTGGTTGGATTTTCATGCCAATTCAAAATCTATGTAAATATTATGTTGGAAAAATAATAAAATGGTCCAAGATGGCTATGTAAAGAGCAATAGAGGAGCTATGATTTCACTAGAGGAGAAAGTGGAAAGGGGGGCTATGGGATATTAAATCCTATATTGCTAAGTGTCAACCTTAGAACTCATCCATTTGCTTCCATGTTCCTTAAATGAGCCAAGTACTTCCTTTTGACTATTAAATCCAATCATTGAATGCATGTGTGAGGTTGGTGAGTAAAGTCTTCTCATGTAGTTATGGAAGCATGGGATGAATATACTTATATAACTGTTGTAAGAGTTCTCTCTTCCATGGGAAAAGTTTATTCCAATTGTCTTTTCCCCATCCCCTCATCATTTTTTGGGAGTCTATCATCCATTTTTTCTTAGGCAAATTTTGGGACAACATATTTTACACATAGAGTTTTTCCTCTTGCTATTCATTTTTTCCATGACCATTACCATTACGAGACTGTGCAATAACCAGAATTCAAAATTGTGAAGGAAAATTTCATATTTGAGAGAAAAGAGATGGTTGTAGGTGAGCATAGAGGTTGGGCAAGATTGGACCCTTTACCCATCGATTTTTTCTTTTCCTAAGTGCTTGAGAGGCCATGAATTAATGATACAGGAGGTTCTCCAACAACATACAACGGATTGGACTCTTGTTGCACACAGTGGTAAGCACTGTAAGGGTTGTATTTCATGGGGGAACTGTTGATCAATGAATGGAAATGACTTTCTTGTGTTGTGTGGGGTAGTAGAAAAGAGTGACAGGACTAAGATGGCTGAGTGAGATGCATGTAAGTGCTAAGAGGTGGGTAGTTTGGCTAAGCATGAGAGAAAATGGGTTGTGGGATGAGAGAGAGAAGCCTACAGGTGTTTCCTTTGCCTCAGTGGCCTCATATCCCTAGGAGTTGATACCTACAGTTGGATGGAAAATCGCTCTTACACAACTAGTTGCTTGGATCTTTTTTGTTAAAAGATAAGTATTATCTTGTATTTGAATGTGCAATGATTTTATTTTATGCCTGTGATAATTATGCTTGTTTTTAAATGTTGTATGTGTGTATAGATTTTTATCTCCACCATGTTTTACAATTATGCATCTGCACATACATTTCATATTACAAATTCGTAATTGTAGCCATGGGGCAAAATTTAGAATCCTGTAATTCGTAAATATCCCCCTTTGTTAGTTGGAACGGTGGATGGGGACATGACAAGGAAGGTATTTCATCTATCCCAAAAACACCCCTATCTCCTCTACCTACATTTATGTCAATAAATCCTTCAATGCCTTTCATAAAACCCACATACTAGTTTGGTTCTTACTTGGTTTTTCACACAACCCACTATCACTAATTTGAGTAAAGTTGTTAGCACAATAATGCCCCAACCTACTCTTATTATAACTAACATCCCTCTTCCATGGGTCCCACTTTATCACAACCTAATAGATGGGCGATTGCATGTCCTTTTTGTAAAAAAAATCTTGAGCCTGATGTCCCAATGCAATAAACAATTTTCCTTCAAGGTCACCTACTTTGTGAGTACTCTTAGTGAAAGGGCCCTTCACTAGTGGGAGAGCTAGAGTTCATGTTCTACCAAATTTCAATAATTTTTCAACAAGTTCCTAAAACAATGGAGTGAAAAGTGACATGCCAGCTCTATACCTTATTAATTTAGACAAGGCACCTAGCTTGCAAGTACATTTAATTATCAACCTAGGGCTAGTATGCTTGCGAGGTATCGTGTAAAATATATGTAGAACTTTAAAAGTAATTACAATTCTAAATTTTAACATGCTCCTACAATCTACCCAAAAATCCAATTCTACTTCTAATAAAATAAAACTGAATTAAGTTGCAAGAAAGCAGTAAACTCAACCATGAAAGTAAAGAAAACAATCACACATTTGTCATTAACTACAGAATTAGTAGCTTACAATCTCATTGATGCACATATAGTTCTACAAGAAACAATTTATTAATAGTTCTGTAGCAATAAGTTAGTAACAATTTTGTAGCAAACGATGTAACAAAATCAAAATAACACACTTGTTGTAAGACTGGAAATGGAAATGAACTAAGCTAATGATAAAAACAATAAACAATGCTTGCTTTCTAAAGGGGCCCCTCTGTAGAGCAAGGCTAGGAATACTTCAATGATTAAGCACTCAACTCATAACAACAATTTATCCCAGAAATTCATGAAAAAAATAACCAAACGAGACTTGCTTTATTATACTGGATATGAACATAGTATTGCAAAAGTTCAGACTTCAAATCCTCTTAGTCATTTCTCTCCTGTCTGAACTACTTTACAAGAATAAAGCCCCTTTCTTATATAGCCACAATCTTCAACAGGTTACTTAATACAATTTAAGAACAACATGCTTGAGAATCAAATATTTTCAAGTTGTTGCCTGTAAGAAAACACAATTATGAAAATAACGCATAAAATCATAAGACAACGCAACCAAAATGGTTTTCTCTTCTAAGTTTCTTAACAATTCTAAAATGGGAATCTCTCCTTCGTCCATTAAACTATTAAAATATTCTCCTTGTTATTGTAGTGAACAACTTCAATTTTGTTAGCATTGTTGGGATATATCGATGGTAGAATGTGCAACAATAACAAGATGCACAGTAATGACAAAATGCACAACAGTAACAGGATGTGCAACGATCATGACAGTCGAACATTTGAAATAGGATCAGTAGCAGCAATGGAATGGATGGATTTGCAGTGGTCGTGGTTCCGCATCAAAAGGAAATCATGTTCTTAGGTACTGTGGACTCGTAGCATTGAATATGCAACAACAGTAGGAATTATGTAATAGAACTTGGTAGTCTATTCCAGAACAAAATCCTTGGTGACATGTTCTGTAGAAAACCTTATCCTGCATGTTATACACAAAGTATATGATAATCTATTTAAAATTCTTAACAACTCATCATTTAAATTCCATTAGTTAGTAAAAATATTGTCGTTGGAATGAAAGCCAAAAGAGGACAGGGTATGCTGAAAATGAAGAAGGATAGTGGAAAAAAGGGTGCAAAAATGAAGGAAAAGGTGATTAGAAGGTAGCAAAACTCAAGCCCATAGTCTCCCCCAACTGAAGATGTTGTGCATCCCATTGTAACTTGCAAGTCAATTTGAGTTAGGTTGGAGTGAAGACCAATATATGTTGCTAAGATTATAAGAGGAATGCCCTCATTCCCATCTTTCATAATACCCTGCCTTTCTTTCAATATCTTGCCATAATTTATTTTCTTCTTGTGTTGGCCATTTGTAATGAGACTGATACAATGGTGATGCAAAACAAATTAATGAGAAGCAGAACCTAAGTCTAATCAAATTCTTCCCATTCTTGATGATGCAGTGTACGTACTTGTCTACCCTCTTTAAGGCTTCTAGAAAATTAGGGTGTCCAAAAGGCTCCCTTTCTTTCTGTGACTATGTTAGGCATGCACATTTGTGTTACCTTCGAAGTAGTGATTGCATTCTCATATTTTTAATTCAATCTAGGCAGTAGTGAATAGACTCTTGTTGATTTTCAATAAGAAACGTCATCCTTTGCGAAGACCAAGCTTAAGTGAAAAACACGTATGGTCAATGGTTTTACAAATTATCCTCTAACCCACAACCAAACATTTTGTTCATTTGCATCTATAGTATCCTTTTCAAGGGTCCAAAGAATTTGGTTATTCATAAAGGATGTGAAATCCCTTAATTGTATGTCCCTTACAAATGGATTTGGGTTCCATGTTGTCTCGTGGAAGATGATAAGCTCATGTTGATATAATTCACATAGTAAGTTCTTTTTTTCATCATCACAAGCAAAGTAGGTCTTTAAGAATGATTCAAGGTTTCTAACATCAATAGGTATTTCCTTAGTTGGGGATTCAAGTAGAAACATCACCTTCCTCTTGCATAGAAACATGGCACACACAACAACATGTTCTCTACAACTATGTAGAGCATGGGATTTTTTCCTCATCTACTATTTCTCTCCTTTTAACATTTTCACTTCTTTCTCCAATTTAGGAATCTTCTTTCTTACCTTTCCAGACTCTCCCATTTCTTTCTATCATAAGTATAAAACTTAGCCCATTGTTCTCTTAAAGTGTTAATCCTCAACCTATGTTTATCTATGGGTACTACCCCTTGTCCATAAGCCTCAACACTATGCCTCCATCTAGCCATTTGTGCTTTTAATTGTTGTACTTCCAGGATACAGAGTAGCTCTGTCTTCTCTGTATGAACCCCTAAGAATTGAATAGCAGGTTATGAAGCAACCTCACCAACAAATTTTGTAGTAAAATTATTGATGACTAATTTCATAATGTTATCTACAAATTATGCAACAACTTATTTGTCCATTCTATCAACTTTTCCTATGCTATGATCAACAAGGTAAGCTTCAAAGGTAAATCATAAAGAATTTCAGTAGCTAGTTCAACAAGGACAGTAGTAGGAGCACCCAATGGATTTATCACTTCTGTAGCAGTAGGTTGTTTTATTTCTTTCGTACCAATGAATTGATTCACTTTTTATGTAGCAATCATTTTCATTGTCTAGTCACCTTCATGCGAATTAGAAGGTGATCGTATGATTTCTTCAAGGGCCTAGACTAGTATGTGTAACCATGTGTGATATGTAGGGTGTTTCAAATTTCTCTTGGTAGAGGCTAACTTATGCCTTAACCTGTGATTTTCCTTCTATAGCTAAAACTTTTGCTTCAAAATAAACTAGTAGGAAGGTTTAAGATACAACTTACCAGAGATATAATGAACCCTCTTTGTCGTTTTGATTGGCCATGGAGCTTCCACAACAATTTATTCTTGCACCTCATCTAGAAAGTACTGAGGTGGAATTTCAACAAACTCATCTCCATGCTCATAGAATAAACTTTTTTTTTTTGTCTCATTTTCCATTGCTGGTTCTTATGGAGAAACAACCAATTTTTCAATTGTTGGTTCTTGTGGAGTAGCAATAGTTTCCTTTTGAGTCTTTTTTGGTATAGTTGTTTGTGGTTCTGTTGTTGGTTCTTGTGGAGCAACAACATAATTTCTTGTTACTAGTTCTTGTGTAGAAGCAATATGAATTTTTGATCTTGCTATTGTAGCAGCTTCTACGACAACTTAGAACCTTGTTATTTTCCTCCTAGGGTATTTTGGAAATGATGATTTTTTGGTTGTCTTATCTTTTGTCCCTATTTTGAGGTGTTCTGATGCTTCAAACTACTCTTGAACAACAGGGAAAGGAATCCCTACTCCATCAAAATTTCTTAGTACCTCGTCATCCCCTGAATATTCTTCTGTAGTAATGTGATCTACTTTTGTAGTAATAATGTGTATTGATTTCATGGCAACAATATGTACCTATGGTGTATGTTCTATTGCTTTTGCTTACCATATACAAGTTCATAGGGAATGAATCCAGTAGTGTTGCACCAAGTGGTTCGGTAATCCCAAAGAGATTCAGGAAGTCTATTGGCCCAATCTCTTGGGTGAATTTGCAGTCTTGGTTAGGATGGAATCTAAGACTATTAGTGACTTCGAATTGACTATTGCCTTGTGGATGATATGGTGTATATGTTTGGTGTCAAATATGATATTGCTTGGTAATAGCTTGTATGAGTTTAGAAGTAAATTGGGATCCATTATCTATAACAATTTCTTGTGGTACAACATAGAGAAAAAATATCTCCTCATAGAGAAATATGCTACCAATTGTCTCGTAGCTCTCAAGAGTGATTTTTCCTCAACCCATTTGGTGGTGTAATCTGTACAAACCGATATATGAAATTTTTTTCTAGATGGGGTGTTGACAGGTCCTAAAAAATCCATAACCTATTTTTCGAAAGACTCCAACATGAGTTGAGTCTAAAGTGGCATTTCATCAAATTGAACAGGTTGACCCATTCTTTGGCAACTACCACAACCTCTCACATATTTTTAGCATCTTGGAAAAGAGTAGGCCAGTAGTATCCCATATGAAATACCTTATGTGTAGTTATTTTTTCAGCAAAGTGGCCACTAGATGGTTCATCATGACAAGCTTTTAGGATGTCATAAATCTCATCCTCACGAACACAACACTGAATAACAAGATTTGGCCATGTGCAAAAGAGGTATCTTTAAATCCAAGAGTACATGGCCCTTTGTTTAAGAATTATTTGTTGTTCTTTTGGTGAGAGATGTGATGGAAGCTTCCTACAACCAAGAAATTATCAATGTCTGCAAATCATTGAGTGTTAGTTTATAATGCAAACCAATGCTCATCCAAAAAGCATCTTCTATAGGGACAGCCTTTCCATCATTAGTAAGCCAAGAAAGGAAGTCAACTACGACATTCTCTTTCCCAAGTTTATCAAGGATGGTGATGTGGTGCAAGGGTGGGTCGGTCGGACCCTCCTGCTTAACTATAACACACCGTAAACACACGAATGCTCACATAGACTAGATGTGAACTCAAAATGCCATGAAGTTGGCTTCTATTACTTGAATCATTTACAAAATTACATGCAAACAAATAAACAAGTTGGCCTCAGCCTGTTACAATACACAGGAGTAAATCCCTCCTCTATCAGTGTGTTTCTCCCCTTTGTGTGTGATCGTCTCCATCTTCCGATCCTCTGAATAACGAAAGAAAGATAGATCCCCCTCTCTGTTCCTCCACACCAGTCTTCTACTATGTTTTGTCATTGTTCTCTAGGTCCCTCTACTTGGCTTCCCCGAGACATCCTTACTATGTCTGCCACTCTACTCCTGATCCAATGGATCCTGCAGTTGTCAGTGCCCCCTGACCATTCTGTATAGTCTCCTCCTGTGGTGACTCCTGACCTGACCTCAAAAACCCTTTTAACTGCCATTAACCTCCTAAATAATCCACAACGGATGTAGGTTGATCTCCTCGACTGCGACACTTCTCTAACTTTGATACAGTTGTCGGTATTATCACTAACCTCTTCCGACTGGTCTGCACTTCGCCACGTAGACAACTTTGACCTTGTCGATTCTCGACTTAACCCGTCGACTTCAGTTAGTCTCTACGGATGTCGTCCACCCCATCCTCCATGATTGGCCTTTGTCGCTTCTCCATCGATGTTGCCTCTCGACCATCTTGTCGACTTTTCGACTTCATCGACTCCTCTCCTGTCGACCACACTTCGACACATTCCTGTTCGAATTCCTAGCTTCGACAACCATTCTTCCCGCACCAGTGGTTGTCGAAAATCCCCTTGGTCGACCTTCCCTTGTCAATCATCTTCGACTCGTCCTCCTGTGATCAGTCAATATTCTGTCGACCAGACTGTACTCTAACCTGTCTGCTTGCACTTAGGAAACCACGTCGATCCTCATATCGACATTTCTTCTGCGACTTCAGTTTTCGTCGCCTTTCCTTCAATTGCATTTGATCCAACAACTGGAATTCAATTCTTTCTTTCCCTACCGTATCTGATCTCATCCTTGACTATAACTCAGTCGTCGCCATGCTACGTCGGCTCCTTTCTCTTATGTACTCAATCATTCCTCTGGTCAGTCTTCTTCTTGCATCAAACCAACTCAAAGACTCAACCATCGATCCCAATGATCCCTTTTGGTCTTTGTCGTCTTCATCCTTCGACCACTCTGATGTAGTCAGAATCTTTTACGTCGGCATCATCACCGACTCGCCTAGTCCCCTGACTAGCCTCGACTCCGATACAACTTGGTCCTTCGAACGAAGTCTGCTCTTAGCCGCTCATTGACCATTTGGGACAACTGTCCCTCTCTTTTGCCAAAAGGAATTCATCCTCTATAAGTGAATCACATTGTCACTCTCCCTGGCCTCCATCTCAACCAATTCTCATCCACTGTCTGCTGTCAACTGTTCTTCTCAGCCTTCCAACTGTCTCTGTCAGTCGTTGTTGACTCCCGACTACTTTCTCCCTCTAGTTGATATCACTCTCAACCATTTCATTACATTGTGTGATTGTCGGCCATCGATCTCAGTTGATCGAAAACCCCACGACTCAACTACCTTCTGTCGACTATCGCCCTTTATCCTAGAGGTCGTTGACCGTCCTCTGGGCGTCTTTTGTCGGTCATGCCCGACTGTTCCTCTTGGGCCAGGATGCCCTTGCATCAGAATCCTAGGGTACGAAAAGAACTACGTCCTTGGTTCTAATCTTCCATCTGGGTTTCAGTCTTCCCCATTTTCGTCGGCTTCAATGCCATACTTGGTACCAAATACAAATTGGCCCATCCACTTCATCTTTCATCCATTTCTCCCTTCTCATAATCTTCCTCATGGATTCGACCATGGTATCATTCCTGCTCTAGAATTGGAAACATCCATTCCTTTCGCCAATCTTGATGAAGCGTACAACTCCACTACAACAGTTGCTCCAGCCAACTGTCTTCTCCATTAGGAACCCATGTCCAGTTCCAATCTCACGGATGGCCCTCAGCTCAACACTCACCCTTTTTCGTCTTTCCCTTATCGAACTTATGTTCGACCATTCCAGAACTCGTCGGTTTCGTCTGGTCCTTGCGGTCGACATTGTCTAGCACGACAATGTGTTTCACAGACCCATTCCTAGAGTCAACTTGTTTGGGGTGTTGCTTCCCCTTAGAAACCTTGTCAGCATCTCCTCGACTATCCCGAATTTCTCTTGGGATCTTCTTCCCACTTCTCCAGTCGACTCGAACTTGGTGGCTTCCATATCAACTGCAAGTCCTTCCTCCATCTATAGCATACTTAATATAGCCATCGTGGAATTACTTTCCACTACATGTTTGTCTACAACTTGCTTCCCCTCCCCCGATAATGGATATCGATTCCTGTCCACGTCAGTTGCTTACTCATTTGGGATCTTCATGGCACTCTTGCCAACCCTTTCCTTTGCATTCATGCATAGGTACTCTTCTGACTTGTAAGTCGAAGTCCTTTCCTCTATGAGGCTTGCTGCCATACTTTCCTTCTTCCTGCCTTTCTTCACAACGACTACTCCACTATCTTCATCCAAGTCCGAAGCAACATTCCTTCCGCTTTCTACCTCAGTCTCGTCGGTATTCACATCGACAACTTCGTCGGCATTTTGTCTTCTGCTTCATACCCTCTTATGTGAAGGTCATCGTTTTCCTTCACCTTGTCGATCGCTTCCTCGACCAAAATCGTCACTTTCTCAGCAGTCCTTTCATCCAGATACACTTCCATCTCGTCGACACTATTCTCATCTGACTGTTCATCTGGAGAACATTCTGCGGCCCTGTTCTCTCCTGTCGGGTCCTAACTAAACTCCTCTTCTTGTGCAGACTCCTCTCTGCACCCATCGATTAGTACCCTATTCATAAATTTCATTCTTCGCTCGACCTGCTGTCGAACCTCATCTATCGCTTCGATCGAGAAGACTCTCTCCCTTGTCATCAGGGCCTTTATCAACTTGTCTAGGCTGAAAGGTTCTTCAATTCATTCTGCAGCCTCCCACGCTTCCACTTTGACCACTGCATCTCTCAGTACATCACATTTTGTTCCCTCGACCTTGGAACTTCTACACCTTTACACTGTGCGACTTTCTTCTGGACCCCTCGACTGAGTCCACATATCTTCCTCATTCCTTCAACAGTTTTATATAGCTTCTATACTGGAACCATTTCTTTTGCTAACTCGAGCAGAGCTTTGTTTTGTTGTTTAGTCTCCTAGATTTTAATTGGGATTTCATTATCTCTAGTAGGAATTCCACCAAGCATTCCATGGCTGGTTTTTTTCCACTCTTCGGATTCTTGGTCTACAACTCTACCCAACCGTAGCTGGAGTTTCTCTCCTTTGTCTGATCACAACTGGATTCGCCACACGTGCACAAATATACCCAACCGAAGCTGGAGTTGTTCTCGCATACGCAGGCTCTTCCTATTCTTAGGCTTCTTCTCCCACTCATAGGACTTTTCCTGTTCTACTACCACTTGACACTGTGCAAGCTGGTATAGGGATTCCTCCTATCTTCAGGGTGCTACTGCTCTGATACCACCTGGTGCAAGGGCAGGTCGATCGGATCCTCTTGCTTAACTATAACACACAGTAAACACACGAATGCTCACATAGACTAGATGTGAACTTGAAATGCCATGAAGTTAGCTTATATTACTTGAATTATTTACAAAATTACATGCAAATAAATAAATAAGTCGGCCTCATCCTGTTACAATACACAAGAGTAAATCTCTCCTCTGTCGGTGTGTTTCTACCCTCTGTGTGTGATCCTCTTTGTCTTCTGATCCTCCGAATAACAAAAGAAAGATCGATCCCCCTCTCTGTGCCTCTGCACCAATATTCTACTCTGTTATGTCATTGTTCCCGAGGTCCCTCTGCTTGGCTTCCCCGAGACGTCCTTACTCTTTCCGCCACTCTACTCCTGATCCGACGGATCCTGCAGTTGTCAACTCCCCCTGACCATTATGTACAATCTCCTCCTGTGGTGACGCATGACCTGGCCTCAACCACCCTTTTAACTTCCATTAACCTCCTCAACAACCCACAACGGCTGTAGGTCAATCTCCTCGACTACGTCGCTTCTATGAATTTGTTACAATTGTCAGGCTTATCACTGTCCTCTTCCAACTGGTCTACACTTCACCACGTAGACAACTTTTACCTCGTCAGTTCTTGACTTAACTCATCTACTTCAGTTAGTCTCTACGGACGCCATCCGTCCCATCCTCCATGTTTGGCCTTTGTCACTTCTCCGTCAATGTCACCTCTCGACGATCTTGTCGACTTTTCGACTTCATCGACTCCTCTCCTGTCGACCACACTTCGACAACTTCCTGTTTGAATGCCTGGCTTCGACTGCCATTCTTCCCACACTAGTGGTCATTGAAAATCCCCCTGGTTGACCTTCCCTTGTCAATCATCTTTGACTCGTCCTCCTGTGATCAGTCGGTATTCTGTCAACCGAACTGTACTCTGACCTGTTTGCTTGCACTCAGGAAACCACGTCGATCCTCATATCGACATTTCTTTTGCAACTTCAGTTTCCGTTTGCTTTCCTTCAATCGCATTTGATCCAACGAGTGGACTTCAATTCTTTCTTTCCCAACCATATCTGATCTCGTCCTTGACTATAACTTAGTCGTCGCCACGCTACGTCGGCTCCTTTCTCTTATGTACTCAATCATTCCTCTGGTCGATCTTCTTCTTGCATCAAACCAACTCAAAGACTCAACCATCGATCCCTATGATCCCTTTTGATCTTTGTCGTCTTCATCCTTCGACCACTTTGATGTAGTCGGAATCCTTTACGTCGGTGTCGTCACCGACTCGCTTAGTCCCCTGACTAGCCTTGACTCTGATATAACTTGGTCCTTCGAACGAAGTCTGCTCTTGGCCGTTCATTGACCATTTGGGAGAACCGTCCCTCTCTTCTTCCAAAAGGAATTCATCCTCTATAAGTGAATCATGTTGTCACTCTCCTTGGCCTCCATCTCGACCAATTCTCATCCACTGTCTGCTGTCGACTAATCTTCTTGGCCTTCCAACTGTCTCTGTCGGTCATTGTTGACTCCCGACTACTTTCTCCCTCTAGTCGATATCACTCTCAACCATTTCATTACATTGTGTGATTGTCGGCCATCGATCTCAGTCGATCGGAAACCCCACGACTCAACTACCTTCTGTCGACTATCGCCCTTTATCCTAGAGGTCGTCGACCGTCCTCTGGGCATCTTTTGTCGGTCATGCCCGACTGCTCCTCTTGGGCTAGGATGCCCTTGCATCAGAATCCCGAGGTACGAAAAGAACTACATCCTTGGTTCTGATCATCCATCTGGGTTTCAGTCTTCCCCATTTTCGTCGGCTTCGATGCCATACTTGGCACCAAATACAAATTGGCCCATCCACTTCATCTTTCATCCATTTCTCCCTTCTCATAATCTTCCTCATGGATTCGACCATGGTATCATTCCTGCTCTAGAATTGGAAACATCCATTCCTTTCGCCAATCTTGATGAAGCGTACAACTCCACTACAACAGTTGTTCCAGCCAGCTATCTTCTCCATTAGGAACCCATGTCTAGTTCCAATCTCACGGATGGCCCTCAGCTCGACACTCACCCTTTTTCGTATTTCCCTTGTCGAACTTATGTTCAATCGTTCTAGAACTCGTTGGTTTCGTCTGGTCCTTGCGGTCGACATTGTCTAGCACGACAACGTGTTCCCTAGACCCATTCCTAGAGTCGACTTGTTTGGGGTGTTCCTTCTCCTTGGAAACCTTGTCAGCATCTCCTCAATTGTCCCGAATTTCTCTTGGGATCTTCTTCCCACTTCTCCTGTCGACTCGAACTTGGTGGCTTGCATATCGACTGCAAGTCCTTCCTCCATCTGCAGCATACTTGCTTCCCCTCCCCCGACAATAGATATTGATTCTTGTCCACATCGGTTTCTTACTCGTTTGGGATCTTCATGGCACTCTTGCCAACCCTTTCCTTTGCGTTCATGCATAGGTACTCTTCTAACTTGTAAGTCGAAGTCCTTTGCTTTATGAGGCTCACTGGCATACTTTCCTTCTTCATGCCTTTCTTCACAACGACTGCTCCACTGTCTTCGTCCAAGTTGGAAGCAACATTCCTTCTGCTTTCTACCTCACTCTCATTGGTATTCACATCGACAACTTCGTTGGCATTTTTGTCTTCTGCTTCATACCCTCTTATGTGAAGGTCGCCGTTTTCCTTCACCTCGTCGATCGCTTCCTTGACCAAAATCATTACTTTCTCAGCAGTCCTTTCATCCAGATACACTTCCATCTCATCGACACTATTCTCATTTGACTGTTCATCTGGAGAACATTCTGTGGCCCCGTTCTCTCCTGTCGGGTCCTAATTGAACTCCTCTTCTTGTGCAGACTCCTCTCTGCACCCATCGATTAGTACCCTATTCATAAATTCCATTCTTCGCTCGACCTGCTATCGACCCTCATCTATCTCTTCGATCGAGAAGACTCTCTTCCTTGTCATCAGGGTCTTCATCAACTTGTCTGGGCTGAAAGGTTCTTCAATTCATTCTGCAGCCTCCCATGCTTCCACTTTGACCACTGCATCTCTCAGTACATCACATTTTGTTCCTTCGACCTTAGGACTTCTACACCTTTACACTGTGCGACTTTCTTCTGGACCCCTCGACTGAGTCCGCATATCTTCCTCATTCCTTGAAAAGTTTTATACAGATTGTATACTGGAACCATTTTCTTCTACTAGCTCGAGCAGAGCTTTGTTTTGTTGTTCAGCCTCCCAGATTTTAATTAGGATTTCATTCTCTCCAGTAGGAATTCCACCAAGCATTCCCTGGCTGGTTTTTTTCCACTCTTCGGATTCTTGGTCTACAACTCTACCCAACCGTAGCTAGAGTTTCTCTACTTCGTCCGATCACAACTGGATTCGCCACATGCGCACAAATATACCCAACCACAGCTGGAGTTGTTCTCGCATACGCAGGCTCTTCCTATTCTCAGGCTTCTTCTCCCACTCAAAGGAATTTTCCTATTCTAATACCACTTGACACTATGCAAGCCAGTATATGTTAAAATTTGAGCATTAATTCGTAATACTCTTAGATCTTTATTGAGAGAATAAGCATCACAAGCATCACAAGAATCAAAAGAATCACAATAAGCATCACAAGCATCACAAGCATCACAAGAATCAAAAGCATGAGAGACAAGAGACATAGAGTTTCCGTGGGGAAAACCCTAAGGTGAAAAACCCCACAACTTCCTCAGAGATAGAGAGAGCAATGGCTCAACCAAAGTACAACCAAAATACACTTGAGATAGTCTCTTAGAGCAGATGATCCTCCTCCTCACTAGTGCACCACTTTCTGAGTGAGAGAAGTGTGTCTTTCCGAACGATCCAAATAGAGATCTCCCGATCTCTATTTATACTTAACCTGTTTGCCCAATGACCTTATGGGGCCGACTTGTCTATCCACATGACGACACTTCCTTATAGAGGAATAACACATCTCTTATAAGGGTGCAATAAATATATATGAAATACATAGATGAAATACATTCCGAAGTTACATATACATCAACACTCCCTCTTAACTAGGAAGGTATTTCTCGACACAATTCTGCTAGACAAGTCTTCTTCTTGGGATCATCGTCATCATCATCGTCACTATTGCTGCTATCTCAACCAATCTCTGACTCTACTCGTCATAGGATTTTCTACAGAGCCAGTCCTTTTTCATACTGGATGTAGGCCCACCACCTGCAGGTCTTCATCATCTGTGCGAACGGTCTGATAGAGGTGGCCTCTCAGGACTAATTTTATGTGCGGATGGAATACCGGAAAGAGTATCCCAGCAAAATTTATGTGCCTAAGCACGACTGGCAAGATCTCCCAGGATTGATTACATGCATCTCCTCCACAATACCTTTAAAGAGCATCCCATGAACATTTATGTGCCGCAGCACGACCGGCAAGATCTCTAAAGAGAATCCCAGGACTTATTACGAGCATACAGCTCAACCTCTCGGATCTCCAGGACTGATTACATGTGGATAGACAAAACCTTTAAAGAGAATCCCAGGAACATTTATGTGCCGCAGCACGACCGACAAGATCTCTAAAGAGCATCCCAGGACTAATTACGAGCACACAGCTCAACCTCTCGGATCTCTAGGACTGATTACATGTCTCCGTAGTAATACCTCATCCCAGGACTGATTACGAGCACACAGCTCAACCTATCGGATATCTGAGGACTGATTACATACTACATAGCAATACTGGAAAGAGTACCCCAGGAACATTTATGTGCCGCAGCACGACCGACAAGATCTCCTAGGACTGATTACATGCTATTTTCACAACTTGCCACATATAATCTCTGACCTCCAAGTATCAACCTGATACTCATGATCCAAGGGATTATCATTGCACGAGGCATCATCCTGATGCCCATGATCATATTGATCATCATCACTTGTACCATCCTGGTACATATCATCTGGAGCAACATCCTGAAGCTCATCATCATGATCAAGATGATCATACAATGCATCCACCTAATGCACACCAAGTATCTACCTGATACATATCATCATACATGATCCACCTGATCATACAGTGTATCCACCTGATACAAATACAAATACATGATACATATCAACATACATGATCTACATGATCATACAATGTATCCACCTGATACAGATACATGGTCCAAGCATCCAACATGATGCATATGCAAATACATACAAATGATCCAACCGATCATATTCAACATCCAACATGATGCGTACATACATATAAATGATCCAACTGATCATATCCAGCATCAACACGATGCGTACATACATACAAATATAAATGATCCAACTGATCATATCCAGCATCAACACGATGCGTACATACATACAAATATAAATGATCCAACTGATCATATCCAACATCAACATGATGCGTACATACATACAAATATAAATGATCCAACTGATCATATCCAACATCTAACATGATGCATATGCAGAGCAGTAACTGGAGCATCGTCCTGATACTCATCATCCAGCGCTTACATCCACATCCATGTGAAGGATCCTCCTTCCAACATGCTTGGGATGGCTTCAGCAAATGTGTCTATCACTTCTTCCTCGAAGTGTCGTCGATCTGAAGAACACCAAGCCTCTCCTTGAAGTACTCGAACTTCACCCTGGCTAGTGGCTTCGTCAGCACATCTGCAATCTGCTCATCCGTCGCAGCATACAGGAGCTTCACAGCTTCTCTCTGCACCATATCCCTGATATAGTGATATTTGATCTCTATGTGTTTTGACATGTCATGAAACACTGGGTTCTCAGACAACTTCACACAACTCTAGTTATCGCAGAATATACCAGTAGCATCTAATGGGAGATCAAATAACTCAGACAGTAGCTTCCGTAGCCATACTGCCTCACAACTAGCTGAACAGGCTGCAACATACTCTACCTCAGCTGTACTCAGTGCTATGCAGGACTGCTTCCTGCTGAACCAAGAGATCACACCTGATCCCATACTGAAGATGCACCCAGATGTGCTCTTCCTATCTGCAGCACTGCCAGCCCAATTTGAATCAACATAACCCTGCAAGTTAAACTTTTGATTCGCTTCATACTTGAGCCCATAATCCACTGTACCCTTCAGGTACCTCAGAACATGCTTTACAGCAACCAGATGAACACTCCTCGGATCCGTCAGGAACTGGCTCAATGTGTTCACTGCAAAGCAAATATCTGGTCTCATGTTCGTCGGGTACATCAAGGACCCAATCATCTGACGATACATAGAGACATCAACCGGTTCAGATGAAGCATCAAATACAAGCTTTAGATTCGATGCCATGGGTGTGGCCATGGCCTTGCAATCCATCATCCCAAATCTCTTCAGAATATCTACTGTGTACTTCCCTTCACCAAGGAAGATCCCACCTGAATTTTTCCACACCTCCATACCTAAGAAATAATGCATCATTCCCAAATCTTTCATATTGAACTCAGCAGCAAGCTTCCTCTTAGTATATGCAATCAATCTGTCATCTCCTATTACAAATAAGTCATCCACATACAGGATAGAATCACAGGATTCCCTTCCTCAACCTTGTAGTAGAGGTTGGAATCCGCTTTACTCTTGGTAAAGCCCAAGCTAGATAGGAAACTGTCCATCCTACCATAGCAAGTTCTGGGAGCTTGCTTCAAGCCATACAAGGCTTTCTTCAATCTGCACACATATGACTCCCTGTCGTGTATTTCAAAACCGAGTGGCTGCTCCACGTATACTTCCTCTTCAACTACACCATTCAAGAAAGTAGTCTTGACATCCATCTGGTGTATTTTCCATTTCATTGCTGCAGCCAGGGCAAGTACTGTTCTGATGGAAGTATACCTGGCTACAGGTGCAAAAGTTTCTTCATAATCTATTCCCTCTTTCTGAGAGAAGCCACGAGCTACGAATATTGCTTCGTATTTCTCTACACTGCCATCTGCAGCATGCTTGATTTTGTAGATCCATTTGGAAGTCACAACAGACTTCTCTTTAGGTCTTGGGACAACATACCAAACATCATTCTTCATTATGGATTGGTATTCCTCAACCATGGAATCCTTCCATTCTTTCTTTTCTGCTGCTTCTTCATAACTGGAAGGTTCTTTGTTCATAATGTCACAGAGTAAAGCAACATAGCTGGTATGTGATCTGGTTCTCTTCTTTGCTCCATGTTCTTCTTCTGGAATGCCAAATATTTCTGCATCTTGAATGAGCTCTCTAGCCCATGCAGGTTTCCTCTTGTGAGATTTATCCTCACGGGGTGGATCTACAGGTTCTTGCGGATCTTCAAACTCACGAACAACTTCTGGAATTGCTTCAGTCATGGTAGTGTCTTGAAATCTAGTTTCCTTAGGTTCTTCATAAACTTCGATAGGTGCCTTCCTTGATTTGATGAATGCTGAGTTTTCATCAAATGTTACATCCCTGTTGACATCAATCTTCTTGAACCCTGGAAATTATATTCTGTAAGCCTTCGAGCTTTCACTGTAACCCATAAAGATACCCCTTCTTTCCTGAAGGATCTAGTTTGGTCCTCTTTTCCTTTGGGACATGAGTGTATACTAGACAACCAAATATTCTGAGATGGCTGACTTCAGGTTTCTTACCAGAAAAGACCTCTTCTGGTGTCTTGTTGTCCAATATCTTGTGGGGTGTTCTGTTTTGCACATACACAACTGTTCTAGTTGCTTCTGCCCATAGATGCATAGGTAGATCCTGGTCATGCAACATTGCCCTTGTTGCTTCCATGATTGTTCTGTTCTTCCTTTCTTCAACTCCAGTCTGTTGAGGATTATAAGGAGCAGTCAACTCCCTCTTAATCTCTGAATCACTGCAAAGCTTCTTGAAGTCACCTGAGGTGAATTCTCCACCATTGTCGGATCTGATGTTTTGATCTTTTTGTCAGTTTGATTCTCCATCAAGGTTTTGAATTCCTTGAACTTATCAAACACCTCATCTTTGTTTTTCAAGAAGTATACCCAAGTCTTCCTGGAGAAGTCATCAATAAATGAGACATAGTAAACATACCCACTTAGAGAACTGGATGACATAGGACCACATACATCTGAGTGGATGATTTCCAGGATATCTTTTGCCTTGCTTTCACTGCTTGGGAAAGCCTTCTTAGTATTCTTACCTTTTGCACATCCTTTGCAAACACCTTCATGTTTGGTCTTGATTTCAGGAAGACCCTCTACAACCTTGCTTGCAATTGGAAGTGCCCTATAGTGCACATGAGCAAGTCTTATATGCCAAAGTTCACTTGGCTCCATGGATTCATGCACCATGGCATGTTCAGGTTGTCCTTTTAATTTATACAAACCTCCCTCTTGCTCTCCAATCACAACTGCATCATCTATGGTCTTTCCCTTTGGCCACATTAGGACTTGGCCATCCACAAATGCAACCCTCATACCTTTTGCTTCCAATGCAGATATGGAGAGTAAGTTATTCTCGAGCCCAGGTACAAAAAGGACTTCTTTCATCTTCAAAGATTTTCCAGAATCTAGGTTGTAGGAGGCTTCACCACTTCCTTTGATGGGATATTGATAATCATCCCCAAGTTTCACTTTATGGGGTGATTCATGTTCAGACAGATTTACAAAGGATTCTTTAAACCCAGTCATGTGTTTGGAAGCCCCACTGTCAATTAACCAATCATTACAACCATGGGAGATAGTACCTGTGAGAGCAGAGATTAGAACATACTCTTCTTCACTTGATGAGTCATCATTACTATCATCACTTTCTGCCCTAGCCTTCTTCTTTGGAGGTTCATCATCTTCAGCAGCATGAGCATGGTACCTTCTTTTTTTACCCTTCTTCTTCTTGCTGGAGTTGTTTTTGTTGTGTTTGTCCCTTTTGTTCTTGGGACATTCTGAAGCAAAGTGACCCTTCTCATTACAAGTGAAACACCTTAGATCTTTCTTGTCTTTGTGAAAATGATGAGAATATTTCTTCTTGTGATGGGATGGCTCCCTCTTCAACTTGCCCTTCTTAGTGTGAGATGTGAGAGCTTGATCTTCATTTCCCATATTCTCTTCCCTTGCCACAAGCCTTGCTTCTTCTTGAGAACATTCCTCCCATAATCTGCTGAAGGAGATTAACTTGTTTCTGGCACAAATCCCCTGGATAAAAGAGTCCCATGACCTAGGTAGGCCATTCAAAGTAGTCATAACAATTTCACCATTCTCCACCATTTCATCTACAGCTTCAAGTTGTTCCTTGATCTGAGAGACCTTGGAGAAATAGGATTGAATGGTTTCTCCATTCGACATCTTGACCCCTTTCAATTGATTCCGTAGGGTCATCTTCCGATTTATGTTCTTTCCTTCAAATAGCTTGGTCAAAGAGTCAAACATAGCCTTGGGTGTCTTTAGAGAAGACACATGGGGTATGAGATGGTCTTTGATAGAATCAACACTGATTCTCTTTGCCTTGACCAAGTTCTTCTTATGCAATAACTTAGCCTCTTCATCCTTTGGGATAGGGATGTCTTCTTTTATATATGAGTCCAACTCATTCTCTTCCAGGATTAACCCAATCCTATACTTCCAAGCTCGGAAGTTATCAACCCCTTCAAGCTTATCCTCAAGCTTGGTGTGGTGAGACATCTTAAAGAGTACTTCAAATGAAATAGAAAAGATTTAGGTCTTACCACTTGAAATGCTGAAAATTGGATCTGGTCCCGGATTAGGGTTTTTCGGAAAAACCCTAAAAATTCAAAATGTGAATTTCAAATTTCTGAAAGGATAGAAAGATGTGCTTGATGAGCTGATCAGCCTGGTGTATTCAGAATTTGAGATCAACAAAGCTTTACCCTTCAGATTTTCCTTTTTGTCCTCCCGGGTTCACTGGGAGAGCCCTGAATTAGGGTTTGAGTTTCCCAGAGATCGACTTGGCCAAAAATATCGATCCAAATCTCTAAAATTTTATTTTTGCAAGGAGCTTCCATCTATGGCTTCAGATTTCAGAAATTCCTATTTTTGTGGAAACCCTAATGTTTAGGGCCAAATCTGAAAATGCTCAAAATTGAATTCTGATTGGACAGATAGATTCTCCTTAATGAGTAGAGTCAATCTACTATACTGCTTTTCCAAAATATGTGGAGAGAAACCCAATAAATAAGAAACTCAAGTTTCCGTCACTACAAAATGTCTTCTTCTCAGGTTAGCTCCGATACCATGTTAAAATTTGAGCATTAA
This sequence comes from Larix kaempferi, assembly GCA_027924585.1. Classification (NCBI taxonomy): domain Eukaryota; kingdom Viridiplantae; phylum Streptophyta; class Pinopsida; order Pinales; family Pinaceae; genus Larix; species Larix kaempferi. Next base: position 4,284,406 of record BSBM01000493.1, on the reverse strand, counting down.
TTCACAATACTCTTGGATCTTTATTGAGAGAATAACGTATACATTATATCAATGCATAACAATCACAATAAGCATGACAAGCATCACAAGAATCAAAAGCATGAGAGACAAGAGACAGAGTTTCCGTGGGGAAAACCCTAAGGTGAAAAACCCCACAACTTCCTTAGAGATAGAGAGAGCAATGGCTCAACCAAAGTACAACCAAAATACACTTGAGATAGTCTCCTAGAGCAGATGATCCTCCTCCTCACTAGTGCGCCACTTTCTGAGTGAGAGAAGTGTGTCTTTCCGAATGATCCAAATAGAGATCTCCCGATCTCTATTTATACTTAACCTATTTTCCCAGTGACCTTATGGGGCCGACTTGTCTATCCACATGACGACACTTCCTTATAGAGGAATAACACATCTCTTATAAGGGCACAATAAATATATATGAAATACATTCCGAATTTACATATACATCAACAGTATAGGGATTCCTCTTACCTTTAGGATGCTGCTGCTCTGATACCACCTGGTGCAAGGGCGGGTCTGTCGGATCCTCTTGCTTAACTATAACACACAGTAAACACACGAATGCTCACATAGACTAGATGTGAACTTGAAATGCCATGAAGTTATCTTATATTACTTGAATTATTTAAAAAATTACATGCAAACAAATAAACAAGTCGGCCTCATCCTGTTACAATACACAAGAGTAAATCTCTCCTCTGTCGGTGTGTTTCTACCCTCTGTGTGTGATCCTCTCTGTCTTCCAATCCTCTGAATAACAAAAGAAAGATCGACTCCCCTCTCTGTGCCTCTGCACCAATATTCTACTCTGTTATGTCGTTGCTCTCGAGGTCCCTCTGCTTGGCTTCCCTGAGACGTGCTTACTCTGTCCACCACTCTACTCCTGATCTGATGGATCCTACAGTTGTTAGCTCCCCTTGACCATTCTATACAGTCTCCTCCTGTGGTGACACCCGACCTGGCCTCGACCACCCTTTTAACTGCCATTAACCTCCTCAACAACCCACAATGGTTGTAGGTCGATCTCCTCAACTACGTCGCTTCTATGACTTTGTTACAATTGTCAGTCTTATCACTGTTCTCTTCTGACTGGTCTGCACTTCGCCACGTAGACCATTTTTACCTCGTCGGTTCTCAACTTAACTCATCGAATTCACTTAGTCTCTACAGCTGTCATCCACCGCATCCTCAATGCTTGTCCTTTGCCGCTTCTTCGTCGATGTCGCCTCTCGACCATCTTGTCGAATTTTCAACTTAATCGACTCCTCTCCTGTCGAAAACACTTCGACAGCTTCCTACTCGATGGTCTGGATTCGACTGCCAATCTTCCCACACCAGTGGTCATCGACAATCCCCCTGGGATTCCTTCCCTTGTCTATCATCTTCGACTCATCCTCCTGTGATTAGTCGGTATTATGTCCACCGAACTATACTCTGACCCGTCTGCTTGCACTCAGCCAACCACATCGATCCTCATATCGACATTTATTCCACGACTTCAATTTCCGTTGCCTTTCCTTTAGTCACATTTGATACAATGACTGGACTTCACTTCTTTCTTCCCCAACCGTATCTGATCTCATCCTTGACGGTAACTCAGTCATCACCACGCTACTTCGGCTCCTTTTTTACAACTTCGTTCCTCCTACCCTTCCCAATACACTTTACCACTATATGCCATGTCTCAATGGTTAATTCGATGGGTCATGTCAATTGTTTAATTGCTTATCTGCTCCTTGATTTGGTGTCTTCCATGCATATCAACTTATGTTTGAACATGTCTTCTGCCACCCTCCAAATTTTATTCACTGCCACCCTTTAAGTCTGTCGCTACTCGAAAAACTTGTTCCATTACTTGTAATTATTGCCCTCATGACCCGAGATGTTATTAGGGGGCTTGAACCATTGTTGAATCAAGTCAGTTTCAGGGCATTGATTCTCGATCACAAACATGGAAAAGAGGTGTGAAACGTTGATAGTGGAATGTTTCGATGGGGATTTGCAGAGCAAGAATTCCTTTCAAGCCATAGAGTGGTATACCTTTTTTGAGCGATTGCAGGGTTGACATGATGAGATTTCAGTAGAATTCTCTTGATCATTTAATGGATATATGACTAATATCATAGGTTTTGAATTACCAGTCACAGATAATTCGATAGCTGAGGCCATTGAGGTGCCTGCCACGGGTGAGAAATATTTCCCGAAGGTTTGAAGATAAGAATGCATGGAAATATTTCGTTGATAAGGTTCAATCATTTCCACATTCGAATAAAGGTATGCATAAACTCTGACTCAAAACACATTGGGAAAACCTATCTTTTTGGTTACAGAAATATATTACATGCGATGGCCGTTATAGGTTTGTTTATCAGTATCATATGAGGCTGCTATTGCATGTGTCAAGGGACAAGACCCTCAATTTAACTTATTTATTTTATAAGAGTCTGGACAAGATGGCCATTGGGTTGCAACAGGGTTCAACGAATGATTCAAGTAGTTTGAATCACCATGCTCTCATTAAATTGTTAGTCCTCACATAATTACGTAAGTTTGGAGAAAATTGGGAACACTTTATGGATGAATGAGGGTTCTCCCAGGATAAGGATGTACATCCTCATCCCCCTCGTGGATCTTGAGAATCAACCCCTAGTTGAAGAACCACCTAAAAAACCTCCTCCTGGATTGGGTGAAAACACCTCACAAATATCTCCCATGGGAGAGATACCTTAGTCCTCTCTGAAGACGCAGAATTCAGAACTAGTCCTACAACCCCATCAGGGACAAGAAAAATCCGAGTTGGCCCCATCACAAGAAACTGGTGTTGGTAGGGTTACAAGAAGCATAGTAAGGGTTTCAGACCAGGAAATGAAAATATCAACCGAAGGGAACACATAGCCTAGGGGTCCAATGATTAGAGTTCCCAAACGTCCTTGTACTAGGTATTCAAAGGCTAGGTCAACCATGGAAGTTGCAACAACTATTGGAAAAATTCAAGACCCTGTTACAAATAATGAACATGTAGGGAAAGAGAATTATCAAACCTTTGATGTCAATATTCCAACGTCACCTATGTCTACCCTTGTTTCTCCTCCAAGGATACAAAATGATTCATTATCTAGTGATTTACAACAGAAGGATCATAGAATTAACCAATTGGAACAATCAATCCAAGAGATGGAATTGTTAGAAAGACACATTAAGAAAAAATCAAACCCTTAAAGAAAATCATGCTTAGCTTAGGACAACCTATAATAAATTACAGTCTCAATTACAATTGGTTAAAACAATGAACAAAAACCTTAGGCGATAGGTTATAGTTCTTAAGCACACCAAAAACATAGCAATAAGAAGGAGTCAAAGGAAGAAAACTAGTCATGAACAACCAGATGTTCAGGTTGTACCTGAAGCCCTAAATTTACTAGCAGAAGTTGTGGAAATTGCATTTTCCTCAAAACAACCAATGAAGAAAGATAAACCAGAAGAAAAACATGTATATGAATCCATAAATGAAATCTTAGATGATATTAGAACCAATACTTTAGCTTTAGCTTATCTTAAAATCTCTTCAATTAATTGGACTAGTAAAGATGAATTATATGACCTAGGCATGATTTATAAGCAATAATACATGATTGAAATCCAACAAATGCAAGAGCAGTGATTTGGCCTATATTTGGCATTAGAAGGTCTGTGGAATGCTAAAATTAGGCGTCTTGAGCAGCGGTTGGAAAAAGTGAAGAAAGAGAAAATACATATGTTTGAATTAGCTTCACAACTTACATGTTGTAGATCTCCATCACCCATCTATCCAATTTACCTCCATGAGCAATGGGTGATGCTTCAGTTGGAGAGATTGCAACTTGATAATAAATATGAAATCCCAACCAAGGAAGACTTTGAGGAAATCTATACTGATTCTACCTTTAGAGAGAATAAATTATTGTGTGAATTATACACCTTCAATTTATTCCTATAGTATGTGACAACTTGGAATCCAAATCTGCTTGTAGGAGATATCCACCTATAGTATTTTACCTCCTTCATTATCCATCAAATCAAATGGGAACTTGATGTATAGTGGGCATTGAAGTGTTAATCAAATTCTCACCTTCATGTAAGGGAAGAGCATCCAAATATTTCAGAGTTATTTGTAATTCACCAACATGTGTTGCAGGATAAACATCAGTTAAGGAATTTTAGACAAAATCAAAGAGTAGCCATGTAGGATCATGAATTTGTTAAAAACTAGTGTGCTATACATGCTTTGGAAACTTATGAAATAATATGGAAATTGCTTCTACCTCCGATGCAACTACGAGACCCTTTAGGGTACCCTTTCTTCTGACTAGATGTCTCTAGATCCTAGTTTTATTTCAATTCTCTTCAGAGAAGTGGGACTAATTGGCTTGGGTTGCGTTTTCATTTTCTCCCGATCTGGTGTAGTAGAAAAGTTTATAGAATTGCCCAGTTTTGGAATGAATATGACGAAATTGCTTTGTGGATAGAGGTTAGTAAGTGTTTAGGTTTACATGCATGGTATGCACATGGCTTCCTCTCTTATGATTGGACACAATTACACACTCAATTCATGGTATGAGGGAATGCCATACCTTCATTTGGGGGAATATGTCAAGGCCCTAAATTGGCTTGTTTTGAACAATGGTTTTGGTTATTTTGATAGGAAAACTTATTCCTTTTTCCTATTAATATACACCTTTATGCCACAATAAACCTATGAACTCATGCTCCTATCCTCTTGATGTATGTGAAATTATATTTTCATTTTATTCTTGACATTTGCATAATTAAGTAGGATTTGATTACCACTTTTGGCACTAATAACAGTTTATAGCTTGTTGAGATTTTTTAGGATCTTTCAGTGTTTACAAGTTTTATTCATTAATTACAAGTTTTGCAGTTTTTACAAGTTTTTGGAAAAATTTGTAAACCCGATCGGTTGAGCTACCTATGGCCACAGGAATCCAAAACGAGCACATGGGTTTTATTTAGAGGCGTTTCAAGCAGCTTCAATCCCTCATGATTTTGAATATCTTGTTACAATAGCGCGTAGTGATTCCATTGATTAAAGATTGGTTACAACTCCAACCAAATGCGCCTTTTTCCGAAATTACAGATATGTCAATCCTTCGGTTCTTGATAGATCTGTCACGATCCTAATGTGGAATGGATTTGTAATAAATATCTCTTACTAGGATCTCTCCTTTTAGGTGAATAATAGGTTCTTCCATTATCTATTTCAAGTTCTGTGTAATGGCCGAGAAGCGTGTAACGCCCAATCTTTTATTAAACAAAGGCTACCTGTATAAATACCATGTGTGTAATTTTGTATGAGTTAGACAATAATACAAGAGAACCATAATACTGTTGCTTATCTTTTGTGTTCATCTGATGTTTAATGGTCTTGTGATGCTTTGATTCTTTGAGCCTCTAATTATCCGTGATCCGTAATCTATAACTTGCGGAGGAAGGCCCCCCTTCAAAATATAAAATACTACTAGTTGTGGTATTCTGTAAGTATATTTATTTTGTGTTGATAATTAGATATGAAATTGATTGCAATAAGGTTATTTAAAGTGTGTGATTTGTTTTACCATCATTCTAAAATTTATTTCATCACCCAAAGGGTAAAATCCTGTAATTCGTTTAATCATTAGGTGTGGATTTATAATAATAGATTGTGTGCACACTAGTTAGATCCAAATCTTGATTTCATCTTAGAGTAATTTAGTTTCTCTTTCAACTTTCAGTTTTGAGATTTTGGATTGGATTGAGTTTTATTTTGAACAAGAGTACTTGACAATATACCTAGCACTATACTGCTGAGCAGAGTACTTCCTACGCAATATCAGTAGTACCTACACTTGGCCAAGATCATTTACAGATAGAGTAATTGAAATTGTCAGTTCACTTAATCTGAATACTTTCTCTCAGAGTTATAAGATTTCCCATTTGATCAACAAAGCTCTGTATTGATAAGAAGTTTAGCTGCAACAACATTATCAATACCTGAACATTTTCCAAGGGTCACTTGGATTGAGTGCATCTTATAATTTGATTTGCATTTTAAAATTCTGTTGTGTGGATGCGTTTCCTTTTTGAAGCATTAGGTTTTGATTTAAAGCTTATCTAAAGGTACAATTAGATCCTTGATTATCTGGCTCCGCATAGATAATGTCCATCTATCACACATTTACGTTACAGGTAGACAAATAAATATTAGGTAATTATTGGTCATATAATTTCACTAACACTAATCATCATCACACACATAGACAATTCCACCTATCATCATACATGTCTCATGAAAATCACATCAAAGTCATTTGAAGTTAAGTTACCCAAAAATCAATACAAGATTCTATATTCATAATATCCAACAAACATTCATTATGTCATCCCTATGGTTATCATATGATCCAATGTTAAGCATCCCACTAACAATCAAAGATCTTAATTCCTATAGAGCACCCAAGGATAATATTTAACAACTAATCGAAATTGTCATAATCTATAATTATTAAACACATTCCAAATCATCTACTTTCCTCATTTGTTGTAATCCAAAAACAAGTCACCAAACATATCAACAATTAGTTGCGTTCATTAATACACCATTAACAATATAAATAAAACTTTTTTGTACATTCAAGTGTCAACCATGCATAATTACTCTCAACGCACAACCTATGAAATTGAACATTCACAAATCAATTATTTGAAGGAATCAAACATTTTTGTTTAATAATCAACGTGGCAACTCACAACTAGAATAAGAGAACATCATCCTATAAGTTATAACCCTATTGACATAAGAAGATTTATGGATTCAACCTAAAAGGTTCACTAACAAAAGGGACTATCTAGAACTTCCTCTATTGAAATGGTGAACCCTGTAAGGCCCGACTCTTGTTGATTCTCTATGATTTATTGATTATGACCTATTCCACCATTGGTCCTAAATGATTCTAATGCAACTAAGAATACAAGTGCAATATGCAACTAATCTATAACTATCTATCCCATCTACACTTATCTATCCCTATCTAGAGGCACATGAAATAGAACTAGTTTGACATAAAATAAAAGGAAGGTACAAAGAGAATAGAGATTGGCGTACCTCTATTATCCACACCAAAACTAGGGCACATTTTGGGCATTGTAGATATCCTATATCTCATCGAGATATTACTTGTTTCAAATCAAAATGTTAGACATAAATCGAAAGAGATATGTGTAGAGAAGGGATAATATTGAACTCTATCATCTACATGATGAACTAAGATTTTTATGACGACTCAAGTTAGCATACATATCCCAAGCATTACATTTAATAAATCAATAATATGCATGATAAGAAAGCGTGGACATCATGTCCAAGAGAATGCTCATATGCCACAACATTCACAAGATACAACATTCATCCTCACAAGCGAAAGTGATGAAAGGTGATACACAACCATTGACAAATTCACAAGAGTATAAAGAACAAGATAACCATCTCACTCTGATCAACATATGAAGATAACTTCCAATATCAAAAGAGGCACGCCTTGTAAGAGTGAAAATGTCTCTTTTATAGAAAATTATAGTGACCTTTGGCTTTCTATTTACTCCACTCTTGGCATTCTACCTTGACTACTCTTGTCCTTTTAATTCTATTTGTCTAATCTACTTTACAATTTTCTCATCATCCCCAATTGGATGAAAAACATATCTACAATAATATTAAAATACAATTCCTTCACCCAAGTGTTCTTTCCATCCAATTTGTACTTTAGTTCTTGTAACTCTTTATCCCTTGTTTATCCTTTTGTGACTGCAACAACTTCCAGAATAATTTCAGCATTAATTTGTCTCATGGTTTTAATCAAATACTTGAACATGTACACTTTCTATTTCATAATTCTTGAGAAATTTGTTTGTTTGTTTGTTTGTTTATTTATTTTTATTTTATGGATATTGTTTAGTCTCTTGCTCACTTATTTGGATTGTTCAACTTTGACTTCACATATTCTTCACCATGCACGTGCATGTTATGTTTTGACATCACTGAAAGTACTACAATATGCCTCTTCTCCTTTGAACATAAAGGCCTTAAAAATAATATGAAACCTTTGAAGCGTTCTTTGGAGCACTTACTCATCCATGGATTCTCCCATTCAACAATATCTCCTTTATACTTATTTCAAATATACCAAAAACAACATGAAGTTGCCCTCATAAACTCATTTGAAGATACTAGAATTGACAAATATCTCATGTAATTTGTACCTCAAATTACTACACAATATGTATAGTGAAAGTGAAGAATGAAATATCTCATGTAATTAGTACCTCAAATTACTACACAATCCATGGATTCTCCCATTCAACAGTATCTCCTTTATACTTATTTCAAATATACCAAAGAAAACATAAAGTTAGCTTCATAAACTCATTTGAAGATACTAGAATTGACAAATATCTCATGTAATTAATACCTCAAATTACTACACAATATGCATAGTGAAAGTGAAGAATGAAATATCTCATGTAATTAGTACCTCAAATTACTACACAATATGCATAGTGAAAGTGAAGAATGAAACTTTTCTTGAATGTTAAATTATACAAAGGCTTGGGAAATATGAATGCTATTGAATCAGTGATAGAATTTTTCAATATAAATCAATAGTGGACCTATTATATATTATATATCCTATTTTTAATTGTATATCATGTCAATTTGCACATGAGTTATAAAAAAAAGGCATGTCATAGATTTTTTCAATATAAATCAATAATGGACCTATTATATATCCTATTTTTAATTGTATATCATGTCAATTTGCACATGAGTTATAAAAAAAAGGCATGGCATTAGTCTTTCAATGCGAATTCATCCTTAGTTAGGCGAATTCATTCCTGATATATTTATGTGTTTTTCGGTATTGAATTCAGGAAGTGGAAAGGGTGGAGAATGATCCTTTTGTTTCACAAGTGGAATGATAGTTTTTTTTCATAAGAGCTTTCTACCATGTACTTGATTTCTCAAATCCAAGAACTCAAACATTTCACACAATAAAGTTATCCTGGAATATAGCTTATTTATATGTTTGTTTGTTCAATATTAATCTGGATTCTCACTTATTCTGATGCAAGATAAAAACTCATGCTTATTCTCCCATTCCATGAAAAGATATGCACATGAATTCACATCATTATGTTAAATTTCGAGCATTAATTCACAATACTCTAGGATCTTTGCTGAGAGAATAACATATACAGTATATCAATGCATGACAATCACAATATGACAAGCATCACAAGAATCAAAAGCATAAGAGACAAGAGACACAGAGTTTCCGTGGGGAAAAACCTAAGGTGAAAAACCCCACAACTTCCTTAGAGATAGAGAGAGCAATGGCTCAACCAAAGTACAACCAAAATACACTGAGATAGTCTCCTAGTAGCAGATGATCCTCCTCCTCACTAGTGCGCCACTTTCTGAGTGAGAGTGAGTTACTTTTTCGAGTGTGTAAAATAGAGATCTTCGATCTCTATTTATACTAACCTTTTTGCCCAATGACCTTATGGGGCCGACTTGTCTAGCTAGGTACATCCACATTATAATATATATAATTCAGGGCCGACCCCACATGGTGGTCTAATAACCCATCGGCAAGTACACACACTTGCGACACTTGTCAATCCACATGACGACACTTCCTTATAGAGGAATGACACATCTCTTATAAGGGTACAATAAATATATATATATAAAATACACAGATGAAATACATTCCGAAGTTACATATACATCAACACTCCCTCTTAACTAGGAAGGTATTTCTCGACACAGATCTACTAGACAAGTCTTCTTCTCGGGATCATCGTCATCGTCATCGTCACTGCTGCTGCTATCTCAACCAATCTCTGACTCTACTTGTCATAGGAAGTTCTACAGAGCCAGTCCTTTTTCATACTGGATGTAGGCCCACCACCTACAGGTCTTCATCATCACTGGCCATACTGTGGAATCTTCAGGACTTATTACGTGCGTCACAAAACCTTAAAAGAGTATCTTGACTAGCAAGAACTCTAAAGAGCATCTGAGGCCTTTTTCATCCTGTCCAGATCTCCAGGACTTATTACATGTGACCCCACCACAAAACCTCGCAAGAGCATACCAGGTTGTTACGAGCACGCATCTCTACCTATAGGATCTCCCAGGGCACGAATTACATGTGGTCATGGAAAAACCTTGCAAGAGCATCCCAGGACTGATTACGGGCACACATCCCAACCTATCAGATCTCCTAGGGAACCGAATTATATGCCATAGGAAAAAACCTCGAAAGATCATCTGCTAGATATCCCAGGGTACCGAATTACATGCCATAGGAAAAACCTCGAAAGACTATCTGCAAATATCCCAGGGCAACGAATTATATGTCCTCCCAGAGCAAAACCTTGAAAGAGCATTTGCCAGATATCCCAGGGCACCGAATTATATGCCATAGGCAAAACCTCGAAAGACTATCTGCAAATCTCCCAGGGCCCCGAATTACATGCTCATCTGCACAACCTGATCCACGGCCATAGAGTATCAACCTGATACTCACCATACATCATCCTGATGTACACATGATCATCCTGATCATCATCAATGCAACATCCTGCTGCATGTCATCTGGAGCAACATCCTGAAGCTCGTCATCCATGATCATCCTGATCATACAATGCATCTACCTGATGCATACCAAGTATCTACCTGATACATATCATCATACATGATCCACCTGATCATACAATGTATCCACCTGATACATGATACATATCACCATACATGATCCACCTGATCATACAATGTATCCACCTGATACATATACAGATACATGGTCCAAGCATCCAACATGATGCATATACAAAATACATACACATGATCCAACCGATCATATCCAGCATCCAACATGATGCGTACATACATATAAATGATCCAATTGATCATATCCAGCATCCAACATGATGCATATATACATACATAAAAATGATCCAACTGATCATATCCAACATCCAACATGATGCATACATACATATAAATGATCCAACTGATCATATCCAGCATCCAACATGATGCATACATATAAATGATCCAACTGATCATATCAAAGCAGAAACCAGAACATCATCCTGATGCTCATCATCCAGCACTTACATCCACAGCCATGTGAAGGATCCTCCTTCCAACATGCTTGGAATGGCTTCAGCAAATGTGTCCATCACTTCTTCCTCGAAGTGTCCTCGATTTGAAGAATGCCAAGCCTCTCTCTGAAGTACTCGAACTTCACCCTGGCTAGTGGCTTCGTCAACACATCTGCAATCTGCTCGTCCGTCGCAACATACAGGAGCTTCACAGCTCCTCTCTGCACCATATCCCTGATATAGTGATATTTTATCTCTATGTGTTTCGACCTGTCATGAAACACCGGATTCTCGGACAGCTTCACACAACTTTGGTTATCACAGAAGATACCAGTAGCATCCAACGGGAGATCAAATAACTCGGACAGTAGCTTCCATAGCCATACTGCCTCACAACTAGCTGAACAGGCTGTAAAATACTCTGCCTTAGCTATATTCAATGCTACGCAGAACTGCTTCCTGCTAAACCAAGAGATCACACCTGATCCCATACTGAAGCAGCACCTAGATGTGCTCTTCCTATCTGTAGCACTGCCAACCCAATCTGAATCAACATAACCCTGCAGTTTAAACTTTTGATTCACCTCATACTTGAGCCCATAATCCACTGTACCCTTCAGGTACCTCAAAACATGCTTTACAACAACCAGGTGAACACTCCTCGGATCTGTCAGGAACTGACTCAATGTGTTCACAGCAAAGAAAATGTCTGGTCTCGTGTTCGTCAGGTACATCAAGGACCCAATCATCTGACGATACATAGAGACATCAACCGACTCAGATGAAGCATCACATAGAAGCTTCAGATTCGATGCCATAGGTGTGGCCATGGCCTTGCAATCCATCATCCCAAATCTCTTCAGGATATCTACTGTGTACTTCCCTTGACCAAGGAAGATCCCACCTACACTCTGCCACACCTCCATACCTAGGAAATAGTGCATCATTCCCAAATCTTTCATATCGAATTCAGCAGCAAGCTTCCTCTTAGTATCTGCAATCAGTCTGTCATCTCCTGTTACAAATAAGTCATCCACATACCGGAGTAGAATCACAGGATTCCCTTCCTCAACCTTGTAGTAAAGGTTGGAATCCGATTTACTCTTGGTAAAGCCCAAACTAGATAGGAAACTGTCCATACTACCATACCAGGTTCTGGGAGCTTGCTTCAAGCCATACAAGGCTTCCTTCAATCTGCACACATGTGACTCCCTGTTAGGTCTTGGGACTGCATCCCAAACATCTTCTTCATGATCAACGGATCATGGCATTCCATTTATTCATCCCAGATCCTGGGAACTTCAATATCTTCAATATATATCTTTGTTGCTGGAACAAATGTTGTAGTCCTTTTGTAGGTAAAGATATACGGTCTTTCCTACAAAACAAGTTAAATTGCATGATTAGAAACATCTCATAATTTTCAGAACAAATTCTTTACACATAAAGAAATATGTCATGCAGTCATGCAGTTATCTTAGACAATGCTTCAATACAACATTTATTCATGTTCCACAACTTTCTAGATGCCTTCCAGTCTCTACCAGAACATTGTTGAGAGTTTACACTACTCCCAACATGTCAGCAAAGAGGTTTCATTCTAGATAAGTAGCACTGGAATGTTGTACAGTGCCATAGGCCACTTACCCATCACATGCATATTAGTAGTATACTGTTCATTAATGCAATCATTCAAATATGCACAATACATCTCCTAAGTCTAGGAACATAAGCATAATATTGTTTAAACAAACAAACTAGGCAAGAAATGATAATTGAAGTACTTATCTTTGTTTGTTTGTTGGGTGGACTCCCCCTGAGTCTTTGCTTCCTGGCAGGAGCTGCTGAAGTAGCTTCTTCTACACCTTTCTGTTGTGGAATGTAGGAAGATGGTCAACTCCCTCTGAAAATATGCATCCTTGCAGGAGCTGCTGGAGCGTGCTCCCTCTTGATCCTTGCTTCCTAGATTACCTGTCCTTGAACTTATATTCATCCTTGCTGACATCAATCTTCTTGAACCCAGAAAAAGACCTCTTCTGGTGTCTTGTTGTCCAATATCTTGTGGGGAGTTCTGTTTTGCACATATACAGCTATTCTAACTGCTTCTGCCCATAGATGCATAGGTAGATCCTGGTCATGCAGCATTGCCCTTGTTGCTTCCATGACTGTTCTATTCTTCCTTTCTGCAACTCCATTCTGTTGAGGATTATAAGGAGCAATCAACTCCCTTTTAATCCATGAATCACTGCAAAGCTTCTTGAAGTCACATGAGGTGAATTCTCCACCATTGTCGAATCTGAATGTTTTGATCTTCTTGTCAATTTGATTCTCCATCAAGGTTTTGAATTCCTTGAACTTATCAAGCATCTCATCTTTATTCTTCAAGAAGTATACCCAAGTCTTCCTGGAGAAGTCATCAATAAATGAGACGTAGTAAACATACCCACTTAGAGAACTGGATGACATAGGACCACATACATCTGAGTGGATTATTTGCAGGATGTCTTTTGCCTTGCTTTCACTGCTTGGGAAAGCCTTCTTAATGTTCTTACCTTTTGCACATCCTTTGCAAACACCTTCATGTTTGGTCTTGATTTCAGGAAGACCCTCTACAGCCTTGCTTGCAATTGGAAGTGCTCTATAGTGCATATGAGCAAGTCTTCTATGCCAAAGTTCACTTGGCTCCATGGATTCATGCACCATGGCATGTTTAGGTTGTCCCTTCAATTTATACAAGCCTCCCTCTTGCTCTCCAATCACTACTGCATCATCTATGGTCTTTCCCTTTGGCCACATTAGGACTTGGCCATCCACAAATGCAACCCTCATACCTTTTGCATCCAATGCAGAGATTGAGAGTAAGTTCTTCTTGAGCCCAAGTACATAAAGAACTTCTTTCATCTTCAAATATTTTCCAAAATCTAGGTTGTAGGAGGCTTCACCACTTCCTTTGATTGGGTATTGATAATCATCCCCAAGTTTCACCTTATGGGGTGATTCATGTTCAGATAGATTCACAAAAGATTCCTTAAACCCAGTCATGTGTTTGGAAGCCCCACTGTCAATTAACCAATCATTACAACCATGAGAGATAGTACCTGTAAGAGCAGAGATCAGAACATACTCTTCTTCACTTGATGAGTCATCATCAGTATCACTTTCTGCCCTAGCCTTCTTCTTTGGGGGTTCATCATCTTCGGCAGCATGAGCATGAAACCTTCTTTTGCTTCCCTTCCTCTTCTTATTGTTGTTATTATCCCTTTTGTTCTTGGGACAATCTGAGGCAAAGTGACCCTTCTCATTGCATGTGAAGCATCTTAGGTCCTTCTTACTCTTTTGATAGGATCTATTGTGGCGAGGGTGCTCCTTCTTGGTTTTGCTTCTTTTGGTGTGAGCTGCAAGAGCTTGATCTTCACCTCCCATCTTTTCCTCACGAGCTATAAGTGTAGCTTCTTCTTGAGAGCATTCTTCCCGCAATCTGTTGAAGGAGATCAACTTCTTCCTTGCACAAATTCCTTGAATGAAGGAATCCCATGACCTGGGTAGGCCATTTAGAGTGGTCATCACCACTTCACCATTCTCCACCATTTCATCCACTACTTCTAGTTGTTCCTTGATCTGGGAGACCCTTGAAAAATAAGATTGAATGGTTTCTCCATTCTGAAACTTTACTCCTTTCAATTGGTTCTGCAGGGTCATCTTCCGATTTATGTTCTTTCCTTCAAATAGCTTGGTCAAAGATTCAAACATCTCCTTGGGTGTCTTAAGAGAAGACACATGGGGTATGAGATGGTCTTTGATGGAATCAACAATGATTCTCTTTGCCTTGACCAAGTTCTTCTTATGCAATACCTTGGCCTCTTCATCCTCTGGGATAGGGATGTCTTCTTTCACATATGAGTCCAACTCATTCTCTTCCAAGATTAACCCAATCCTATACTTCCAGGCTCGGAAGTTATCAGCCCTTTCAAGCTTATCCTCAAGCTTGGTGTGGAGAGACATCTTAAAGAGTACTTCAAATGGAAATAGAAAAGATTTAGATCTTACCACTTGAGATGCTGAAAACTGGATCTGGTCCTGGATTAGGGTTTGTTGGAAAAACCCTAAAAATTCAAAATGTGAATTTCAAATTTCTAAAAGGATAGAAAGATGCGCCTTGATGAGCGGATCAGCCTGGTGTATTCAGAATTTGAGATCAGCAAAGTTTTGCCCTTCAGAATTGCATTTTTGTCCTCCCGGGTTCACTAGGGAGAGCCCTGAATTAGGGTTTGAGTTTCCTGGAGATCTACTCAGCCAAAAATCTCGATCCAAAGCTCTAAACTTCGATTTTTGCAAGGAGCTTCCATCTGTGCCTTCAGATTCCAGCAATTCCTATTTTTGTGGAAACCCTAATTTTTAGGGCCAAATCTGAAAATGCTCGAAATTGAATTCTGGTTGGACAGATAGATGCGCCTTGATGAGTAGAGTCAATCTACTATACTGATTTTCAAAAATCTATGGAGAGAAACCCAATAAACAAGGAACTCAAGCTTCTGTCACTGCAAAATGTCTTCTTCTCAGGTTAGCTCTGATACCATGTTAAATTTCGAGCATTAATTCACAATACTCTAGGATCTTTGCTGAGAGAATAACATATACAGTATATCAATGCATGACAATCACAATATGACAAGCATCACAAGAATCAAAAGCATAAGAGACAAGAGACACAGAGTTTCCGTGGGGAAAACCCTAAGGTGAAAAACCCCACAACTTCCTCAGAGATAGAGAGAGCAATGGCTCAACCAAAGTACAACCAAAATACACTGAGATAGTCTCCTAGTAGCAGATGATCCTCCTCCTCAGTAGTGCGCCACTTTCTGAGTGAGAGTGAGTTACTTTTCCGAGTGTGTAAAATAGAGATCTCCGATCTCTATTTATACTAACCTTTTTGCCCAATGACCTTATGGGGCCGACTTGTCTAGCTAAGTACATCCACATTATAATATATATAATTCAGGGCCGGCCCCACATGGTGGTCTAATAACCCATCGGAAAATACACACACTTGTGACACTTGTCAATTCACATGACGACACTTCCTTATAGAGGAATGACACATCTCTTATAAGGGTACAATAAATATATATATATAAAATACACAGATGAAATACATTCCGAAGTTACATATACATCAACACATTAAATGTAGATATCATTAACTAAAACAAATAGTGTAAACTTAGAAATGGTGAGATTAATTTGGAAACTAATGTGTTTATAAATGCATTTGCAAAGATCAAATAATTTTATGCATACAAGATTAAATTTAAGATATAAATATTCAAATATGAAACAAAAATGAAGAGATTGCTTAAAAAAGAATGCTTCAAACCCTAATGTAAGAAAATTCCTCTTTATTTGGCTCATGCACATTCAATCTTGTTCCCTTTTTACTCTAGTACTATCAATGGGTGCAAAAATTCTTGTTATCAAGTGTAGTTTTTTCTCTAATTGTATGGCAATCATCCCGTCATGGAAACAATGTTGATTAATTTTCTAGACCAAATAATAACCCCATCTTACAACAAACAGTGCACACTCATCTCAAGATTGAAATCACATGGTTATGGTACATTTTACTTTCCATCTTATTACACAAAGAAACCAAGAACCATTAAAAGATTAACATACTACCCTAACCTTTCATACATCTGGAAATCAATTCGTACAAGTTTAGTGTTGTTCCTCAAGTATCTGGGGTCTATCCAGAGCTTGAAAAATAATTTTATTCTCATTTAATGGCTTCCATAACTTAGACAAAGTGCAGGCCTACAAAACTTTAAAGGAAACATGAGAATACAACAAATAATGAAAGGAAGCAAAATTGCAAGCAGAGAATAAAAGAAAGGTAGAAAATGGCAGCACTTTGCCTCTCAATATACCAATGCTCCATTTCCCAAGTGCTAGGAGCTCAAATGGAATTAGGAATTCACTGAGGAAGATGTTGAAGGTTAAATTGATGTGAGGATGGTGTGCGGAATTAGAAATGAGAGTTATGTTGAATAGATCCTAAAATTGTTGAGTATGGGTGAGAAAAATGAAATTCGATGAGCATAAGGGAATCTTGGCCTCTTAGGTGAGTGACTATCTTGCTTGAGATAAAAAAAAATTAGGTGTGACTAGTCGTGACAGAAATCACTGTTGAGGAAATATTGATAGTCTTTGAGGTGAGTGACAAGGGTTCTAAGTGAACACATGGCAACCTTGCAAGAGAGAAAACACAAATCATTGAGTGTGACTGATTATCTCACTTTCCAAGTGGGAAACTCAAACATTAGGTTCCCAATTGGAAAGTTCCAAGGATTAACCTCTTTGATTGGAAAGTATAGAGGATAAGGTCTCCACCTGGAAAATTGAAAGGCTTGTTGGTTTTTAAGATTCCTATTTTCCCCCTTTTTGGCATAAATATATTGAGAGACAAGACAACTTGAAAAACTAATTGGCAAACCAAAATATCGATTGGTATGTTATGAAAAGTAAAACATCATTACTCAATCGAATCCTTTAATATCCATGGTTTTTCATGAATTTCATAGCTCATATAGGTCTTCAATGGTCATCAGGAGTGATTCAGGCTTCAAGGAACCCATGGTTGTTCATGATCTAAAATAAGATTGAAACATGACTGCAAATACCTCAACACCATTATCATGTCTTAAAATTGGAATGGATATCATGAGACACTTTGGAGCAGCCTAACAAACATTATAAATTTAATTAATTTGAGTATTGATGAAACTCTTTAATTTTTGAATTTCATAAAGCTCTAACTCTCTTGTCTAAATTCAAGTTGATGAAATATTTGTTGCTAAGAATAGTATACTTCTATAATTCTCTAATTATTGATTGTATGCACCATTCCACAATTGTATCATCAACTTTAATTAATTGAGAATTACCAAGAGTATGACTAAGACGAAGCCTAAGAAACATAATGTTGGGCATAAGAAACATAATGTTGAGCTTGAATAAGAGAATGTTGAGATTGAAAAATAGAATTTGGAGTCTAAAAAATAAAGTGATGAGCCTAACAAAAAGAATGTTGAGCCAACAGTGTCAGGGAATAGTAATGTTCAACATAATGAACCGGCAAGAACAATGCATAGTAATTTTCAAGAGAATGAACATTCATCTCCTTGGCCCAAGAAGATTAGAACACAATATGATGGTTTTAAGAACCCTGCTCGTAGAATATTTGACTATGTTGAACCATCATCACCAGTCTTCAATAATTTTGAAGAAAACACAGGGTTTGCTTAACCTTTGAAGCAAACGATAAAATCCAATGTCTCAAACAATTTAGGTTCATCAAAATTAAGGAAGAAAAATAAGAAAATTGAAAAGCTCAAGGAAGAAATTGAAGAATTTTAGATCTTGGATAGGTATGTGAAGAATGAAAATAATGTTCTAAAGAAAAGGATAATTAATTTATAGGAGGAACTTGAGAAATTGTGAAGCTAATTGTGTCAATTTCCCATTTTCTCCATGCAACTTTGGCAATTCCTAATTTTCATATTTACCTTTGTTTGTGGTTTGATTTTTTTATGTGTTGAACACACTGGGCACATTGAGAGGTTGAGGGGGTGAATCATCGTGTGTATATTTTTAACAACCTTTCTTCGTTTTAACAATTGCTTACAACAATAAAATATAAATCTAAACATTCACAAGTAGCTGCATAATACGACATTCACATTTATCAAAATATTAACCATAGAATTTTTATTTTCATAGATTAAGGGCTTGATACCCTTACTCTCCTAGGCTTGGCTTAAGTGTTCAACGTGTAGACCAAAGGGGTTGTATTATAGTCCATATTTTAGGGCCTTAACACCCTCACATTTAAGTTTTGAACCTTTAACATTATAATTCTACGTTTTAGGGTTTTAACAACCTTGCATTTCCAAATTTAATATCCCGAATATAAATGCCAAAGGAGTTGTTGTTGAATGACCACTGATTCGGCCTGCACGTATCTAAAGAACTTGGCGTGCATCTTGAGTTCATGGTGGGCATCTCACTACCTTGGAAGACATACTTCTTTTTAACTTGGCAGGCATAAATCTATGCATTAACTAGGGGTCATATGTATTTTGTGAAGGTTTATTTGCATCTTGATTTATATGGATGGCCACATTCTTGGTTTGGCCAACATTTACAATTCAGAATACATGGGGGAGAGGGCTATGGGCTAGTGATGGTTGGAATATAAGATTCCATAAGACCCTTGACTAAGCTGTGGATATTTTCACATGGTTTTAAAGAAATAGGAAGATAAAGGAGCATGCCTTGTCGATTTTAATCTCATATGGTGAGAAGGAGGTATGACTATCTTTTCAATCCCAACATGTTTGTATGACTAGAACAAGTGCAAACACCATGGATCCACAAAGTTGTGGTTCACCTAGAATAATTTATGCAACGGACAACATGCATTCTCCAAAGGATATATAGATAAATGCTCTCATAACATAATTATTTCTACTTTGATGCTTTAGGGGGTAGGCTAGTGCAAGTCGATAGAACAACCACACTCTTAAACCATTAATGGATTTGATTTAATCTCTCATTGGGAATGAAATATATATGAATTCCCTAAACCATATATGTCTTGAATGTATTGCAAACACAAATCCCATGTTTTTAATAGCAACTATGGTTGGATGTAGCCATTAAAAATTATATCCCATGAACCCATCGCAAACATTGCACACTTCAATGTCAAGATGAAATACTTACTTGATTGGATGATGAAATTTTAGAACACTAAATACCCATGAATACACTTAAATCACTTGCATTCACATAATAACATTTGTTTCCTAATACCTTACCAGACCCCTTCACAACAGTCCATGTGGCACTTGACATTCAAAAGCATCCTACCTAGGGTTTAGGGTCATCATTACCAATATACAGTAATATCCAGGGAGGTGAAGGGAAAGAGGGAGGTGGTTATTAATATTAGATATTGTTGGGTGAGAACTTATAGCTTTAGGGGGTGATCAATTAAATCTAATGGACTATGGTGATGGGAATGATGGCATCCTGCAGTCTGTATTTAGGTCCCATGCGGATCTTCTTGAGACATGGGAGTGTTCCAAGGTGATAGCTATAATACACGAAGTTGAGGTAGTGGAGGAGGTTGTATCGTCATATTTATCATCTTGTAGAGAGAGAAAAGATGAGGTGAACTAGTAGCAATGCAAGTTGCTAGAATCATATTCCAGTAGGATGCAGGATCTAATTAACATTTTACGTTCGCTAAACTTTAGGAACTAAAGAAAAAGCAACATTTTGTGCATATTTTGATGAAAAATAATAATTTCTTTCTTTGAAAGAGAAAATAAATGGAAGTCAGACAAGGGTAATTCTCTGAAAAAAGATATAATTTGACCTTTTCCAAATTAAGTTTACTATTGTATTCACATAAGCATTTATCAAATGAAACTTTATTATTAGTATTACTATTTTGGGATTTCATACCTTTAATAGAATCTTAATTAGTTCTAACACTTTCATAAAAAAATTGACCACTCCTTCAATATTCCACAACCCCCCCTCCTTTCTAATAATGGAAGTTTTTTACATGCCTTCAATATTAGCCTAGTTAACTGTAACGTGGCTTACATCAAAATGTTTACCACTCCTTTAATGGTGTACACAAAATTTCCCCTTCCTTCTTAGTAGTTGACTATTTTTTTCTTGAAGTCTTAATCAAATGTCCATGTAGTCCCCCTATTTTTTCTTGCACCACTTCTCTCTCTATATATCTTGGTGCCAATAACTATATGAAAAGTTGGAGTTATATATATCCCTTGGAACTAATATATATCCCATGTGAAATAAATGACTTATAAGTAGTGAGGCTTATAACTACTCTCACGAAGATGATACCTAGAACACAATGTAAGAAACTCATTAGGAAAGACAAGTAATGCAAACAATTTGCATTGTTAGGATCACAACCAACCTACTAAAAATGATGGGACTTGAATGAACTTGGCAGCCAATATGAAATGAAATAATACACGCCATGTCATACTCATCTTGCACCAAACTTGCCATGTCATACTCATCTTGGGTGAGAAATTATAGCTTTAGGGGGTGAAAAATTAAATCTAATGGAGCATGGGGATGGGAGACATAATGTTGAGTTCATCCATGTAAATTTCATCCTTTGCAACTTCATCTTCTACCCTAGGTGTGCATTTTCCTGAGATAATAAAAATCAAGCTAGAGGGAACTTTTGGGAGGCCAGTAGCTTCTCCTTCAAAGACTGTTTGACCAAGCCAATCATATGTATGGATGAAAAACCCAACATGATATAATACTATGTCGTCATATAAAATTAACCAATCGACAACAAGAGATGGTGTTCATTTTCTTAGGCCAACTTTGACTAATTTTCCAATACTTAGTCAAATTCCTACACTTAGCCAAATTGCCATACTCTTACACAATGATGTCATATTGTAACAATGAATTCATGAGGGAACTAGAACAACATGGGGGAAATCATTCTGACTCCATCCATGTTAATTCCATCCTTTTCAACCTCATCCTCTATCATTGGCGTGCATTTTACTAGAACCGTGCAAATCATTCCAGGGGGCACTTTTGGCAGGCCAATAACTCCATCCTTAGAGACTATTTGGACAATCCAATAATATTTTTAGATGTACAAACCAATAGGATACAAGACTATGTCATCATATCAAATTAAACAATCAACTACAGGAGACGATGTGCATTTTCTTAGGCCAACGTTGACTAATTTTCCAACACTTAGTCAAATTCCTACACTTAGCCAAATTGCCATACTCTTACACAATGATGTCAAATTGTAACAATCAATTCATGAGGAAACTAGAACAACATAGGGGACATCAAGATGATTCCATCCATGTCAATTTCATCCTTTGAAACCTCATCCTCTATTCTTGGCGTGCATTTTACTGGAACAATGCAAATCATGCTAAAGGGCACTTTTGGCAGGCCAATAACTCCATCCTTAGAGACTGTATGACCAATCCAATCATATGGATGGTTGAAAAACCAAACATTATACAATAATATGTCCTCATAAAAAATTAAAAAATCAACTACGGGAGATGGCGTGCATTTTCTTAGGCCAACTTTGACTAATTTTCCAACACTTAGTCAAATTCCCACACTTAGCCAAATTGCCATACTCTTACACAATGATGTCAGATTGTAACAATGACTTCATGAGGGAACTATAACAGAATGGGGGACATAATTATGATTCCATCCATGTCAATCTCATCGTTTGAACCTCATCCTCTAACCTTGGCGTGCATTTTACTAGAACAGTGCAAATCACGCTAGAGGGCACTTTTGGTAGGCCAATAAATCCATCCTCAGAGATTGTTTGGACAATCCAATCATATGGTTAGATGTAAAAACCAACAGGATACAAGCCTATGTACTCATATAAAATTAAACAATCAAATATAGCAGATGGAGCGTAATTTCTTAGGCCAACTTTGACTAAATTTCCAACACTTAGTCAAATTCCTACACTTAGCCAAATTGCCATACTCTTACACATGTTATATTGTAACAATGAATTCATGAGGGCACTATAAAATCATGGGGGACATAATTATGACTCCATACATGTCAATTTCATATTCTGCAACCTAATTCTCTATCCTTGGCGTGCATTTTACTGGAATAGTGCAAATCATGCCAGAGAGCACTTTTGGCAGGCCAATAACTCCATCCCCAAAGATGTTTTAGACAATCCAATAATATGGTTAGATGAAAAAATAAATAGGATACAATACTATGTCCTCATATCAAATTAATCAATCAACTACAGGAGACGGCGTGCATTTTCTTAGGCCAACTTTGACTATTTTTCCAACACTTAGTCAAATTCCTACACTTAGCCAAATTGCCATACTCTTACACAATGATGTCAGATTGTAACAATGAATTCATGAGGGAACTAGAACATCATGGGATAAATCATTATAACTCCATCCATTTCAATTTCATCATTTGCAACCTCATCCTCTATCCTTGACATGCATTTTACTGGAACAATGCAAATCGTGCTAGAGGGAAGTTTTGGTAGGCCAATAACTCCATCCCTAGAGACTTGTTAGAAAAATAGGATCGCAGAGAAATAACAATAAACATAAATGTAAATATAATCACACATACACATTACAAGAGAAACACAGATATATCGTGGTTCACCCAAATTGGGCTACGTCCACACTGAAGTTGCCACCTTATTATTATACCGTCCAACAAAGTGAAGGGATACAACCTGCAACACAGCCATTGCACTTCCTCTTCACTGTCTCACAGTATCTATTCCGATCTCACAGATCTTACAATGCATAATACCTAATACATCATCCCTAGCCGTGTTACAATGACTTTCTTTTATAAGGGAAATACAATGGGAAAATACCACGGCTGAATAATAATATCTATGAATCTGGAGATCAGGCTCCACAACCAACAAGACTGTTTGGACAATCCAATCATATGGTTAAATGAAAAACCCAACAAGATACAAGCCTGTGTAATCATATAAAATTAACCAATCAACTATAGAATATGGCGTGCATTTTCTTAGGCCAACTTTGACTAATTTTACAACACTTAGTCAAATTCCTACACTTAGCCAAATTGCCATACTCTTACACAATGATGTCAAATTGTAACAATGAATTCATGAGGGAACTAGAAAAACATGGGGTAAATCATGATAATTTCATCCTCTGAAACCTCATCCTCTATCCTTGGCGTCCATTTTATTGGAACATTGCAAATCATGCCAAAGGGCACTTTTGGCAGGCCAATAACCCCATCCTCAGAGACTGTATGACCAATCCAATCATATGGTTGGATGCAAAACCCGACATGATACAAGACTATTTCCTCAGTTAAAATTAACCAATCAACTATAGGAAATGGCGTGCATTTTCTTAGGCCAACTTTGACTAATTTTCCAACACTTAGTCAAATTCCTACACTTAGCCAAATTCCCATACTCTTACACAATGATGTTAGATTGTAACAATGAATTCATGAGGGCAGAAGAAAATCATGGGGGACATCATTTTGACTCCATCCATGTCAATCTCATCGTTTTAACCTCATCCTCTAACCTCGACGTGCATTTTACTGGAATAGTGCAAATCATGCGAGAGGGCAATTTTGGTAGGCCAATAACTCCATCCTCAGAGACTGTTTGGAAAATCCAATCATATGGTTAGATAAAAAAACCAACAGGATACACGCCTATGTCCTCAGATAAAATTAAACAATCAAATATAGGATATGGAGCGCATTTTCTTAGGCCAACTTTGACTAATTTTCCAACACTTCAAATTCCTACACTTAGCCAAATTGCCATACTCTTACACAATGATGTCAGATTGTAACAATGACTTCATGAGGGCACTATAAAAATGTGGGGTACATCATTCTGACTCCATCCATGTCAATCTCATTGTTTGAACCTCATCCTCTAACCTTGGTGTGTATTTTACTAGAACGGTGCAAATCACACTAGAGGGCACTTTTGGCAGGCCAATAACTCCATCCTCAGAGACTGTTTGGACAATCTAATCATATGGTTAGATGCACAAACAAACATGATACAATAATATGTCCGCAGATAAAATTAACCAATAAAAAATAAGAGATGGCGTGCATTTTCTTAGGCCAACTTTGACTAATTTTCCAACACTTAGCCAAATTGCCACACTCTTACACAATGATGTCAGATTGTAACAATGACTTCAGGAGGGCACTAGAACAACATGGGGGACATCATGATCACTCCATCCATGTCAATTTCATCCTCTACAACTTCATCTTATATCCTTT
Source organism: Larix kaempferi (assembly GCA_027924585.1). Classification (NCBI taxonomy): domain Eukaryota; kingdom Viridiplantae; phylum Streptophyta; class Pinopsida; order Pinales; family Pinaceae; genus Larix; species Larix kaempferi. The sequence continues at coordinate 4,259,263 of BSBM01000493.1, read as the reverse complement.
GCGTTCATTTTACTGGAACAATGCAAATCATGCCAGAGGGCACTTTTGGTAGGGCACATCAATGACAATCATGCTCAACAAGTCACAGTCTCAATTATTGACATCTATACAGATTGTGGTGTGCATTTTTCCAGGCCCAGGTTTTCATATTTACAATTAGTATTTTACATAACAACTTGGGGTTTTAGTCCTAATTTTTTTTATTTTGACCAAGTTATTGACAAATTATTATGCATAGGAATGTGTTTGATACATATAGTATGCTACTCTTTACCATAATAAAGTCATCATATGTGCATTCTTTAGTTTAGAAAAAATATTTATTCTATAGAGTATTGGTAATTACTTAAGGTATATAGAGTATTGATAATTACTTAAGGTAGATATATGGTTGACAAACACCTCTCTCATTTTTATTATACTTTGTATAAGTTCGTGTACTTTCAAAAAATTATTTATTATTAGGGGATTGATAATTAATAAAGTAAAAATTAATTTGTGCATTCTCTTCCCACAATCTCTTCCTGCATGCATCCTCTTCCTGTATTTTCAAAGTGAATCCTCTATGTGCCCTGCCATGCTTATTTATTGCTAGGTGGGTAGATTTTCAAAACTTACAGTCAACAAGCTAGTTTCCTGCAATTTCAACTTTGAACCAAGACAACTTCGGCCGTAGTTGAAATAGAGGCGTCTTGTAAAATGGCATTAGTTTGTGAAACAGGGGGTTCCCAGGTTGAACGGTTCACTATGAATAAATTCCAAGAGAGTGTTGATAAATGGATTGATAGAAGCAAGTGGCCAACATGTATGGTAAATACCCTTCAAAGAGAAGGAGTGCATGATTTTGTTTTTGGAAAGTTCAATTTCAATAATGAAGAGATAGGTGATGTGATTTCTAATTATGATGATGAGGCCATGAAATTGGTGATTTTTGGGAGGAGTGTTTCTTTAGACCCCAATTTGATTTCCAAAGCCACTATAATTCAACAGGGGAGGGGAGTAATGTTGACCTCTTGGAAAATCCCTAGGATAGAAAAGAATGAGACGGGAAAACAAATCTGTGGGGAAAATGTATCTGTTCCCATGAATGGTTTAAGAATTGAAGATGTTCCCCCAGGACTACACAAAACCATGTTTCATATTGTCCTTAGGACAATTTTGAATCACCACAAGCAAGATATTTCGGGAGAATGCATGAATTTGGTCATTCATTGGGTTGATGACATGCCCATAGTTTTCCCTCATCTATTGGCTAAGAAATTGCAATTTGCACTTCAGGAGAGCAAAATAGGAGAGTGAAATTCAGTTACCCTGGAACAATGCAAAAGAAGTATTGACTTTTATTGACCCATTGGCATACGGTTCATGAACAGTTGTAAAAAAACATACATTAGAAGGCCAAAAGTGAAAAAAAAAATCAAGAAGTTCCTCGACAGACTTCAAAGAACAATGTGGAAGGATTTGTTGGTCCCTCACTTCAGAAGTACATGAAGAGGATTTGGAGAACTATACAGAAGGTACGGGAAGCGACATTGTTTTAGTAAAACGTGAATATGACATTGTTGTCTCAATTTTGTCAAGCTTACATGGAGGTGGAATGTCAGAAAATCAGAGGCGGGATTTAGAGGGTTGTGTGGATTGTCAATAGGAGCACAATGATGATGATACAACAAAAAATCAAAGGTAATATTTTGAGGATTTTGGTCAACATCCCTGTGTTGATGACATTCCTTCTTGTGTAGAGATTCAATTTGATAGGGTTTCACTTCTAAAGTTGGCTCTTCAGCAAATTGCCTTTAACAGATTTGATTCAACCGCTCTAATTTTTTTTTGATGGTGGATTTGTTTTATCACTTTTTGATAAGATGTTGCATTTCAAAGAAAGATCTGCCATGGAGGAAGCTTCCTCTATAAAGAGATTTGACCTGTGCACCTAAGGATATGAAAATTCTTGATCTGTTACATAATACTGCAATGCTATAGAAAACATTGGAGAAAAACCAAGATGTACAATTGAAAGCAAAGACAGAGTTATTGAAGATATGTCTAAAGAAGTAGATAGAATTATAGATAATAATAAGAAGGAATATGAGAGTGTCATTAAAATTCTTGAGGCTTTGACTAAAGGATATGAAGAGGAAATACACAGACTTCAAGATGAGCTGAAAAAGAGGCTCGAGGTTTTGAATGTACCACCTATGCAAACTGTGGTGGGTCAGGAAGCAAAACTTATGAATGCACTGAAGCAAAAAGAACAATTAATTGAAAGTTTAAAGGCAACGTTTGAACAAAACTGCAGAGAAGAGTACAATAAAAATCAATATGAGATTCAGGAATATAAGAAAAGAGAGGAAAAAATGAAGAAAATTATTCATAACAAAGATAAAAAGTTGAAAGACAAATATATTGAGAGGATTGCTGCAAAAGTCTATGCTAAAAGAGATAACATAGGAGAAGGATATAAAAGGTATGATAAGATTGCACACTAATAGTCCCTAATACAATATCATAGTCATTACAAATGCGAGAGAAGAAAATGGAGGGTGCTATTGCAGCAATAGAATCTGGTGGAGATGACAAACACCACTTAAGTTTAATGCTGCCTTAAAAGTGCGAGAGAAGACCTTGATGGAATCTATTGCAGGAATGAATACTGGAGGTGAAATTGTCATCCCAAAAACAATGATGTTACCATTGAAGAAGGAGGTAGCTCAGAAAGATGCTAAGATTAAAGAGCTTAAGTGGAAAATATTGGAGAACATACAAGTACAACATTTGGGATGTGAAGAACATTCAAATTTATGAATATTCATAGCGGAGTTGGGAGGAAAAGGCTCCGCTAGGGTTTGTGGCAGAACCTTGGCGGCCATGGATCATTCCATGGTTTCCCTTCCTCTGTGTATGCTTCATTGATGGAGCGTGAGGGTGTTTATCAGAGATTGGAGAGAGGGCGGGCCTTTGCGCGGCGACCCATTGGGTCTGTTCTCCAGATCCAGTGGCGACGGCGGCGGTTTCCGGGAGGCAGGTCGACGGCGATGGTCGGTAGCTGTGGGGGCTTGGTAGCGTCGGCGCGGCAGTGGGCGGGGCTGCTCCAGGGCGTATGAGCAGATTATTCGACGGCGGCAGCTCCGAGATGGTGGCGACTCCTTGTCCGATTTCTTAGGGTGCTTGGAAATGGCCGTTGTGAAGCTGTTTGCAACGATGGAACCTAGCGTCTCTGCCATATCCGAGGCAAGATGCACAAGAAGGTCTGTATTGCTGCTGGCGATCCTTGTTGGGATTAGGGACTACCAGGATGATAAGGCTGATGTCATCTTGAAGCCATCATTGATACCCTAGTTTCGTCATACCCTTACCCCGTTCTTTGGCGTTCGCTGGTTCCGGCGTGGAGTAGTTAATTGCTGCCAGGGTTTGTTATTGTTTGGGCTTGTTATAACGCGCGATGGCTTCAATAGACGTAGATATGATTCCAGTGCCCTCTAGCGAGGGTTCCTGCTCCCAAGCCGGATCTAGGCGTGGGACTTTATGGTCGACAATTGTGCAATTTGCAGAAATCACATCATGGACCTCTGCATTGAATGCCAGGCAATTCAAGCAAGTGCAACAAGTTTGTTACAGGAGAGGTATTTTATCGCAATATTCTTGAGATCGCTGGTTCTGGCATGGAATAGTTAACTGCTGCCACTGCTTGGATCGCAAGCTCCTTCGACGGTGGTTGGGTGGCGGCTCCTTGAGATGGTGGCTGCTCCAGGGCGCGATGCTGAGACGCGGCGGCTCCTTCGACGGTGGTTTGATGGTGGCTGCTCCGGTGGCCCTATTCTCTCCTTCTTTATCTGTTTCTTTGTCCTCTTGGGTTCTCTTATTGGTTTCCTGAAGGGCGGTGCTCTTACATCCGGTGGAGGCTCCAACGGTGGTCTGCTCCAGTTTTTCTTCATCTGGGGTCTGCATGCTGGCCATTTTTCGCTGGTTTGGGAGGTCTATCGAGCCTGCTGCTTGTCCACAGACGTAGATCTCCTGCATACTTCGATGAGGGTTTCAGCTGGGATGGATTTTCTATGGAGGGCTGGCTCTGCTCTTGGTTTTCGGGGTTAGCCGCCTATTATTGGCGCTGCTCCCTTTCTTCGTCGCCACCTCTCCTTTCAACCTGCAGGGAGCTCTGTCTTAAAGACTGCCTTTGCTGCTGGGGAGGACGACAGCTGCATGATGGAGCGGTGCCATTAGTGGAGGTGGATCCTGGGAGATGCGGATCGGCTGGTGGTTTTGGGACACCCTTTCTCTGGAGATAGGGGACTGCCGTCTTGACGGAAATGTACTGTTTACAGTTTTCTATTTCTGTTTATACAGCTATTATTCCATGCAGATTTTGAGGCTTCACTTCCTCACATCTGATACTGTTCTTATGCGGGCTGTATGGACAGTCATTCATTGTACTATGTTTTTTTTTCATATAGTAGACTATAGATGATAATAATGGGAATGAAAATATGTGACAATGTAGGGATCTTTGTGATCCTATTACATGTGCAGAATGTAATTTTGTTCATCTTTTTGAAATAAAATTACGACTTTTTCCAAGGAAAAAAAAAACATTTGGGATGTGAAAATGAGATAAAAGAACTGAAATCCCAAATTTCCGCTTTGCAGATGCCCATTCTTCAACAAGTGTCACTTTTTCATACTCCGGATGATGTAGAATTGAGGGCACAATAGTTGGAGACAAGGGCGGAGCAGCTTAGGATACAATTAGCTCAAGTTCAATATGAACTGAAAAATACAAAGGATGAGCTTGACAAAGAACAAAAGGAAAGCAAGGAGAAGTATAACAATAATGTGGTTAGTTTGAAGAAGTACATCAATGATGCAAATAACTATAGATCCAATGCACAATTTTATATGAAAAAATCCATATACCTAGAAGAAAAATTATGTGCATTTCCTGTAACTTCTGAAGAACCAGAGCCTTCTACACAATTAGGAAAGAGAGACTCTACGCACTATTCTTCTTCTCAAGAGGAGGGTTTGTAGAAACCTGCCAAGCAACATAGAGCTCTCGAATATCATTTTTGTGTATAATATATATTACCTTTGTAAATATGTTTGAAGGTTTAATATATGTGTCACGTGTTTGTATTTCTCGAGAATGTATATTTTTTTGATGCAGTTAATGTGAATGATAATTATTTTTTTCCCTCCGAAAACAACTGTAAATTGGTTACTGAAAACAATATTACATAGTTGATGAGACAATTTCACTTTAATGCAAGCTTCATTTCTTGTTTTGTGGGTAATTGTTTGTATATAGTCCCCCTTCATACCATAACATTATTGAAATAAATTCCAATTATTCAGTACAATAAAATAAAATTTCAAAGATTTGATCAATAATGAAACTGTTTAAATTTCTTCATACTTACAAATCAAGCAAAAACAGAGTTTTGTAATTCCACATCTAAAGTTTTGTAATTCCACATCTAAAATAGATCACATAGTTGTATTGATAGATTTTCATTTAGGCAATTTCTATAAATCACATAGGAATTTTTTTTCAATGGGTCTTGGCTCCATAAAAAGAGAAACAAAGACTTTAACTAAAGTTGGAAGCATAGCCATTAAAATTAAAAGAGAGGTTAGAATATTTAAGATCCGGCAACAATATCCATGCATTACAACAATAGTGTATAATGGCAACTTGTGCCCAAAATTGACAATGATTGTAACTATGAATCCTAGACTAAAAAACTTTATACATCTATGTTTAGATGTAATTACAAATATTCAGTAAATCAACCTTCTCAGATAATACAGCAGTACCATTGGAATCACTACTGACATAGTTCAATGTCATCCTTATGCCAAGGAATGTAGCTCCATATAACATCATCTAGAGTATTTAATGTGTCATTGGGGCAAGGGAGAGCTATATTTCCAAATTGAGGTTCTAAAATATCCTTGGGATTCACAATATAATAGCCATGCCCAAGCCAGACACAGTGGATCATTGCATTTGGGTCAATCTTATGTATTGTTTCCCTTCCAAGTCTAATCCGAGAATTTGACGCAAGGAGATAACACTTCTTTCCTTCCAAGCTTAAATGGGAAGATGGTGTCAAATCATTAGTATTCTCTCGATCCTACCAATAAATGAGTCAAAGTAAGATGCATTTGTAACATCCCAAATTTTCATAAAAATTTAAAACTTTTGAAAATGGCACTAAACACAAAATTTATAGATGCGGAAATAATAATTGTTTGATTACGACAACTTTAATTAAAAAGTCATTAGTACTAAATATAATTTAATTTTCTGTTTTAGCAGCATGGTGATAATGATAAACTTTAACACATCAATTACGACATGATTATGGTAATAGACGAACTAACAAGTCATTAATGTGATGTGATACTTTTCTTGAAAAGATACTGACAGTTTGATTTTTGATGAACAACGGTGTCCTACGAGGTACCCTGGAGTTTACTTAGCTGCGACGCTAATGCATTTGAATATTCTATGTGCAGACGACAGGTAAGAGGTTCAATAATTGTACAGTTTAAAAGTACGTGTGTAATTCAATTCAACGTCAAATAAAAATGTTATGAATTCTTTTGCGAAAACAAGTATCTTCAGGTATGAAATGTCTAGTGCTGCTTACTGGTTTTTCAAAGCTGCCTTACAATTTATGAATGTTGAAATTAATGACGTCTAGAAGGTATACATGCTATTTAAGTTTGTTGTCGTAAGTCAATGACGTAGTTCTAGTTGGCTTTGGTCGTCATCTCAAGATAACTAATACTTGAAAGGTATTAACGTCGTAATTGTATTTCTAACCGGCAGATGCATTGTAATAAGAATGAGGGTATGAGGTTCATGACCAAAGCATGGTTTTTATGCTAGTTACTAAGAATTGGTCTTGTTGGAAATTCACAAGTGTAAACTCCTACATTATTATATTTTAATAATTGGAATAATAGAAACTATGATTAATATATTAACCATACAAATCTTATAGGTTTCTATCGTATATAATAGTTTTATAATTGCAAACTATTACAAAATATATGAGAGTTTACACTATTGAAATGATACGAAATCTATACTTAATACATGGCTAAACTTTGGTCTTAATACCATAATCGTGATCCTAAGTTAGAGCTTTAACTATTAACAATGTAATCGAATGTTTTGAGTTTATAAAAGATCTTATATGAATATTTGATGTCGTTATAATTGGTACTGACATACATTTATATCGAAAGGGTGGCGAGTTGACGGTCATTAAAATGACATGATCCTCGAGCTGTTGTGCAGATCGTAACTTGATCCTGCATTAAAAGCTTGGTTCACAACTCAGCATGACAGGGATTGTTACCAATCCACGTAATGTAAAATTGATGCGTTAACAACTATGTCAACCACTGTGTAATGGTTTCTATAGTGATCTCCTCCGAGTTGTCTGTTGATCGATCCTCCGTGTGCCAAAGTGGCATTGCCATGCTTGTACTATTGGATGGGGCATTAATTACAGAAATTTTTCATCCCAATGCCTTCTCGCTGGAACTCTTATGATAGTCGATAGTGATGAATGTGGATCGTTAGATGCAACCCTAACTTTTGTCGTTATTTTGGTTAATGAGATTTGAATGTTGTTCATTGTTCTATTGTTTTGGTCTGTGTGGCCGACAGGCTACCGAATTCTAGGGTTAGCAAGCTTGTAAGAGGTTTCGACCTCCAGACCTATAGATTAGGGTTGAAGTTGTAGGTTCTTTCTCACTGTAATGGCGTTGTGCTTAGAAGATTGGGTCTCTGGTTTGGAGTGTTATCGAGTTGATGGTCTTAAGCTTTTCGTTTTAGAATTTGAGTGAAATTCAAATGATAGAAGTACTCTGGTCTCGTCTACAGCAAAGATCTCATCGTTTTTTTGGTGAATGCAAGGAACTTGGCCACTGGTTGAGAAGGTAAGTGTTCTAGAAAAGAATAGTGATTCTTTTGTTATGGTTTTCGATTTTTCAGTTTAAAATATAAATGTTACAGTTATCAAATTCTAAGCTATTGTTGTTGTCAGTTGCAGGGTTCGAAGACCAACTTGAGCAAGGGTTTGGAAAGGAACAGCGTGCTTCCATTCCTGGTAAGCTCCGGGTCTCAAACCCTCGTAGGTTCCTTTCGACTTTGGTTGATGTGGTTTCATGAGGATGAATAACCAGTCTTTCACCATGCCTCGACAATGTCTGTCAGATGAAATACGTTGAAGACCCTTCTGTTTATTCAAACGATGGTTGTACAGGGTTGTGCCCTTCGTTTGTTTGTATGATACTCGGTCTTAAACTTTGCTGTCTATCTCGTCGAACTGGGAGTTATGTTACTCATCAATACTAAGGGTTTTTGGACTTATTTTGAAATGTTTAAAGTTTGGGAATAAACCCTGTGCGATTTCGTTTGGAAACACAATATAATGTTTTTATTTCCGGGAACACTGATTTCCTTTTCTTGACGTTGGAATCTTGCAATGGTTTAAAACTTTGAACAATCACCCTGTTGGTTTATGTGTATGGAAAATAAGTGGAGCCGAAGCTCATCTAACTTGTGGATAAAACTTAGCTTCTCGGCAATGATAAAATTATGTTTCTTTTGGTGCTATTTGGTTTGGTTTCTATGTATAAAATGGTGTCTGTCGCACTTGTTATTGAATGCAAAAACTGTAGTTGAGAAATCGAGTAATCGTGGAAACGATAGAGTAGGTTTTGTTTTTGCTATGAAAAGAAAAGTAACGGGCTATGCCCCAAACTGTAGATACAATGTTTCTCTTCTCAGTAATGAAAATATAATATTTCATTCTGTGCTAGTCGTTTGTGTTATACGTTTGATTAATGTAGGTTGATATCGTGGCTTTCGATCTAGGCCATAGTCTAAATGTTTAATGTAGATGATAACTCTGTAATGTGTATGATGAAATAGTTTTTCTTCGTTTGTAAAGGAAAAGAACAGGGTCATACCCTAGTTCGAGTCTTGTCTTTGACTAAAGATAAATGTTTGAATATGGGCTTCTAAAAAGGTCTTTGAAGCCAAAAACTAGGATTTGATCCATGGTTTGTATAGAATGTGTTTGTTTATGCAAAAACGATTGATTAATGGAAAAGAAATTCTGTCTAGGGTTGAAATGAAACTCAGTTTTGAAATCGACACTTACAGTTTAGAATATCTATATAAATAAAATGAATGATGGCAAATATATCGTTTATAATATTTTCATTATCTAATTGAACTAAATAATCAAAGGCAATGGTTATAGTAGGAAATAAAAACAATGTGTGTATGTGAAATGTGAAGACTGTGAATTGTCTGTGGATTGCAGCTTTGTCCATAAATTATTCATTTATTTAATTGCAACAACACTATTTATAATGGATACATGATATGATATATGGAAAATTTGACTCCATTTATTTCTTATGTACATAGCAGAGATAAGAAATTACAATCTATTTATACAGGAACTAAACAATGTTTGTTTGTAATGAAACAATGGAGTATTCTATAATATTTAGGTATTATACAAAACTTTCTACTATTATTAACTATAGGGCAGAAACTGATAAACATATAAATTACTATTTTTATCTATCGAATCAATGGCAATTTCCTATCTTCTCATCTATTCTTAATTTGCTTATCTACACTAGAGTACGATGCATAAAACAACATGTGAAAAAATGTAGATATTGGTTTATCAATTTAAATGATCATTGAAACTTTAACATGCATACTTTCAAACAGAATCAAAACACATTTCTTCTTCAAAACAGAGATTAATAAATGAATTAAAATAGGAGATAGTGAAACCTGGAATAGGTCTATAGGGAACAAACAACCCAAGAAGACTGTTCCACCCAACCAATTCCTGAAGACAGTCAAGTACTTGCCTTAGAATCCCTGAGCCTGTTCACTGAACCACCAGAAGGAAGAAACTTAGGAATTTAGGATCTCCACTTGCAGTAGCACTAAACTGTTGAATCTTCAAGAACTAGCAGTCCAAAAGACCTGCACCAGCATATCTGGTTCTTCTTAACAAATAGTTTGCAGTCTTATGATTTCACTCACAGCTAGCCTCCCTATTTGAATCTCTCAGTGATCACCTAATGCACATGAAGAAATATTCTTGCAGAAAATATTGTGTAAGAGCTGCCTGCTCAATTCGAATTTGCCTTATGTAGGCTGCCTAGGCCTTTTCAGTTGTTACTGGGTCATTAAATGAGCTTCTTGCTCACTCCCTCCACCTAGGGGATAATGCCACATTTTTAGGGGGTGTTATCCCATAATCGACAGCTAGTGGTGTGGTGTAATTGCTGCCATCTGTCCCATACATTCCAACAGCTTTCATTCCTCCTAGTGGGTCAGTGAACACTCATTTAACAGTCCCCTTGGGTGTTTGTCTCCTAATTAATTAATTTAAATAATAATAATAAGTAATTACATTCATCCTTGATCAAACTAATCATAATTACAAAACTTTGTAATTAAATTTAACATAAAGTATTTTGCTAATAAAATAATAATTTCTGAAATTTGGGTAGGTGACATACACCTAAGTCTCAACATCGTCCTCGATGTTGGTTAATCACTCCTTGAGTTTTCCTAAAACAGAGTTGGGTATGCTTCCTGCATACTACTCTCCAACTCCCATGTTGCCTCTTCTGGGCTAAGGTGCTTCCATTGCACCTTCACTTGCCCAATGGTGCGATTTCAGAGAATAGTTTCCCTCATTCCAAGGATACAATCCGGTTCCACCTGAAAACCTCTGTCTTGTCCCACCTGTACATCATTCCAATTTACAACATGAGTAGTATCATATACATATTTATTTAAAAATGATATATGAAAAACATTATGTATTTTTAAGTTTGGTGGCAAGGCTAGTTGGTATGCCACTGGTCCAACTTTGGACACTATTTCAAAAGGACCACAATACCTGGGCGCCAACTTGGCACAACTTCCCAATTTCAGTGAACTCTTTTTCGGTCTTACCTTGAGGAATACATGCTCACCAACCTGGAACTCTTTATGAGTCCTTTTTAAATCTGCTTGACTCTTTTGTCTATCTTGGGAAGCTTTTAAATTTCCTTATACCTGTTTCACAATTAGTTCTAACTCCTGCAATAATTCAGGTCCTAAAACAACTCTATTTACTGGACCATTCCACGAAACAGGTGTATCACATTTCCTACCATAAAGAATTTCAAAAGGACTAAGTCTGGATGATGCATGATAATGATTATTATAAACAAATTCTGCTAAGTGCAAGTAGTCTTCCCACTTACCAGGCTAATCCTTAACATACATTCTTAATAAATCTTCTAAAACTTGATTTACCCTTTTTGTCTGTCCATCCATTTGTGGATGAAATGCTGTACTGAAATTTAAGGTTGTATTCAACCCCTTAAATAGTGACCTCCAGAATTTTTCAGTAAACTTAGAGTCATGATCTGAAATTATTACTTTCGGTATCCCATGTAGTCGAAAAATCTGTTTCATAAAGATTTCTGTAATGTCTGGAGCTTTATGAGTAGTCTTTATAGATATGAAATGTGCTGCCTTGCTGAGTTTGTCCACTACCACCATGATAGAATCATGTTGTTTCTGATTTTTAGGTAATCCAATAATAAAGTCTATGCTGATCACTTCCCATTTCCAACTTGGTATTGGTAACAGTTGCAACAATCCAGCAGGATGTTGGTGTTCAACCTTCACTTTTTGACAATCCAAACATTTAGCTATGTACTCTGCTACTTCATCCTTCATTCTGGGCCAATAGTATTCTTTTATTAGCATAGTAATGGTCTTTTGATAATCTGGATGACCAGAATAATGACTTTTATGCATCTCATTTAATATCAGAAATTTTATTTATGGTATGTCTGGTACATACAATCTGTTTTTATACAGTAATAACCCATTTTCCTTCATGCTGTAATCTGCCATAAAATTTTTAGAACTGTTGTTTGCTGTCTTTTCCTTCATTTTTCTGTATTCTTCAGCTATTTCACTCTTTTCAAGAATCTGATTTTCCAAATCAGTCGAATAAGTACTGATGGATGAAATAAAATTCAGTTTTGCCTTACGACTCAAGGCATCTGCTACTTTGTTCTCCTTTCGTTTAATATGCTGAATTTCGAAATCATACTCACTTAAGAAAATCAACCATCTAGCTTATCTAACGTTCAGGTTTGTCTGATCTAATAAATATTTCAGACCCATGTTATCTGTTAATAACGTAAATTTTCTGCCAATAAGGTGATGACACCACATTTTAAAGGCATGAATTACTGCCAATAACTCTAAATAATAGTTAGAGTAGTTCTTTTCATGTACTTTCAGCTTTCTAGATTCATACGCCACTGCATGCCCTTCCTGTGTCAGGACTCCACTGAGTCCGTCATTGCATGCGTCTGTACAAACTACAAAATCCTTGTTAGGGTCTGCTATCCTCAAGATAGGTGCTGTCGTCAATAATTCCTTTAATTTCTTAAACTGTCAGAACATTTATGATCCCAAACAAATTTCTTCCCTTTCTTCTGCAAGGAAGTTATGGGGTTGGCAATCCTTGAAAAATTTTCTATAAATTTTTTGTAGTATCCAGTAATGCCCATAAATGATCTTACATCCGACACATCCTTAGGAACCGGGCAGTCATTAATGGCCCTTATCTTGTCGGGGTCAACCGAGATTCCTTCTTTTGAAATTATGTGTCCTAAATACTGAATTTTGTCTTTGTGAAAGTCACACTTGCTAAAATTAGCGTATAGTTGATGGTCTCTCAGAACTTGTAAGATAATTCGTAGATGTTCATCATACTCTTCTTTACTTTTTGAATACACTAAAATGTCGTCTATAAACACAACAAAAAACTTGTCTAAGTATTTGTGCAGAATATTATTTATCAAACACATAAATACAGCCGGGGCATTAGTCAAGCCAAATGGCATGACTATGAACTCGTAATGTCCATACCGAGTTCTGAAAGCTGTCTTGAAAATATCTTCATCCTTAACCCATACTTGATGATATCCTGATCTTAGATCAATTTAAAGAGCATGGAGGGTCATTGTTTAGTTGATCGATTATGAGAAGCTCATTTGTAAGTTTCTCTTTTTGCACAATAAATTGTCCCGTAGAAGCTATTTGGCCGGGGCCGTGGAGTGTTTCCCTCACGAGGGTTTAAACCACGTTAAAACATCGGTGTATCGATCTGTGATATGTTTGTATGAAGTGGTTACTCTAGGTGTTCGGTCTTTTGGGAGTACACTGTGTACCTGAACATGGTATCAGAGCTTTTATGAAGAGCCGCTTCCGGATATAATCTAGATCTTGAACTGTTGTTGCCAAAACTTAAAAGGGTTTCTGGTTCTGGTATTTCTGTATATTTCTGGGCTATGGGAGGTGTTCCATTGCGTCCGGAGTGCCGTTTCCATTAGGAAATAGTTTTCGTTTGATCGAAAACGGTTCCCGGTTGCTTCAGAAACGCGTATTTCATCAGATCTGAAGGTATTATGTTACCGTGACGCATTTTATTTGTTTTAAAAATATCTCATATTTTATCAGTTTTTATTCTTAGATTTTTTTGTTTTGGATTGTTTCTTTCCTTGTCTGCGTATTCTCTTTCCTATGCACCTTGTGCGATCTCGGCAAATCAGAAACAAAAAGGGAAAGGGTTTTTCTCGGCTGCGTATGCTCTTTGCCGTGCACCTTGCATGATCTCGGCAAACCAGAAACATAGAGAAAACATAGACTTTCCGGGCAAGCTAACGAGATGTAACCCCATATTGTGGAAAAGTTTTTTTTGTTTTGGTTTGTGGTGTGATTTGAAAGAAAAAAAAGGTAAGCACGGAAACCGAGCAAGAAAAATTAAAAAAAAAAAAAAAAAAAATCCCCCTTCCTCATTCTCATATTTTGCATACCTTTTAATCCAGCGCACTTGGTTCAAAGTTGCTTTATTCCTTAATAGGTCTTGAGTTCAAGTCTTAGGAAGTTACTTTTAAAATAAAAAGTGCATGCAATTTCTATTTTCAAGTTACTTTATTGTAAAAGTGCATCTCACTTAAATAATAAAAAATAAAAATAAAAAGTGAGTCAGGTAAGTTCCTTTTTATTGTTGCACTATTTAAAAGTAATATCATTGTAAAAGTGAAATTACTTATTTTACAAAAGTGATTCACTTAAAACAACTTTCTTGTAAAGTGATTGTTAAAAAGTTCATCTTGGGAAGGGGGGGGGTTCTTTTTTTAGCTGGACATTTTCTATCTGCCACGTCACTATTTGGGACATCTTCAACAATTTCTTTGTTCAAGCATAACTTCATAATCCGAAGTCAATTTTCAGTGCCGTTTTTTTTTAAACTGCCTATTTTTTCAAGCTCTTTGCATCCAGACTATTGGTTTCTAGTTTTACTGCAATTAATTTACAAATATGGCTGCCCCTTGTGATATTCTACTTACCAGTTCCAACTATTTCTCATGGAAATCTCGCATGGAGGATGTTCTACGAAGTAGAGGACTTTTCAGAATTACCTCAGGGAAAGAAACAGAACCCACTAATGATGATAAGAAAATAAAATGGGCAAATAGATGTGATGAAGCTCATGGATTGATTGGGATGTCAATCTCTACTGATTTGCGACTCCACATATCTGGAATTGATGAACCTGATGCTGTTTGGGACAAGTTGGAATCTGTGTTTGGTAAACACAATGAAATTCGAGGTCACCAACTCGAAAATGAGTTGATTTCTTTAAATCTAAGTGATTTTTCATGCATTCAAGATTATTTATCTAAGTACAAAACTCTTAAACTCTTATGTGAAGAATGTAAGATTAAAAGGGAAGATAAACAATGCATTTATCATATTCTTTCAAAACTTGGACCTGCATATTTTGTTTTTGTATCTACATTTTACTCCATGAAAGAATCATTGAATGCAGCTAGCTATCAAGAGCCTAGTCTTGAATCCTTTTGTGATTCCTTGATTAGAGAGAAAGATAAACTCATCCATCTTGGAATAATCAACAATGCAAATACATCTGGGAAAGCCTTATTGTCCCAACAGAAAGAAAAGTCCAAGCCTCCCAAGAAACAAAAATTTTCGCAATAATAAGTTAAACAAGGGTCCCAAACCCTCTTAGTCAGCTCCTTTTTTAAAAAATGACAAAGGATCCAAGACAAAATGCAAGAAGACTAAGCGTCATTTCAACTATTGCGGGAAAGATAATCATGATGAATCTAAGTGTTTCAAGAAGATGGCAGCCTTGGAAGCAGCAATGAAGAAGCACCACATCAGCCTAGATTCGCCTTCAAAATCTACCTCTCATGGACATGCACTTTTTCTTCTGGTTATTCTTACAATGCATCTTCTTCTTCTACTTCAAATGAATGGCTCATTGATTCTGGAGCATCTTATCATATGGCTAAGGATCAAGCCATCTTTTTTACTATGCATAAATGTAACACCAAACAAATACTTGTTGGTGATGATAGATCTCTACGTGTTGTAGGAGCTGGAATAGTTCCAGTAGACAATGGTCATTTTAGTGATGTACTATGTGTTCCAAGAATTTCCTGCAATTTGTTATCAGTCTATCAGATCACTCATTTTGGTGAAGGTAAAACTGTGACGTTTACACCTCACCAAGTTGTAATCAAGGATTTTAAAGATCCTCAACAGGTCCTAGCTACCGAAATTGTTGATGATATTACTAGGTTGTACAAATTTAACAACTTTGGGTCATTACCTTTTCCTTCATTTTTTGTTGCTCATAGTGATAACTTGAGCAAACTTTGGCATGAGCGATTTGGTCACTTAAATTATCGCTCATTGCAACAACTATGTAAAGACAATATGGTGACAGGTCTTTCGATGGTATTTTGCAGAGATGGTGTTTGTTCTGGTTGTGTACTCGGAAAACATCATTGGGACAGTTTTGACAAACGTGCCTCTTGGCATGCCTCGGTTCCCTTGGAGCTTGTGCATAATGACTCGTGTGGTCCTCTTCCATTTGCTTCCTTTTCTGGTTTCAAATATTTCTTAACTTTCATTGATGATTACACCAGACGCACTTGGGTTTATTTCCTAAAACTTAAGAGCGAAGTATTTAACATGTTCTTGGCCTACAAGGCCCTTGTTGAAAAACAACCCGATCATCAAATTATTAAGTTAAAATCTGACAATGGAGGAGAATATGTTAACAAAAATTTCACTACTTTCTGCACTGAACAAGGATTCCAACAACAACACACTGTTTCATATACACCACAACAAAATGGTGTAGCTGAAACGAAGAACCACACTTTAAAAGAAATGGCTAATTGTATGATCCAATCTAAGGGACTAAGTCTTCAATTTTGGGCTGAAGCCATTAATTGTGCAAATTACATAGTTAATCGCACCCCCACTAAAGCTTTACAGGGTATCACACCGAAAGAAGTATCGAGTAAAACTAAACCTAAAGTAAGTCATTTCCGTGTGTTTGGTAGTGAAGCATGGGATCACATTCCAGATGAAAAATGAAAAGCATTGCAGCCTAAAAGTGAAAAGTGCATATTTGTGGGATATTTTGAAGATGTAAAAGGTTATAGACTTCTTTAACCACATTCTCATGATGTAATCATTAGAAGAGATGTTAAATTTGATGAAAATATCTTGGCCTGCGAGCCTAACTCAACGATTGTGCCATCATTGGTCTGCAAGCCTGATTCGGTGATTGTGCCTTCTTCTTCTTCCAACTTCCTTGACAGGTTTCCAACTCCAGTTTATGATGATGACAGTGAGGATGAAAATCCATCTCCGCCTACTCATGTTCCTCCAGTTGCACCATCACAAGTGCTTCCTCGATGGGTCCGTTCAACATGTGAAGCAGCTGGTGATCTTGCCGGTGATCCTAGAGATCAACGTCAAACACATTCTCAGTTTCAGTGAGCCTCTTCTCTTTTGGCTCAAGTTTACGAGAATCATGATCCCGAAACTTTTGCAGAAGCTTCAGGAAATACAGATTGGGATGTAGCTATGGATGAATAATATCATTCCTTAATGGCGAACGATACTTGGGATCTTGTACCTCTTCCAAAAGGAAAGAAACTTGTCAGATGTAAATGGGTCTACAGAACTAAGTATGCATCAAATGGAAGTGTTGAAAGACTTAAGGCAAGGTTAGTTGCCAAAGGTTTTTCCCAAGTTGAAGGGATTGACTACAATGAAACCTTTGCTCCTATCGCAAAAATGAACTCCATCCGCCTTGTTCTTTCCCTTGCAGCCTTACATAATTGCGAAGTCCATCAAATGGATGTCAAGCCTGCCTTCTTACACAGTGATTTACAGGAGGAAATTTACATGGAACAACCTCCTGGATATGTTCAGAATAACTCTAGCCTTATCTATCGCCTTAAGAAATCCTTATATGGCCTTAAGCAAGCTCCTAGAGCTTGGTATGCCAAAATGGATAGCTTTCTCCTTGACATTGGTTTTTCTAGATGCCATTCTGACCCCAATGTCTATACCAAGAAAGTAGGAAACCATCTCATCATACTTGTTCTATATGTTGATGACCTTATTCTTACTGGTAGTGACCCTAAGCTTGTAACCCATGTGAAATCCAGTCTTAAGAAAATTTTTGAAATGTCAAACTTAGGACATTTGCATTATTTTCTTAGTCTCCAAGTCCTGCAAACCAAAGAAGGAATCTTTCTTTCTCAGTCTAAGTATGCTTGTGACCTTCTTCGTCGCTTTCACATGGAATATTGTACACTAGCCCCTTCTCCCTTCTAGTCTAGAGTCAAACTTTCTGCCACTTGTACTTCACCTTAAGTAGATGCCACCTTGTATCGTCAGCTTGTTGGTAGTCTCTTATACTTGACTCATTCTCGTCCTAACCTTTCCTTTTCCGTTGGTCGTGTTGCCCGTTATATGCAAACACCTCATGAAAGTCACTGGAAAGCAGCTAAAATAATACTTCGATATATTCAAGGTACAATTCAGTTTGGGATTCATTACAGTACAGGGGGGAACCTTTGTTGGTTGGTTTCACTGATTTAGATTGGGCCAGCGATCCTGATGATCGAAAGTCTACAGTAGGTTATGTTTTCAGTCTGGGATTTGGACCTATCACTTGGGATTGTAAGAAACAACAAGCTCTTGTTCTTTTTTCAGCAGAGGCAGAATATTGAGCAGTAGTTAATGCCAGTCAGGAAGCTTTATGGCTTCGACAGATCCTTTCAGAGTTTGGATTCGAGAAGTAGCAACCTACTCCACTTTGGTGCGACAATCAAAGTGCCATCAAGCTTGCCAAAGATCCAGTTCTACATCAACGCAGCAAACACATTGAGCTACATATGCACTTCATCAGAAATCTTGTTCATGATCGTGTTCTTGAAGTGCTCTTTTGCCTTATAGATGATCAAGTTGTAGACATCTTCACCAAGTCTCTTATATAAGCGAATTTTTCTAAACTTCGATCTATGTTAGGAGTTCAGGAACTTGTCATTAAGGGGGGATAAGCTCTAATGCCTCCTTCCTTCTCCCAATAGTGTCACTTTTGTAAATCCTTCAATCCTATCTCAAGTTGTTTTTAAGGGGGGATGTTAGGATATTTAGACACTTAGGAGTTAGTTAAGATCAACTTGTGTAATATATCTGTTAGGGAAAGTGTGTTTCTTTAGTATGCATTTGTAAATACTTAATCCGACGGTCACGATATGTTCCCGACATAGAGTGATTCGACAGCTCAACTTTTCTTAGATCATACCTAACCTTGATCCATGGCTTGACACCCAATTGGTCCATGATCTCTATATAAAGAGCATGGAGGGTCATTGTTTAGTTGATCAATTATGAAAAGCTCATTTGTAACTTTCTTTCTTTGCATAATAAATTGTCCCATAGAATCTATTTGGCCGGGGCCATGGAGTGTTTCCCTCACGAGGGTTTAAACCACATCAAAACATCAGTGTATCGATCTGTGATCTATTTGTGTGAAGTGGTTACTCTAGGTGTTCGGTCTTTTGGGAGTACCTTGTGTACCCGAACATTTATGCATGCAGTTGCAATACAGAGAGAATATACTAAAATTGTAGATTAAACTTTTGAAAATAATTTACACAATGTAAGAAAAGTTGACATGATATAGAAAGAAGATAAGTATGATAAAGAGGATATGTGCATTGTGGAATGTGATTATTCCCATGGAGCATGAACTAAAGTAGACAAATAAAATCAGGAAGTGCCAGACCACCATTCCATGAAAAATATCAAGGATTTACTACTTGAGAGTACGGTTATGCATCAATAGTAATTAGAATTAGGAGGAATCAATATGACTATTCAAACAACTAATTTTAAACCAATGTATGTTGGTGCACAGTGAGTACATTCATGAAACATTATATATGAAATAATAATGTTGAAGTGAGGGAATCCTGGTGGTTGTTCTTGTTCTTCAAATTTTTGGCTATGAATGAGGGGGTTCATATTTCTTTCAATGTGGGGAGTATGATCCAAAGCACATATCTTTCTGCATGTCCCAAATCAATGAAGTCTTTCATATTGCATCCCAAATTAATGTATCCTTCGATGCCAATGAAACACCATTTCTCTGTTGAATGTGATTTCCATTGATGTCAAAGGAGTTTAGTAATGACAAAGGAATAACCAAAGACATGATCGAAGGGTAAAACTTAGTGAATGACAAAGGGATAACCAAAGACATGATGCCAGGGTAAACTCAGTGAAAGACAAAGGAATGACAAAGGAAGTGATGACATGGCAAGTATGATGATGTGGCATGTGTGATGAGGCTGGAAAGACACATGATGGTGTTCTGGTGCTATCATAAAGTTAGTGTTGCAATCTGACATCATTCTGGAAAAGTATGACAAGTTTGTGAAACTTTGGAAATTGACTAAGTATGGAAAAAGTAGTCAAAACTGCTCTAAGAGAATGCCCGTCATAATTCATGGTTTGAGAAAAATGCATGCACCATCATATGAGGCCATAGCTTGTTGAAGTGGCTATCTATTCATGGTCTTATTTTTCCTTAATCATTTATGAGGAGAAATTTATAAGTCTTCCAAAATATGGTTTTACGATAAACCTTGGAAAAATTCTAAGAAATGACTTAAGTGTTGGAAAACTGGTCTAGGTGGCCTTGGGAAAATGCCCTCCGTACCTCACAGGTGAATGGTAAAAATTATTTGAAACTATCATTCCATAGCCTGTTGAAGAGGATATCTTACCATGGTATCATTTCTCAAAGAGGGTTTTTGATGACAAAGTTAAAGGCTTGCCAAAACAGGGTTTCAGGTTGTTTTTGCATTAGGGTAGTAAAATTGCCTAAGTGGCCTCAAGAAAATTCCCACCATAAATCATAGGTTAAATTAAATGCCAGAACCATATGGTCTGGATGTATCTTGTTGATTTTTATACCTTACCATGGTCTCACTTTTTCTTGAGAGTGTATGAGGAGGAAGTTATAGGTCTGCCAAAACAGGGTGTTAGGCAGTTTTGCACCAGGTTCAGTAAAATGCCCGCCTAGAGAAAATGAGGATGAGTCTGAGAGTGAAATCAACTTAGATGTGCTCAGTGAGGTGTAATACATCATCTAGTAGCATTGGTTTAGGATTTTGGTGAAATAAAAAATCCACCTTAGAAATTGCAAAAATTGTCTAAGTATAGAATTATTGGTAAAAAATGTCTGAGTGACCTCAGTAAAATGCCCGCCCTTTCCTGTTGTTGATGTCTTAAATAATTTTGAGAGTATGTATCTCTATAATTTTGTTTAGTGCATCCAACCATGGTCTCATATTGTCCAAAGCGTCTCTAAGGAGGAAGATATGGATCCGCCAAAAGTGCCTCCCAGCCAGATTTGCACTACTCCAGTAAAATGCCCACCGAGGAGAGAGAAAGAAGATTCATAGGATGAAACTGGTCTTTCTGGAATCAACTTGTTGGAATATACCCATTGGGTGTTTCACACCTCAAATTTGACGAAAATAAAAATCTCATGTTACCCTAGGATTTGACAATTTTTTTGTCTGAGTGTTGAATTAGCAATTTAAAAGGCCATTTGGAAATGCCCGCAAGGAGGTGTCCTTGTGATAATAAAATTCATAGGGTGACATAGATATGTTCCTTGTTTAAGTGGTTATCCACCCATGCTTTCAAGTTTCCTTGTAATGGTAACATGTGCAATAAATCAATCTTCCAAAGTAGGAAAAATATAGTTTTGGATATTCAAAAATTTGTGTAAGTGTTGAATTCACAAGGCTAAGGGGCCATTTGGAAATGCCCGCAAGGAGGTGTCCTTCTGCTGATATAATCCATCAGTTAGCATGGTATTGTTCCTTGATGAACTGGATATCCAACCATGTAGTTATACTTCTAATTGGTGCTCACACGTACGGAATATCAATCTTCCAAGAGTAAGAAAAATATTATTTTGCAACAGAAAACAGGCTAAGTGTTAAAATCAGAAAATTCAAAAGGAATTTGGAAATGCCTGCCAAAGAGTGTCCTTGTCCTAATAATTTTTCCAGCTAACATGGGCATGTTCCTTGGAGATCTGGCCATCCAGTCATGGTCTCAGAATTTTTTCTCGAGGTCACACGTGCAAGACACAAGCTTGCCAAAATGAGAAAAAAATTGTATTTATGTCTAAATAAAGGTTGAGAGACATTTGCATTGAACACCAGAAATTGCGAGTGTGTAGATAATTTCATCCAAAGGTGTGGATCTATTCTTTGGCAATTTTTCCATATAGCCATGGGATCAAAATCTTCTTTGGTAATCACACGTGTGAAAAAGTGAGTTCGCAAGTTGAATAAAATTATGTTTTACATAGAAATCTGAATATGCCCAAATTAAGTATATGTTAAAATCAGTTTTTATTTTAAATTGCCCAGCTAAGTCAATTTAATAAGGAATAGTTAAGATGTTATAAAATAAAGGAAATTAGCTACCATCTATTTATCAAAGCAAATTAATTAAACCAAGAAGTATTTTTTTTAAAAGAATTGCGTTTGCTAAAAAGGCAATTTCCAGAATTGGAAGGAAGCAATTATGGAAAGGGAGTGATGCTGAAAATGCAGGACAATAAGCTACAGGAATAAAAAATAATAAGGAAGAGTTTATTAATAAAAACAGAGCTGATCTTTAATTAAAAATCAGGGTTTATTGTCTAATTAATAAAACATAAAATTATAAACAGAGATTTGAAGAGGCACGAGGAAGAAAGAGCATGAGTTCATTTTGTAAAGGTGCAATGGTTAAATGATGAAGAAGAATATATAAACAGAAGTTTGAAATGGAAAGAAGACATCTCAACCGTTCATATTGAAGGTTCAGTAAGGAACAAGAACTGAAGGGTATGTTGGGTTATGAGATGAATATTTGAAGCAGCATTGAGACCAGAGGAAGAGACCAGAATGTGTGCACATTCAAGATGAAGAATTGCATAACAGAAGTCAGAGAATAGAAGGAAAGAATTTAAGCTGTCTGCAGCCCAGATCTATGTAGCAGCAAGAAGACACATATTGAAGAAAGAAAATAGTCATATATGAAAGAATTGAAGTAAGAAAGGTCTGGAGGATTGATATAAACACATTAGGGAAGTAGGGTGGTGCTAGGGCAGGTAACAAGCCTGCAAGGGGGTTGTAGCCTCCTTCCAGTAGTGGTTGGTAAATAGGGTGTAGTAGCATCCTTGTTTATTGTAACAAGCATAAACTAGGGTGTTGTAGCTGAGAAACTTGGGGATTGAAGTCTCCAGCAAGTTGTAGCTTGCAAAAACTATTGTAAACATAATTTTGTATTATAGAAAGAGTTTGTGGTTTTCCCAATTGGGTTTCCACGATAAAATTTGTGTCTTGTGTATCTTGTTGATTCCATGTTTTAATTAAGTTTAATAAGTGGTTTAAAATGGTAAAAAGTTAACAATACTGATTCACCCCCCCCCTCTCAGTATTGACCAATATTCCAACATTCTCATGGTTTTACTTAACAATCTAAATAAGTGGAAATAAATAGTAGTGATAAATCATGGGGATCATCCCTATAGGGGAGATTATAGGCTTGGAGGAGTTTTGAATGTCATAGGGCATTGAATATTTGTTTAGTGTCAAGTGAACTTGGTTGAGTAATTTTTATGTTCTGTTTTAGGAACCTATGTATACTTAATGTAGAGAGGAATAAAGTGCTTAATGTAGAGATGAACAAAAGCTTTAGGCCTTTTAATGTATTTGTAATTATTGTTTATTATTATGTATTTGAATCAAATTAAGCATTGATGAGTGCTATTTTTTAGAGAGGGTTTTTTTTAGACTGTTCTTTGAATTGATTACCTTCTTGATTTTAATTTGGTCCTAGCCCTATTGTGTACATAAAAATGGGATTTGGGCACCATTATGGGGTTTTGCAATTCAAAGATGGGTCTCGATGTTGTGACCATGGTTGAGGGAGAAAAACAAGTGCCTGAAGGCATGCATGGATATCCATGGATAATGTTCCAGTAATATGACTTTAAGCCACAACATAGGCCCTCTAGATATTATTAGGCATCATTTGCAATAAAAAAAAAAACACAAACCATAACCTCTATAGGGGTCGTTTTCCTTTAACTAGGACATGGGCACTTTTACGATTTTTTGACCACTAAGGATGGGTCTTGAGGCATTGACCATAGTTGGGGGAGAAATATGAGTAATTAGTCCCTTAATAAATATTCTTGGGTTAATGTGTCGTGATCAAGGCTTCCCCTAATACCATTATCATCCTCAAGTGCCTTTGCATCACAACCTTTCAAGCTTGCTTCACCTTCCTTCAGGATTATACAGACACTCAACATGTACCTTCTTGTCACTAAGGTTTTCAAATTCTAAGCCACTATTTATGAAACCAGAACCTTGCACAACCTCCTCTATTTCAAGAATAAATCTTCCCTGCTCCAATCCTCCAGGCCATTAAAATAAGAGAATTTAGTGATTCCCATGAAAAGTCCTTAACAAAAATTAATTGTAAAATGCAATCAAGTGTGCTTGACAATATAATGTTGGGCACATTTTGAAATCCTAATTATGTGTAGTCATCCAGTATTACTTGTATGTTCAATCTTTAAATTTACTATTTGATAATGTATGTGATTTATCTACTGGTTTGAGTTGAAAGGGTGCTTGATCGGTATATATTCATTTCCTTGTGTTTACCAATATATGTTTCCTACTGACTTGGGAAGATAATTTAA